>JAJMFZ010000010.1:0-396316 GCA_030568455.1 Teunomyces tritomae
ACACAAACATGGACTGGTGCGAATACGACTACCGTCACACAGCCAGCTGCACCAGGCGAGACCGGTACTGTGATTGTTGAATTGCCTGTTCCAACGACCACAATCAGCAGGACATGGGCCGGTGATATTACCACTACAATTACTAATTCTGCTGATCCTGGCCAAACTGGTACTGTGATCGTCGAATTGCCTGTACCAACGACCACCATCACACAAACGTGGACTGGCACAAATTTTACAACCAGCACAATTCCTGCAGGACCAGGTGAAACTGGTACCGTCATTATTGAGGAACCGGTTCCAACCGTCACTGTCACAACAACTTGGACGGGTAATGGAACTGCAACTGTTACTCAAACGGGAGAACCGGGACAAACAGGCACATTGATTATCGAGTTACCTGTTCCCACCACGACGATCACATCCACTTGGACAGGTGACATCACAACCACTGTGACGATTCCTGGTGCTCCAGGTGAGACGGGATCTGTTATCGTTGAAGTGCCAACCCCAACTGTCACCCTTACCCAAACATGGACTGATTCGGTCACTAGGACGCTGAGTGTTGCTGCCACTGATGGTGGTACGGCCACCGAGATCGTAGAAGTTCCTGTTCCAACAACAACCATACAGACATGGTGGACGGGAGTGGGTACAAGCACAATAACCGTGCCAGCAGGACCAGGAGAGACAGGAACCGTTATCATCCAGGATCCAAATCCAACAATCACAACAACCGCAACGTGGACAGGTAATGATACGGTTACCGTCACACGACCAGCCACGAATGGAGGAACGGGAACTCTCATCATACAAGTTCCTGTTCCAACGACCACTGTTACCCAGACATGGACAGGTGAAGATATAACTACAGTTACTCAACCAGCTACTCCTGGTGAGACCGGTACTGTGATTGTCGAATTGCCTGTACCAACCACCACCATCACACAAACATGGACTGGTGCGAATACGACTACCGTCACACAGCCAGCTGCACCAGGCGAGACCGGTACTGTGATTGTTGAATTGCCTGTACCAACGACCACCATCACACAAACATGGACCGGTGTGAATACGACTACCGTCACACAGCCAGCTGCACCAGGCGAGACCGGTACTGTGATTGTTGAATTACCTGTTCCAACAACAACATTGACCAGAACTTGGACGGGTAATGACACGACTACTGTTACACAACCAGCCATTCCAGGAGAAACTGGTAGTGTGATTGTTGAATTGCCTGTTCCTACCACGACGTTGACAAGAACATGGACTGGTGATGGAATTGTTACGGTAACGGATCCTGCATTGCCAGGACAAACTGGTACTGTGATCGTCGAATTGCCTGAATCTACCACATCAAGCACATTGAGCCTGAAAAATAGGTTTACCACCACAATCACTCTGACTATGGTTGGTTCTGAGACTTCAATTCTAACAATTACCGGAAGTGCTGGAGGAACTGATACAGAAATTTTTGCCATACCTGTTCCTACTACCACTGTAACTACTTGGTGGACCGGTGAAGAAACTAAATCATCGACTATCACAGCCAACCCAGGACAAACCGGAACAGTTTTTGTGGAAGTTCCTATGCTGTTTGTCACAGTCACCGCTACCTGGACAGGTTCGTATCCATACACGACTACGGATCCTGGATCACTTGAAGCCACTGGTACTGTATACGTGAGTGTGCCAGCTTCTCGTGTAACATTGACATCAACGTGGTTAAGTTCTGTTATTTCTACGGTGACTGAACTGGGTTCAGATGGGGTTACTGTCATTGTTGAAGTTCCATCCTCAACAGACTCTGAGCTCAGTTTGACCTTTCCAAGTATCACTTTTGACTATTTGAGCTATCACTCAACACAGTCTAATTCCTATACTCTCCCTTGGAACTCTAGTGTGGCAATAACTACTTCAGAATCCTCGACCATTTCAAGAAGTGCATCTACATCTGGTTGGGAGCAGTCATTAACTTCAAATGAAGTTAGCAGTTACCAGCCATCAACAGCTACTAGCGATGTAGCAAGTCAGCCTGCCACATCCATAAATGGTGGCGGTAACCAACCATCAGCATCTAATAACGATGGAGAAAGTCAGCCTGCCACATCCATAAATGATGGCGGTAACCAACCATCAACTGCTACTAGCAATGTAGCAAGTCAGCCTGCCACATCCATAAATGGTGGCGGTAACCATCCATCAACAGCTACTAGCGATGTAGCAAGTCAGCCTGCCACATCCATAAATGGTGGCGGTAACCAACCATCAGCATCTAATAACGATGGAGAAAGTCAACCAACATTGCCGTATCATTCAACATCAACTGATGGTGTCACACATCCGTCAATGCCTACTGGTAATGGAGCTCAAATAGATGTCCCAAATAATGACCCAACTGCTTCAGCAACAACTATATTTGATGTTGGTATTGGTGGGAATGGCTTAGCTGGGGCAAACGGAAAACCTGATTCCCTCAATGGCTCTAAATCCATTCAAGAAAATCCTACTTCAAGTTCAGCTGGTAGCCAAAGTCGTAAGAGTTTCCCACCTAACAATAGTTTCCAAACTTCTACATCAAGCAGTCTCACTGACGGATCCCAAATTGCTATTTCTCTTTCTGGGTCTGCTACTGCTTCAATTCCATCGTTACTTCTTATCGCTATTTCGTTCTTTTTGACTATCATTTGACCTTGGCGATATTGATTTTAATTTGCATTTTTTACTTCAAGCTTAAAGTTGGCTTCCTTTCATCTTACTAAATTTTACTTGGATGAACTACATACTTTTTGAAATCCATACACCTGGATCCGACTTCCCCTGTCTGTGTTGTTAGTGTACACAGAACATTCAGGCGAATGTTGGAAACCAACTTCAAGCAATTGATAAGTTTTCTCTGTATTGTTTTTCTATACTCCTGCTTAGTTTATTTCAGAATTTGTTTTTGAAATAATATTCGTTCCATTTAGTTTCGGTCTATATTATAGTTTCGTATTATAGCTTATTTATAATTATTATGAGGTTACATTTAATACTTGCGGACAAAAACTTCAACCGAGTTGAAATTATTTGTCAAATTCAGTATTCAATAACGATCGTAGTGCGTTACCTAGTTGGATTATAATCAGTTATGATCGCTAATAATATTTCTCTGCAAATTGGTCTCACTCGAAATTTGCTGAGTATCTCCCACAATCCAACTTACTAGAATATAATTTTAAGATGCTCGAGTTAGATATCACTATCTATATCAAAACTTCGAAGATAAGGATATATTTAAATGTATCTCCTCAAATTAGATGGAAGCGGTAATTCTATTGAAATCTTTTATTAATACCCATGTATATGTCTCGTAAGCAGCAACAGCTTTCACAAATCCAAGGTTGAGACATAATTCAAATATTTCTCACACTGTCGCAGGTTCTCCTTACAATGGTTTAAATTCTATATTGGCCAATTGATGTTTCGCAGAATGAACCAGGGCGATCACTTCCAGCAACAAAGACAGATATGAGTTCGGAAACTTGAGTGTTTTGTCGTTGACATGACTGCTTCTAGCGGACAATGCCCCAAAATATGATTCTTCGTTAAATTTGAACCGCCAACAGTTACGAGAA
This sequence comes from Teunomyces tritomae, assembly GCA_030568455.1. Lineage (NCBI taxonomy): Eukaryota > Fungi > Ascomycota > Pichiomycetes > Serinales > Debaryomycetaceae > Teunomyces > Teunomyces tritomae. The sequence continues at coordinate 3,621 of JAJMFZ010000010.1, forward strand.
TTTATCATTATCCTAGATTAGTATATGATATATATTCTCTACACAAGTGTATAACTTTCTAAGTTTTTTCCAAGGTCTGGTGAATATTTCATTATTGGTTCGCTTCCTTTAAACATAATAATCATCACATTGCAATCTAGAGAATACTATGCCTTCCATATGATGTAGTAGTGATTAATTTTAGCGATTCGCATCGGCCTTTGAAACAATTAGGTAATCAAGGTTACAACGAGCAAAGTTGCTTAATTACTTGAAATTTACTTATAGATCACTTCCCCCTCTCCATGAATTACTTTGCCCTATTTAATACCATTTATCTTCCTGCACTATAACTTACGACCTTTATTATTCATGTCGCCGAGACACTCAGATGACTGTGAATACTATAACGTGAGTTGAATTGTTTGCGATAACATAGGAGCCATGTAATACTGATGTTCACGAAAACCATACTAAATGAATTTAAGCTGGCTGCAAAGTAAAATATAATAAAACCACAAGGCATGTAGCAAATTAAAAGAATGGTTATCAAAACCAGACATGAACTACTATAAAGATTTTAGTCTCTAGAGAATTAAGTGACAATAACCGTAAATGATAATCCATATTTGGTCCAAACAAAATTACATATTTGGGCAAATTAATGACATGCACAAAGTCTTCCGATAATACGCGCTCCATCACCTTGCAGAAGGTAACAGGGCGACCTGTACGTTTGCAAGAAAAACAAACTCATTTCTCAATGTATGCATGCTTACATTTTGAGTTGTTTCTCCTATATTTTTAAGTTATTATCGCGTCATGCTTGTTGTATGCGTATTTACAAGCGCAGAAAATTATATTTAGAGCCTAGAAATTTCTCTGATTTTTTTTTTTGCGCGGGTGACGAAGTTTTCAAAATTTTCTTGGAGTGACTGTTTTGCAACTATAACCTAAGTACTTTTGGTAAACAAAAACACAAAAACGAACATGTTGAGAGTCACCGGATAGAACCGAATATTATTGTGCGCTCATAATTTTCTACCTCGTAGACTAGAAAACCTTGCGAAACAGAAGGAAATGTTCGATTGAAACAAAAAGACGATGATGCCTCCATTATTTATCACCGCGTCAGTCCCAAATAAATAATCAATAAATTTAAGGTTACAACCTTTGTAGCCTAGGTAAAAGAAATCTCTGGAATACTTACACTATTTTCCATTTAATCATTTATGTAAAAAGTTAGGTTTTAGGTAGATCTGAATCTCATTCTTGGTTTCAGAATGTATTGGGCATGATGCAATAAAAAATAATCGAGATGCGCATAGGAAAGACGTTTGAGTCAAGGCACGCCTTTCATTACTTGCGGTATTTTCATCTGTGTTGGCGACCTGAGTACATGGATGAAAAACAAAGGATGAATGGTGTGCGAGATGGGGAAGATAGGTTTTGTATTTAAAAACTCTAAATTTGGATTACCAAGCTAACCTCGTGTCAGCGAACTTCGACAGAGTATTCAGTAGTCCTTTCGAACGAAACCTGCAACTAAATGTTTAGATTTACTGATTTTATCTACATTCCTCCCATTTCACATTCTATGGACCTTTTAGATAGTACAGCACCACTTGCATACCAAAGTCTTATATTCAAGATTTCAAATGTGTGATTCCAAATATTCCTAAGTGACCAAGCCCGTGTATAGCTCAAAGATGAAGTACATTCGGAAGGTTTTTTTTTTGGATTTCTAGACAACTTAGTACGTAATTGTAAGTCATTGAATTATCCAACATTACAACCATCCATTTCACACCATTCCACAAGTTAATTAAATAGGTACAAAATGTATTAACAGCCAAAATGAGTAGCCAGAATATCATTGCTTTTATAATATTATAAGTGTGTGTATCTTGAAGTGACTGTTTTATATGCGATTTAGAGATGACCATGTCGCTTACATATTACAAGTTTACTTACAAGTCGTTCGTTTAACTAAAGTAGCCAAGCCTTATGTAGTATGGTTTTCTGAAGACAAATCATTCTTGTGTCAAATAATTGGCATAAACAGAAACGTTGAGCAATATTTTTGTAAATAATTCTTCTACTTGTTTCGCTCATTTACTGCAACTATCATTGATTCGGATAGAGATTTCGCTGCATACATCACTGCTATTTCTGGTTGAGTACTAGAAAGTGAGAACAGAGACTTTTCCTAATTTTATTCCTCGACAAGTATGTGGGGTTCCAGGACTGAAAATTTGACGTCACAGAGTCCTTTTTATTCAGTTCTATTACTATACTACGTTTATTTGAGATAGATACGGTATCGTTGGCGTACCATTAATATGATTTTGTTTCAGAACTTGCTGAAATATCGTATGATAAGTAAGGTTCAGTCTGCGTATCTACGCCTTTTTAGATTATACCATAGGAACCACTCATTGACTCTCGTAGAATAACATAAAATACTGCTTAGAATATTATAAAGAAAAGTAAGTCGATTGGATACAAAATAATCGTTATAAAATACAAATAAAAATTTACTGCAGATATAAAAACCGTTAACCTTTTTCAGCGAAAGAAAACTTCAATAATAAAAGAAACAAAGACAAAACTTAGAATAGAATTCCAATTATGGATGTGAAAGCAGTAAATACAAAAACAAATTTAGAAGGAATAATGAAAGCTGCAGAACCCAATGAACCGTTGGTAAGAAAGGGATGTTACTCAGCGAGACCATGCTGAAAAAATTGACAGGTAAGGTGAGCCATAACCGGTAGGAGAGAGATTATTTACACCAGATGATCGAGAAGAAGTTATACCATTATCCCCACCTTGTGAATTTGAATTAATAGATGCGGTCGCAGCGCTCTCGGCTGATCTAGCGGAATTCTCCTCAGTAAGTAAAACACTTTCAACACTCGACGACACAGTTCCGACTCTACTAGACATCACCAGGAAAGGAGATAATAAATTTGTCAAAATATTCACATTTTGACTACTACTTATCACCCTACTAGGCATAGAGTTGCAAGAAATAGTTGCATCGGAACCAACAATATCAGGAAGTTTGCAAGATATACTCGTCGTGATAAACGAATCACTTGACAGAATGATTGACGACCGAGAAGTCAATGATCCATTGGAGTCAGTTGTAACAATCACATCGGCGGTACCGGTGGTAACAGATCCATCAGAACGAGTGCTGGTGAATGTTGTGGTGTATTCTGTTATATCATCAAATTGGGAAATTGTACTCAGCTTTGCAATGTTTGTCGTAGAAGAATTCCATGGTATTACAAACAAACTTGAAGCAGATAACAGCGCTAATGCACTGACGGTTATCGAAGGAAATTTTGAAGTGGTCTCATCTATTGTGGACAGCCTTTCGGATATAGAAATAGTCAACAGTTGTAATGAACTGAAGGTTGATATTGGAAATTTTGCACCAGTCGGATCTAATGTTGAAGATCTTTCGGTATAAAATTCAGTAAAGCTTACTGAAATTGAACTCGAAACTGAGACCATTGGTTTCGCACTTGAAATTGGTATCTCAACAATGACTGTAACAATATGGCGTGTTTCGCAAGATACTGTGGTAGAAGTAACACTTCGCAACAGTGGTAGTTGGAACTGGTACTTCAACAATCTATGTACCTGTTTCGCCTGGTGTTGCTAAGTTTATAATTGTGCTTGTTTCCAGATTGGTCCATAGCAGTGCTAAGGTAGTTGTTGGCACAGGTAACACAATGTAAACGGTACCTGTGTTTCCAGGAGTTCCAGTTTTGTACTTGAGCTTGTGAAGCTTCCTGTGCACGTTGATGTAAGGGTAGCAGTTGTAATTGGCAACTCCACAACAACCGTAGCGGTCTTGCCAGGCGTCGCGGTAAACGTTGTAGTTGTGGTTGTTAAAGTAGGATTTGGAAGAGGTACTTCGATTGTCTACGTGTTTCCAGCCCCTGTTCTGAAGGGAGGAGTAGTAAGCGCATTACCTTCACCAGTCCAGGTAGACGATAGCACAACTATAACTGCACTATTACTACCAGGTATTTGTTTTGTTTGCGTAAGACCCATTGTTTACGGACCAACTGTTCCCTCTTTGGAGGATAGTATTCTTGCATGTATAATAATCTGTGTATGTAACCATATTTGAGTTGGGTTGTTGACGAAGAGCTACATAAAAGGACGATATGCTGCAGCCCGTATTCAACGATCCATCTGGATGAGGCACTTTTGTTTGACCAGATACTCAATGGAGAAATGGGATGATTTTGCAACGAAATGGGGATAAACCACGAGTTCAAGTCATTGATATAGCCGATTATAGAAGGACTGCAGTCAACTGTACCACCTGTAACCTGCACACCAATAGTACCCACAGTGTATCCCCCAGACAACCATCGGTTAACAAAGTGTACTGTAATAAATTCAATGATGGCGAGAGTCTGGCAGCAAAAATAGCCTGTCCCCCTGCAGCTTCTGGCGCACCAACAAAATTCACGGTTGTTGGAAGTTTTTTGTCCATCGGTGAAGGTGATCATATTTTCACCAGCAAGATATTTGGCTGCGAAAGTGGAATCACTTGGTGCACTGGAATAACCAGAATCAAAGGTGAAGGGAATTAAAATTTACCAGTAGCCAGAGTCTGTATCCTGCTATTCTGACAAGATTATTGAAAATATTCTAGCCTTCGTCAATGAACCTTTAATTTGCCTATAAACGAATTAAATATTAAATAATGCCACAGTTTCTACTAAAACAACACATTCAACTCTCTTGTCAATAAATTCCAACAATATTGACCAGCATTTTCAACCAATCATTCTAAAATGTAAGCTCCATGACTTATTTTTGGTCAAATAAAAATAACTACATACGTCTGTGTTGTAAATGCAAATAGAATAACTGGGACCAGAGAAATAGAATTAGTAAGGAAGATCAAAAAACTAAAAAGACACGTTTTATCTCACAAGAGTATAATTAGATCGTATAGCTTCAGTCCCCGATGACGAAAGGCTTATTTTTAGAAACATTGACATCCAATATGTGCATTCAAGATGTCAGGCTCTGTTTGCAGTTTAGGTGATGCGTGTAATTGACTTGTATTACATATTGCGCACATTTTCGCAACACTGGACGAAAAAAAATAAGCCCGATACGGGGGTCGAACCCGTAACCTTTTGATAACTTTAAGCGCGATATGTGACTTTTAAGAGTCAAACGCTCTACCGATTGAGCTAACCAGGCTCGATTTATTTGCTAAGTTTCAGTAAAATATTACTAAAGAATGATACAAAAACTGACACACAAGACACTATTGATACTCGGTTTCGAGGACTTGTTTGGATATTTGATTCAAATGAATGCCAATTTCATGGAAACAGACAAAACCAATATTCCGAATTTTGCTTTCTGTTCAAGTTCACACAATCAACGATTTACTTCGTTGTCCTGATTAGTTTCTTTGTATAAAAGGATGAGAACTTACTTGGTTTCTTTGCATACTAAAGAAGACAGGGTTTACTTATAGTAAAGTTTAGACCTCTGTCAATAAAATATGAGAGTAACGACTCTTTTCATATAAGCCACTAATATGAGTACAACTAGGTAGAGATAGAGCTGAAAGGTTTGTGGAGATTATTCGAGGATAAATTACCAAAACTTGTTGAGTTCTGCCGATCCTTCAATTGCTGTTGGCAAACTCGTAATTCATCAATTGAGCGGCTTACCATGCTATCAATGTTGTAACACATTTTCCAAGTCTTCATTTTGTACTCAACATACATATCTCTGTTTTATGAATAGCAACTTTTGCCATTATATCCCCGTGTACACCCATCTGTGTGATAGTTCAATAAATTAATATTATTGTTATCAGTTTCAGCTTGATAAAATGTGAACGATAAGTCCGAATTTGGTTTATGAACGCACGCCAAAATTCTTCAATGCTCAATAAAGCAATTAGCTTTGCGAGAAAGACATATGACCCGATAAATCCGCAATTTATTTATCAACTAATGCCTCGAAGCATTAAGTAAGACCGAAGTCAACACATAAGAGAATAATTGTATAACTGGACCAGTTTGTGGCCAAAATGAAGCTACCTCGTCGGACAATAGGAAGATAAATGCAAATGATCTCTTTGTGGGCTACTAAAACAAATTTGAAGTGTTCTTGCAAGACTTAGACCAAGTCTTTACACGATTAGATGTTAGCTATTACTGGTAAAAGTCCGTTCTCAATGACAAGAGTAAATTAATAACCTATGTAGGTAGTACCGAGTCGGGAATTCATGCACGAAGTCCAAGAATTTTTGAACGAGTAGCGCATCGCTAGTGCAATAATCTTGGCTGCATAACCGTAAATCAATGTGTCTACCTTGTAAAACAATAAAGTTGATGCGACCTTGTCATCTAATCCCTAAGGATCAAGGCTACCAACATACAAACACTTATTGTACCTGTATCATGCACTTTTCATTTCAACGGTAATTCCATAGAAAATTCCCCAGATCGAACCATTAGTTTCAATTAGAAGTTGTAGTTTAATCCCACTTCTTGTTGCAATATTATTTAAAGTGTACTTCAAGTAATTGAGCCATCAGCCAATAATCTAAACGATCTAAAATCCGCACCCGAGATAATTGGGGCGGAAAGTCGACCGCGAACGGCATGTAACGCCGTTATTGCCGGACATATCGCTCGAGTTCATTTTACACGCGTAGTCAAGAAATAACCTCGAGAATGTTCAAAAAATATACTATTTTGGAGCAATTTTTTATGCGCAAAAGTTATCAATACCATCTAAAGCCGAATCGTCTTTTATGGAGCCAATAGAAAGGGTGCAACTTTCAATAAAAACTCAAAGTCCAATAATACCGTAAATGATTTTAACCGTTAACTAACCATGCACCAAGTATAAAGGGCCATGAAACGAGCAGAGTTCAATTTTTCACCTAAGGTCCTCACTCCATTCTCTCGTTAAGTTATGAAGACAACTCAAGTATTGAGTGCTACTGCTATCTGGGCAGTTGTTTTAGCTGCTGATTCTACCACAACCACTCCTCCATCTGCAGCATCCGATAATCCATTCACCAAGTACCCATCCGTTCCAAAGACTGCTTCCATTAACGGTTTCGCAGACAGAATATACTCCGGTGTTGCACCATGTGCCCAGAAGTGTCTTACCGACAACAAGAGTACTGGTAATACCCCATGTCCATACTGGGACACTGGATGTTTGTGCGTGATGCCACAGTTTGGTGACAATGTTGCCAAGTGTGTTGCATCTGCATGTTCTGGACAAGACGTTGCTGGCTTCACGTCTGCTGCTACTTCCGCTTGTTCTGTTGCGGGAGTTTGGGATCCATTTTGGATGATTCCAGCTACTGATTCTGAGTTATTGGCCAATGCTGCTGCCAGAACCGCATCTGCTACTTCCAGTGCTAAGTCATCACCATCTGTAACTCCATCATCTGAAGCACCATCCTCGCAAGCACCATCTTCTCAGGCATCACCTTCTCCAGCCCCAACTTCTCAACCACCTTCGTCAATGACCTCAACAACCAGTAAGACTACTAAGTCTCGTTACACCAGACCAACAACTGCCGTGATTAACGGTTTTGCTGACCAAATGTACAACGAATCTGCACCATGTGTTCAAAAGTGTCTTCGTGACACTCCATACAATATTAGTGGACTTTGTGCTTACACAGATACTGGTTGTTTGTGTTACCAGCCATTTGGCGAATACCCTGACGTTTTGGCGAACTGTATTGCTGCCTCTTGTTACGGCAGTGCTGTTGCCGACTTTACTTCTGCAGCCAACTCGGCTTGTACCGTTGCTGAAGCCATCTACCTGCTTGATCCAGATGCATCTTCTGCTTTGGCAGCAGCAGCTGCCAGAACAACATTAGCTTCGGTATCTGCAACACCAACGTCGTCTCCATCCATCACTTCTGCTCCATCATCCAGTTCCACCGATAATCCATTCACCAAGTACCCATCCGTTCCAAAGACTGCTTCCATTAACGGTTTCGCAGACAGAATATACTCCGGTGTTGCACCATGTGCCCAGAAGTGTCTTACCGACAACAAGAGTACTGGTAATACCCCATGTCCATACTGGGACACTGGATGTTTGTGCGTGATGCCACAGTTTGGTGACAATGTTGCCAAGTGTGTTGCATCTGCATGTTCTGGACAAGACGTTGCTGGCTTCACGTCTGCTGCTACTTCCGCTTGTTCTGTTGCGGGAGTTTGGGATCCATTTTGGATGATTCCAGCTACTGATTCTGAGTTATTGGCCAATGCTGCTGCCAGAACCGCATCTGCTACTTCCAGTGCTAAGTCATCACCATCTGTAACTCCATCATCTGAAGCACCATCCTCGCAAGCACCATCTTCTCAGGCATCACCTTCTCAGGTCTCATCATCTGAAGCACCATCGTCTCAGGTCCCATCATCTGAAGTACCATCTCAGACCCCATCGTCTCAAGCACCATCATCTGAGGCATCATCTCAATCTTCTTCCTCTCCAGTCTCTTCTATGGGAGCCTCCTCGCAAACGATTCCATCATCTCAGACACCATCCTCCATGACTACCCAATCTCAGAAGTCGTCTGTTTCTTCGGTTTCCAGCTACCCATCCTCTGGTGTTAGCCTGAACTCTACTACTTCACATTCTGGTATTTGGAACGCAACGACCTCGATGTCTGGCAATGACGCTACTTCAACGGTGGTTAAGACTGGTACCACGATTGTTACAATTACCTCATGCTCCGATAACAAATGCTCCGAACAAGTTGTCACAACCGGTGTTGTCACAGTGACCGAGGAATCTACTACCTACACCACATACTGTCCACTTACTTCTGTCGAAGGGGTCGATAACACGGTTGCCACTGTCACCGTTCCAGGTACTACTGTCGTTACAATTACATCATGCTCTGACAACAAATGTTCTGAGCAAGTAGCTACCACTGGTGTAATGACTGTCACATCTGGTACTACTACTTACACAACGTACTGTCCATTAACCTCTGCCCAAGATACTCCAAAGGGTCAGGGTTCAACTACCAAGAAAACGGACGTAACTTCCAAGGGAGAACAATCGAAGACTGAAATCAAACCACCTTCGCCTGCCCCAACCAAGGCTGAAGAGGGTCCAAAAGGTAACACCAAGACGGCTGTGAACCCTGCACCAAGCTCTCCAACCGCTCACTCTTCTTCTCAACAAAATTCTCCAGCTTCTGTGGTTGTAATTGCTTCCACTGGTGCTGCTAATGCAAATTCTGCCAGATGGATTTCATCTGCTGGTGTCACTATGATTGCTTTGATTTCAATGCTCTTCTAGAGTAACCTTATTTTTTTGATTATAAATTTCTTCTTGCAGTCTATTGAACATATTAGTTCTATGCTACTTTCTAGGAAGCAAAAGATTTCAGAGTAATGTTCTGAATAGTTTTCAATATATATCTTTTTATAAAGTGTACATTCTATGATATAGTTTCATACCCATATTTTGTATTAGCTGACAATAGGTGGTTTAAGGCAGGTTTCTTCAAAGATATAATTTGATTATATATTTATCCTTTTCGGATAGAAAATACCCCCGCCCCCCTCCAATGAATTTACAAGACCCCTGAGTTTTTTATGCAGGTAAGCCTCGTATAAAGACAAAGCAAAAAAAAAAACTACAAATAAATGTTGCATAATATGAGTCCATTTCGTCATAGGACGTATTTGAAATCTCGTCATCTTAAAGTCATCTAGGATAAATACTATATACATCAAGTCATTAAATTACTTATTTCTGGGTAGTGGCCACTTTATCCGCATGAATATCGTGTTCTTCCAAGTATTTCTTCCATTCTGGAACAGGAGCTGGCTCCTTCTTCTTCAATTCTGCATCCCTCATAGAAAGAGCAATCGTACTCAACAACAAGACAACAGTAATAGCTTGGGCATACACTCTGGCCTGGACCAATTTCTGCGCAGTAGTCATGTATCTGTCTCTGTTGACCAATGTCCACGAACCATATAAGGAAGCAGCCCATGCACTGACGATAATCTTGTATTTGTTTTCGTTCAAGCTGTGGATCCATTTATCGGAGGTACTTAACTTTTGATATCTTTCTTCCTGTTGACGTTTTTGCTTTTCCAAGAATTCTGAACGGTAAGTTTGTTCATCAAACTTAACGGAACCATCATCAGCAAAGAATGCACCAACTGCAATTGTAGGCATTGCCCACATAGCAGTCTTTACCGAAGTGTTCAATTGCTTATACTTAATTGGCAGTCTGTGTTTGAAGAGCGACACAATACCAAAGGCTAAACCAGCACCAATGATACAACCTTTAGCACCTTCATACAAAACGGTTTCGGTGTGTGCAGTTTTTTCTTCCTCGGAAATGATCTTCATTTTTGTTTTTATTGAGTTTTATGTTGTGAAATCTATAGTTCCTTTATCGTTGAAGACCTACCATTAGCTTTATATAAACTTTCTCAAGTGAAAAAGAAATTTAAGGGGTCTGAAAAAATGTCGGCGTTTGAAATGGCCCATAACACCTTGAGTCAGCTGAGGGGGTCATCTATACAAAGTTATACTGCACACAACCAGTTGATTTACTGCAGTTTTCCTGTACGTACTGGTTATTCCCCTATCCGAGAAATAGCCGCGTCAAATTCACTTGTGTCTTTCGCGGGATTTTCTTCGCTTATTGATGAACAATAACTCACTGTTCATTGCAGGACCCTCGCTGTCTTGTCGCGACAACTCACCTTGATCTCCTTCCAACACCGACCAGATATTAGCATTGGTTCCTGAGAAATAAAGTTCCGCCTCAATTAATTGGTCGTTTCCCAAGTACAATATCTCCATAAGATTACTGGCACTGATAAGGATGGACTTATATCCATATTTGGATATACAATTGATGCGATCTCCGATAAGTTCCGATTGTTTTTTCTGTCTCGGTAACTGATAATCCATCAACTTTCCATCATGTACCGTCACAATAAACCCACTCCATATTTTATCAAGGGTTTGTAACTCCTTGGGCCCCGCCTTCGATTTCAGTTGTGTCTTGTGACGGTTACGGAGCGACACCAACCCTCCATTATTAATCAAAGAATTAAAATTAGTTTTCTTGGGCACAATATCCTCAACTACTACTTCTTCTTCTTCGTAGCCAGGCACATCCTTGAAATTCTTCTTTCTTAATCCCATAATCAAGTTAACGTCCGTCAATTCCCACGATTCAATATCGTTAAACCAATGCTGATGTTCTGTAACAGCATTGAACCCAAGACATCTGATTTCTCTGGGATCTCTTTCCACTCTCAAGCAAATATTGTTCTTAGACCTTTTCATATCAATCTTAAAAGTATGAATGATTAATGTGGGACTGTCATAATCCTCGTAAACAAGCGAAAACGTCAGAATCGAAGCACACCCACAAAACTTACAATGTGTTGGTTCCAGGTGTGACACTTTAAACGTCAGTGGCTTGAAGTGCCCCACGTTGAAAGTCTTTAACACAATTCCTCGTTGCACATCTATCAACTCTGCCAGAAAGTTGTTGACTCGAATAATCATTCCAACAAAATCTACCAGAACAATTATAGCTTTGTTTGCCAGTATATTTGTTATTGGACTGAGAATGTCCGGGCCTTTTTGACTATTGAAAATAGCTTTAAAATCTTTGCTTTGCTCTGAAATTGAGGGGGTCAATGAAATCGGACTCAATAATTCAGGTTGGTTATAGGTTCCTTCCTTAACTGGTAGAACCCGACATCTCCACAGATTGTTAATGACCGTCGCTACTACCAAATCGCCATTGTCAACTTGACAAACGATTCTATCATTCACTCTAGGAGTAGTAACTTTCTTTGCACTTATCAACTTCAATCCGTTGGAATCAGGATACACTGTGGTAACAGGATTGATTGTTTTGACACTCCCGTCTAAACATGATATGCTAACAAGTTGTCCTGATTCTAGAACAAATACAAAGTCTTCTTTCTTGATTTGAGACTCAAGACCCCCAGCATCTTCCTCACGTTTTTGTTGACTTATAGTCGTTGCCATGATCGGCGGTGCAGGATAATTACTGCTAATTTTTGGACTGGATGGCGTATCACCGATACTTGGCCGCCTGCTATGGGTATTGGACCTGCGTTCCTTTTCCTTGTTCTGAAGTATTCTTCTGGCCAAGAAACCTGGAACTGTACGTCTTCTGAAAAATGATTCGAGAATCTTAAACTTCTTCTCTCGGGCAAGTTTGGCTAGTTCTGCTGGTAACTTGACTTCCCAGATATAGTCCATCTTTTGACGCTCAAAACATTTCACGACCCCATAGCGGTAATTAAACAATATAGTAAAGTTTCCGTCGTCACTGATATTGAGATGATTAATTGGCCAGAATTCTTTTGTTGATGTTTCATCAATAGTCAAAGTAGTTGCAATATTAGTTGGACGATGTACCGTTGGGTTTAGTAAGGGTGACCATATCAAGACCTTGTGATCCAAGCCAATTGATACAACAAAGGAGGTCTTGGAATTGGTGAAACATTGAATGACATCTAAGGAATGGCCATGGTACGTGTCACAGGATAATTCAATCGAGTTGAATGTCTTTAATTCTGGTACGAAATCCTCCTCTCTCAAAGCGACCAGGGATGAAGAATGCGGTAAGCCATGCACAGAGTAATTGAGTCTGAAAATGACCGAGGCAACGGCAATAATAAATATAACAATTGACAAGAGCTCCAAATAATACATGTAGTTGTTGGAGTTCCTCAAGATGTCAAGACGACCAAACGTGATTATATCATTTGTGTCGTCGAGTAAATTGAATGGAACAGTGAGTGCCCAATGAATAAAGACCGACATGAGCTGAAGGATTGTTGTGGCCGACAAAATCAATTCGTACGAAGTACTTTCTTCCGAATTTCTTATTTTCAAGAAAAACTGACCTAGTTTGTACCTTACGGACGATCTTTCTGGCCTCAACGAAGAATGTTGGTCGAGTTTCATCAAATAAAATGAAAGAAAATTGACTCCCTCCAACTCGCCACTATTCGGTTTAACATCAAGGTCCAGAGAATGGCTGTTAAGATATCTCGTTACATCCACCTTTCTTAAGTCAAGAATGATAATTCCGACAAGGTAAGTAAGTTGTAAACCAAACTGGATAATCATACTGAGAACCAAAGATTCTCCGAGATGGATCATGCGGATGAAGATATACCCTGAAATAAACCCACCAATGTAGTAGCGAAGCACTGCCGTTCCCACAAGCTGTGCCAACACAATTCCAAGAATTCCTCGAAGAAGGCTTTTGGAAACCAAAGAAAAGCCGCCGAATCCCGAATAGAGGTTGTACAAGCTTTTGTGACGTTCAGAAGGACTTTCAGAATCTGTTAAGGTGTTTACGATGGTAAACAAGCCTTGTGAGCTGAGGAACATTATTGTAAGAACAAACGATGAGCAAGTAAAGGAAGTGGATGGCTCGAACATGAGTCTCCATGTTTTGTAGTTGTGAATCGATTTGACGATATTGACGGCAGCAGCACATGAAACGACAATACTTAGTAGCCAACCAGTCAATAATCCCAAGCTGGATCTGATCTTATGATCATTTGCGATGGAGATGTACATGTAGACAATGAACGCGAGCATGGCGACCAATTCGGCGATGTTGGAGAGGGAGACCACAAGCCAGGTAGTGAGCAGGGCTTTGTTGAGAATGAAGTAGTAGTGGATAAAGTCGGCTATACTGGCTGTGCTGGATGTGGATGAGGTTGAGTCCAATTGGAGTAATGGTGTGCGAGCGAGCGAGTCATGTAACAAAGCAGTGATGTTTGCCAGTTTGTCGTGGACGATGTAGAGTTTCAAGTTGCTGGCAAACTTGATCAAGTGGTTTGATTTGATTACTTTATCGAGGAACAAGAACGTTACGAGGTGGTGGAGGTCGTAGTTGAGGAACTTGATGAGGTAGAAATTGAAGCTGGTGCGGGATGTTGGAGTAGCGGGGTCGACAGCGATCGAGTCTAGGGGCACAGGCCAGGTTGAGAAGGGAGACACCACAGCCACGGATTTGCGTGTCAACAACTTTTGGAGGTGATAGAGTTGGAGAAACACATCGTAGGTGAGGGTGTTAGCGTCGGTGGGGTCGCGCGATGTCAAGACGGCTTTGGTGAGTTGGGTGTCTGAGTTTTGTTGTAGTTGATGTAAATTGTCTACTAGCAAAGTGCTGACACGATAAGGAACGTTAAAAGGCGAACTTACGGCGAAGCCGCTGAGCCAAGTTGAGATGTGGGCGTTGAGTTTTTTGAACGTAAAGTCGTATAGCACGTTGTAACTCGCGAGAAACGTCACTAACGCCGGGATTAGGATGACGAAGTGCGGATACCGGAGCACAAATGCTATGTACTTTATGGTGTACGTTCGGCACCGAGGCATGGTGAAGGCAACAAAAGAAGAATGAAGTTGGTTGTGGGATTTCGCAGTGGGATTTCGCAGTGGGATTTGTGGGAAAACGGTTGGTTTCCTGCGAGGGTCCCTCAGAAAAATGCCCTTCAACAAAAAACTAATTTTCATCTTTTTTTGCAAGATTTCTTGGAACATCGATATCAATTTACTTTTTAATGATTTATTTAATGATTATTTATTGGTTTATTGATTTATGTTTTTTTTTGAGCGATTTTTGTTCACTTTACACCCAACGCAGCGATACTTAACGAGTTCATTTGAAGCAATAAATCATCGATCTTACCATCCAATAAACCATTGGCATACTCGTCTCGCGAGTTTTGGTCCAAATATTGTTGGATCTGTGCCAATCTCGAGTAACCCTCAGTACAGAAACGTAACTGAATCTTCACCAAACTCTCAAATGATGGATCGTAGTATGGAACACGCAACGAAATCAATTGAGGCAATTCTGCCTTCAACTGTTCATTCAAATCCTCAAAAATATCTTTGGCTATCTGTAACTCTTTTTCGGCCTTGGGTAATTTGGTAGCATCCTTGGCTGGTTTATCAATTAACTTTCTTACCTTGGCTTTACATTGATCATAGTCGGTCTTTTTATGTGCTCTTTTCTTAATGGCATCGTCGATCTCCTTGAAATACCCTTCGAACTTGGTTATTGGGTCCAAAATCGTCTCTCTGAACGGACCATCCATCTGCTTGACGGTTTCCTCATCGAAATCACGCACACACTGTAAATAGACGTTACCCACATTCGAATACAACAGCGGACCCTGCTTAGCTTCTTCATATAAATTCGACACAATCTCGGCAATCGTCACCTGTGATGCCGTCACCGCCCGTAACGAGTCCAAGTACCCCTTTGACGCCTTCTGCAAGTTCGTTCCGGCCGTCTTGAGCGTCTTATACCGTCTTTCTTCCACATCAAAATCTTTATCAATGGTCTTATCCACGTCCTTGATAGTCACAGCTGCCCCTGCACGATTAATAGCTTTCTTAAATCCTTCCCACGACATGCTGGTCGAGCTTAAACTGCGGATAGGTCTTTTTTTAACCGTGGCTTCCACTGGTCGTGAGCAAGAGAAAAATGACCATCATGTGTGCGTAAACCAAAAAACAGAAAAGTGAACGACAAAAGCGACAAACAGCGACAAAGTGAGCGACTAGTTTGCACGTCAATTGTCCATTTTTATCGTTTTATTGTTATCGCTATCTATTTCTCTCCATGTCCAAACAAGAGAATATCCAACAAATCCTCGAGTTAAAAGCAAAAATCGCCACTCTAATCACCAACGTCAGAAACACAAAGACAATCTGTGAAAAGTACGAGACAGAAAACGAGTACCTCCAAGATTATATAGGCACAATGATGAAGAACGGCGAGTTGAAGTAATTCAGGATTTTCCGCACTCGGAATCGCTATTGGTTCAAATCTCCCCAAAAGGAAAATGTCTCTCTCACACTAAACAACAACCGCGTGCTAAACGCTGCACAGTTTATGTCAATCGTCCTCAAATTTTTTTTCTTCTTAGCCGCCAACACAGTTCGTTTTTTTTTTTGGGTGCAAAATCAATCGAAATGAACGAAAACGAGCCGTTAACACCAATTCAAGACAATTCCACCCAATCAAAATCTCTTAAACAAACTGATCCAATCCAAGTAACTCCTAATACATTTAAATTTGTTGCTACGGCCGCTGGCCAACGTACAATACTGGATTCAAACTATATAATCGTTTTACCTAAACGATCCACCAAACCCGTTTCTAAACTATCGATAATACCACCTATAAAGCGAGAACACACGGAAACACCACCATTTCCATTCCCATCACACGTTCCTTACCTTTCCCAAGAAGTTACACCATATCTGCAGCCAGAAACTAAAGCGATTCCTCGCATGTCGAAACCATTAGCACAAAGGGTTGCGATGAACTTGGCAGGGCTCCCTCCTCCGACTAATTTTGCTCCTCTAGGCAACATGTTAGAGCCAGATAGTCCCGAGGCCGCAGTTTTGAGTATCTTAACCGATGAACCATTTACTCTACGACCCGAAGAAGAGAAGGAACAAGAGCTTCAATTTGAGTTTGTTGACTTGGACGACGTGTTTCTTTCTATATACCAATAATACCTGCTACTTCAATGCATCGCGTGTGATTTCCTGGGCCTTGAGTGTTTGCTTCAGCTCATGGACCAATACTGTTGAGCTGTACAATGAAGCTCCGATCCATGGACCGAGAGTTGGAACCGACGTTGCTTTTGGGTACAGTTTTCTCAATTCGGTGATGATTCTTGCTGTTAGACTGCTAATTTGTGCCAACCCACCGGTGAAGATTATATTAGAAATGAAAACAGGACGACAATCTATGGTGACGTTTTGAATTATTTTAATGATTTTGGCAATAAAGTCCCCATCAAAGAAGAGACTGTTGATGATATCGTGCCCCACGGAAGCAGGAACGGTGATTCCTGGCACCAAGTTAGTATCTTTGCCCTCTTCCAGGAGTAAAGCGATCAAAAGCGACTCAATCTTGTCGAACAGGTTACTTTTTGCTAAGAAGTCGTTGATTTTTGGGTCGTTCATGGCCATCAAGGTCTCAACGAGCTTATAGTGTAGCGAGATTCCGGTGAAAACAAAATTTTCATCTACAGACAACGTTCGTAGATCCAGAACGGGACTGATGCGTAGTGATTTCCATCCCAAATCGATCACCAATCCATCGTGGATTCCTGCGGCAATCACTGTGAGTGGAGCCTCTGGTGTCATTACCACTGCTTTAACCTTTAGATTCTGCAATAATACACGTAATATCTGGACCCGATGACGTTCAGAAAACATACTATCGACAAGAATCACCTTGGACCGGCGTGGTGATACTAGCAATCGCGTAAACACGTCAATTAACAATGCGTACAAGTAATCTGCATACTGTCGCGTATCCCATTCGAGCCAATGGTGAGTTTCTCGGCCATAGAGCAGTGAAAGTTCATTTATGTGGGGAATGGATGCCTCGAGCTGGTTCCATATTGTGTTTTGTTGTTCTGGAGTAAGTGATGAATCGGTGAGTCCGAAATATGACGGAAGCAAGGCGAGATGTGATGATTTTTCGGGAAATGTACGCGATGTCGGCACTTCTACCGAACACCGAGATTCTCCAGCAATACCAGCACGTATATATCGTGTACCAATCTCGAGAATCACTGCCGTATAGTCATGTCGGGACATTTAATTTGTAGATTTCTTTGTTAATGGCTTAAAAATCTACAGATTTCGGGTTCCTTCTATTATCAAGAAGTTGCAGGTTATATATAACTACATCTATTTTTTTTACACATTATCCCCGGATTTCTTTTCTTTTCTTAAAGTAAATCAAAATCATCATCGTCGATATCCATAAAGTCTTCAGCCGCATCTTTCTTTTCCTGCTCAACCTCGATTTGTTTCTGGTGCTGTTTCTGGAACGCCTCCAATTGCTCGATATTCCACACAGAAACACCTTCCTGATCCTTAGGATTTGCTGGCTGCGCCAAACTCCGTAAGAACTTACGGGCAGTCGCCAACGCCATATCGGTCGACAAATTGGTATCAGCATCGTTCAATGCCTGAGCAATCCATTTAGGTAACTGGTTCTTTTTCCGGTTAAACCGTTTATCGGCCAAAACCATGATTCCGTAGTCATCTTTCCCTCTTAAGACCCGCCCCAAACACTGGGCAGCATGCCGCATGGCGTCGAATGAAAGAAAATCGTTCTCTCTGATCTGAAAATGATCTCTCATAAACTCCAACCGTGCTTTCAATATTCTCGACTCGGTGTATTGGAACGGAATACCAATCATCAACACAGTTCTTCCGTAATGATGATCGAAATCGATCCCTTCAGACACTTTCCCACGAGCCACCGATAACAAAACCGCTCCACGACCATTCGAGCACGCCTTACGGTACGTTTCCAACGCTAACGACGTTTCCTGTGCATCGGGAGTCTCCACCAAAATAAGCTTATACTTCCACACTTCATCCAACACACCCATAGTCTGCCACATCGAAATGATCGATTCCATGTACAAGTACAGCGGGAAGAAAACCACCATTCCATCGGGAGTCGCTTTGGCAAATTCAATCAACAACAGTCCATAGTTTCTCACCACTGAAGGATCATTACGGATCTCAAACCGCGACAGAATTGACACCTGGTCAGAACCTTTGGTGACAATAATTGGCAAGAACGACCGTCTTGCCAACGTCATTGTGTACAGTTCTTGGATCACTGTCTGGAAATTCATCATCTTTGGATACATGTCCAACGGAGAAATGGTTCCTGAGGTGATGATAACCGACGAAAACCGGTCAAACACCGGCTTGATAGCAATCAGCGCATCGAGACAGGTGAAATGCAAGATAGGGTTTGGAACAGTAGCTCCCTCCGTCTCAAACGGTTCCAATATCAATTGAAATCCGGTTTCATAAGTAGAAACCAATGTGGCAAACGTAGCGATATCTTTTAGAGCATTGAAATCGTCAACTTCTGTAAGTTCCAATGTCCTCACAAGAAGAGACAACCGTTCGGAACAAAACCGCAACGGTTTGCGATCAATAAAAGTCAATTCTTTCAAGTGTTGCAAGAAACTGACAGGAGTCTCACTTATGACATGTAACACCTTCATTCTTGTCTTGAGATATTCAATAAAACGTTTGAGAAATGAGATAAAGTGTTCTGCTTTCCGAATATTGCCTGGAATCGCCTCTTCCAAGAGATCGGTGGGTAAAATCGGGTTGCTCATAAAGAGCTCCTCTTCACGGTCAATTTCGGCCTGTCGCAACCCTTCGACAAGCTTTTCGTATTCATTCTGTAGCTTTTCGCTGTCCTGAGCCTTCATTTGGTCGACAGCATCACCGAGCTTATTGGCACCTCTGGTCGCTCGTTTTAGCACATCATCGGTCAAGTCGAGTGAGAGAGACTCGATACAGACGTTATCTATATTGTGTGCTTCATCAAAGATGATGATTGAGTCCTTACTTAACTCTTTCGACACCCGGTCTGCAATTTTGGGATCGAGTAAGTAGTGGTATGAGTAGATGATGATGTTACAGAACGGAATCATTCTTCTTACAGTGAAGTAAGGACATGTTCCTTGTTCCTTACAATATTTGACCAACGAATCAAACGAGTAGACACCTGCAGGGATCAAGTTGTGCTGTTCAAACTCATTGAGCTTTTCGTGGAACGAGCACAACGCATTAACTTCCGGATTCTGTGCCTGTTCTGCTTCGGTGACGGCACCACGTTCGATCTTTTGCCGTAACTGACCGTTGGTGATTCTTCTGCACTTCTCGTCAACCACTGCACCCTTTCTTTCCTGGGAAATTTGTGGGTGGAGACACAAGTTCTTTCTACTGGTCAACCCCAAACCGCGGAAATCTTCGACGTAGCCGAGTTCCTGGGCCCTGAACTCCATCAAGTTGTGTAATTCAATCAATGCCTTTTCAATCTCCGACATGGTACGCGAACAGTACACGATTTTACGGTGCTCAGGATAATGCATCTGGTACGACACTGTTAAGGAGAGCAACGACACAGTTTTGCCGGTTCCCGAGGGCATTTCCAAGATACAGTTGCCACCAACATCCAACGTCTTCTTGATATCGCACATATACGCATACTGTTCGGGATAGATGCGTGGGTACGGGAAGAGGACCGGAAGGTCATCGATAAAGAACTTCATGGTGAAGATTTATGATTTGTAGATTGTTTAATTTTCGCGATAATTAGCGAGAGATTGTGAGAATTAGCGACAAATGGGAGAAATTGCGAAAATTTAGCGAGAAATGTTTACTGTGCATTGTTGCCAAGTGCCCGACTTGACCTATTTACCTGCTACTTGTTCAACCAATTTGCGGAGTTTTGGGAAAATGATATCCGAAGTATTGCCACTGACTTTGTATAACACGTTTTTCTTAGCATAAAACTCCTTCAAGTCCACAATTTCTCGGTTGTACTGGTCCAACCGACGCTGGAACACTTCGGCAGTATCGTCGTCGCGCTTGGTAAGCGGCTCGCCAGTCACATCGTCTCGAAATGGCACTTTTGGTGGATTGTAGTCCAAGTTATATACTCGGCCACTATTCACATGCACCCAACGAGCCTCAATCCGCTCCAAAATCACCTTCTGATCAACTTCGAGCTCCACCACCATATTAAGATTGGCTTGGTGCGCCGTCAACACTTTATCGAGCGCCACTGCCTGACCAGCAGTCCGAGGGAATCCGTCCAATAACCACGAAGCATTGCCATTGAGCCATTTCTGGCCCTCAAGTTGCCCTTTAACCAACGAAACCATCGTCGAATCAGGTACCAATTCGCCCGATTTGATATAAGACGCGGCCTCGCGGCCGACGACGGTATCTGCGGCGATTTGCGACCGCAAAATGTCGCCTGATGAAAGAGAATGGATCTGTGGAAATGCCTTGAGAAGTCGACTGGTTTGAGTACCTTTACCGGATCCAGGAGCTCCAAGAAGTAGAATTCGAAGTGGTGTCATTGATTATATTATAAATTTCAAATACCGTGGATCTTCTTTTTTTCTTTTCTCTGCTGTATATATTACTGCGGCACAGATGTTTCATCGGCCATTCGGAGCTAAAAAAAAAAAGAATAGTATGAAAAATTTCACCGTATATTCCTACTACTATTACATCATTTATTCATCTTCCTCATCGTCTGAATCAAGGATTCTTCTTCTCTTCCGCTTAACGTCTTCTTCTTCACGGTACTTGTTTGCTCCGTCTTCTTTTAATCTTCTTAATCTCTCGGCTCCCCGTTCATCTTCTTCTTCTTGTTCTTCTGCTTCTTCTTCGTCATATTCTTCTACCTCGTCGTCGCCCGCAACAAAGTCATCCTCCTCATCATACTCTTCTTCACCGTACGTCCGTGAAAACCGCTCGTACGCTGGTTCTCTTTCTCTGACTGAAGGTGAAGCACCACGCTCCAATCTTTCTTCTTGAAGTCTTCTCTTGAACTCAAGTTGTCTCTTTAACTTGAGTGATTTCCGTTCGTTCTCGTCCGCCAATCTCTGCTTCATCAACGGATCGTTATCGGTAATTGTATTAAGAATCTTGTCCTTCTTCTGAATGTTCTTCACAGCCTGTGTAAGCTTTCTATGAGTGGAGGTATGTGTCGATGCCGGCAACAAGTTTACCGACTTGGTGATGATGGAATCGTTCTGTAAGATCTCATATTTATCATGGGCACGTACCAAAAATGTATCGAACAACGGCAAGTCTTTGAAATCAAACAATTCACTTCCAATTTTAAGAGAAATCGAACCATCGTCCCACTGCACAAAGTGAGCATTGCTCTGTTTAATGATCTCATCGTTTCCACTGTTGGAATATCTCCATCTGATGGTGTTTTCATTCAATAACTTTTCAGCCACAAGTTCGTTATGCACCTGTTTTTCGTTCAAATCCGTAGCAAGGCGTGCAGTAGCATTTTGTTGCACCTTTTCCTTAAATTCGTTGGGATCAAACGAATGTGCTTCGACATTCAAAAACACTGGCATTTTAAGGGTATATGTCTCATCTTCTGGTTTCTGTGCGATCGCATGACGCGGAAGCGATATGCTAATGCTCTTAAGTGTTTCCTCTTCTTCTTGTTCTTCTTCCTCTCCGGCTTCCGACCCACTTCTGTTCTCTTCTCCAAATAAATCGTCCACTTCACTCAATCTTTCTTCGTCAGACATGTTGCTGGTGAATATATATAAATTTGGATTTTTTTCATCAACAAAATTGGTGCTACATGTAGGAATTGACAGCGCCAGAGAAAAAAAAAATGATTGTCAGATCGCTTTTACACCTTCATTTATTTATACATACCCAACATAGAAGCCAGTTCCTTAATAATACACGTAAATCTGTTTAGTTTTTTTTTTCTCTTTTTTCATGATTTGTTACAGTCCTACTGCTGTGCAACAGAGGTAGTTGACGCTCCAGAGACAATGATATCGGGCTTCGGCGCCAGTAACGCCTCGTGCGACTCGTTTCCACTGTGGAGGTTCAAGTTGCCCAGACGGACCTCCAAGTCGGAGATAACATCGTTTTCTTCATCGTCAGTGATCTCAAACTCGTGGTCCAGGTCCAGTACCATAAGGTTCTTGGTATTGTTACCGTAACCAACAACATCATCCTGGTTGTTGCCGCTATTGGAAAGTGAGCTGCTGTGCTGTCTCTTGAACGGAGCCTGCGGCGGCTTGTTCAAAAGAGTGGTCAGTGACTCAATTGGTGTGGTGCTTGTCAGTGTCACGGTGCTTGAAACAGTCTTGGGAGGCAACTCAATTGGTGGAATCTCTTGATGAGGTGCCTCAGTGGCTGGTGATAATGGCGGCGTGCCCTGTCTGGGTAACAACTTGTAAGCATATTGGATCAAAAACTCCACCACAAGCTGCGACAACGCATATTCGACGGGATCTAAGTCGTGATTTGGATGCGAGAGAATGGATGGCTGAAATATGGCCGCCAAGTTCCGCGACGACATCAAGTTCTCGTTCGAATGGTTCTGTACCATCGCCAACAAATCCAAAATGTAAAATAAAAGCTGCCTCGAGAGTACTGGAAGCTCGTCTACGAGCTGCTTGTACTCCTCAATGGCTTCATGAACATCACGCGTAAGTTTCTTATAGTTTTTCGACTTCTTAGCCGATTTTTTGGCCGCTGCTTCGTCGGCTTGTTGTTTAGATGGTCTATCGGTGGACGAGACTGGCTCGCTTGTGTTCGAGACGTTCGAATTGAGGCGTCCGATATTAGCTTCAGTTAATGGCTGTGAATCGGAACAATCAAGAATAGACTCGTTGGCCACAGTCTGGCCCAGTGTCTGGCCAAGAATCTGGACCGGAGGCTGAGTCGGCTGTTGCGCCAGTGGCGGAGGCTGTGCTTGTGCTTGGGTATCATGTGGCACGCTGTCTCTTTTGGGATGTGTGTTGGGGTTTTCAGCTTTGTACTTCATGTAGTTTATTATTCTTGATTTCTGTCTCAACGGATCACGGAAAGCTTCGTAGAGCTCGAGTGGAATGAGAGGTTCAGGTAAAGCGTTCAAGAATCTTCTCAAGATGGAAGCAGCGTCATGTACGTTGTATCCATCCCAGTTGAGACGTTTGCCGTAGTCTGGAGCAGTGTTGAAGATTACCTGGAGCTCCTTGAGTCTCTTGGAGGATCCTCCGACTCGAAAGATTCCTTCCACAGTTAACCCGTTATTCTTCAAATAGACACCGCACTTGGCTACAACGATGGGAATCTCACCGTAGGTAACCCCAGGGTCGGCTGGGTTCGGGTTGAGGATCAGGATCTTTGCGGACGCCTCTCGGATGGCGTCTGCTAAGGGTACACCAAAGTACTTGCTGTTGCCATCCACCAACGGATTGTGTTGGAAGAACGAGTCACGGTGTTGTCTTAATGTAGCTGACTTTTCGCTGTGGCTCAAGGAGTTGGATCTAACCCTGTTGACGTTGTTGCTGGAGCGCAGCTTGTGATTCAAAAAGGGGCGCAAGAAGTCCTGCTGTGACAGCGACAGCAGCAAAGGAATCGGCTGTGGTTGTGTTGCTGATGTCGTCGTGTGGTGGGCTTTGGAGGGCGAACGGGACTCTGACGAGTGTAAATCATTGTCAGACGTAATATCATTGACGCTTTCGTTTGAGAGGAGGTTTCCACGCTTGAGGTTCTTGACCCAGCCAAATATGGAGTTTCGATTGGTAGGAGAAGATGAGTGGCTCATCTTTCAGGATGGAAAGGATACAGATAAACAAGTAGTGAGATCAATAGGTATTTTTGAAACTTATGAAAGTAATCGGCGGTTAATGGTTTGGAAAGGTTGTGTTTCTTGGAGCAAAACTACGTGTTTGATGAAGACTGTACACAATTTTTTTATTTTTTATTTTTTCACTGAGGTTGTTTTTTTTTTTTTTTTGGTATTTTGGCGCAGGACAAAGTTAGGCGAAACACCTCTTTGTGAAACATTGCACAAAAGATCTAGAACCGTCCCACTCACAACCAGCCCTATAGATAAGCAGAACTAATAGACAAGGATTTTGTTCCAAATTTTAGGCTGTGCTGTCAATGAATGATGATGCTGCTGATCATCCTAATTCATGCATGCATGGAGAGGTGAAATATTGCTACAAATAAATTCTAAAAGGCGGCAGTCGGCGGTCGAAGAACAGAATTGGTTTGGAGGCCGCAGATAGTCGGGGTCAGAAATACTACACTAACCTGATGCATTTCCCAAACAAATCTTAGACACAACTTTGGCTCTTTTTCTTTAATTAGATACTTGATGGTGGTTGGATCCACTGGGAGACAAAAAAAAATTAGGAAAACATGGAAACAACTGTTTAACCAATACAGTCAGGACCTGCTTGTTTGTCCTTGGCTGGACAAGCCGAGTCATAGCTTGGTATGACAACTTTTGTTGAATTACTTTTTTTTTTTTCGCTCCCCTTTGTGTGTTTCCTGCTATTTTTACACTTTTCTGGATGTGAACTGCTGCTACTCAAGATCCCGCGTAGAATTAATTTCTAAATTTAAATCAGCAAGTTTAAGTTGAATTTGGAATGAAATAAGACGTAGGTTGGCCTATGTCGGCGATATTATGAACCAGGTATATCTTCTGTTGCCTTATCAGGGAGATTTCATGCAGGTTTGACGGACGTCAATTATAGTATATTTGTGAGATGCATGGGAAGGGAGGAGAGCAGCTCCCAACCTACTCAGAAGATCGCCTTGACTGGTTTTGTACCACTCATTAGTGCGTATTTTGGGAAACGACAGCTGTCGATGAAAAACCGTATTTAACCCTTTTGGGAACTGTCGCGTCTAAAAAGAGAAAGTCAAAACTCAATTTACGATTCAAGTGGTCAGACCCTATAACCTAATCTGGTCATTAACTCCAGTGGAATGATTGGTCGATGGGTCCTACCTTACTTCGCAACTGCAAATAACAGACTACCAATTACTAAAAATAAAAAGGTCCAAACCGATTTAACCAGTTTAGGAGATGTGATTTTCTCTCGCTTCTGCCTCTGTCATTCATTTTTTTTTCTTGTCAAATTGCTACGACAAGACTTTTTCCCTTTCGGTCGTCATGGGGACAGGAGCTTGCGAATCAAATGTGACCTATTTTTGAGGTACAGACTATCTCATGTTTCTAACTTAAAAAATAAAACATCGTGCGACATACGACATACGACATTTCTCAGTTTTGACTTTTTGCCTATTATGTCGTCACGACATCCACCGACATTATATTCCGTTTGTTCCTCCCCGCCTGGCCCATCCAACGCCACAAGCCATACTTTCCACATTTTGGTAGAGACACACCACACGAGCATTTTAAACCCCATAGGTTACCTAAGGTCCACAGTTTATTTGCTCATACACAACAATTACTAATCGGCGTCTCTCAGATCGTGTATAAATATCTTCTCTTGTCATGTGGCTGACAACGCTTTTCAATTTTCTCAACTCGTACCTTTTCCTATCCTCTAACATGTCATTTGCAACTACTAGATCTAAGATCGAATTGCCTAAGCTTGACTGGGCATACGACGCTCTTGAACCTCATATCTCGGGCAAAATTAACGAAATTCATCACTCAAAGCACCATCAAGCTTATGTAACGGGATACAATGCCGCAATTGAAGCTTTGATTGCAGCCGAGGCCAAAGGCGACGTCCGCTCCGCCGTTACTATTCAACAAAACATCAAGTTCCATGGAGGTGGACACACTAACCATGTTTTGTTCTGGAAGAGCTTGGCACCACCTTCCCAGGGAGGCGGTAAAAAGCCAACTTCGGAAAGTCGCCTTGGGCTGCAAATCGCTAAACAATATGGCTCCGTTGATAACTTAATTTCTATTGTTAATACTAAATTAGCTTCCATTCAAGGGTCAGGCTGGGCCTTCCTTGTTTTGAATAAGGAAAACGGTGGTAATTTAGATGTTGTTACTACCTTCAACCAGGACACTGTCCTTGAGCCATATGTTCCATTGCTTGCAATTGATGCCTGGGAACACGCGTACTACTTGCAGTACCAAAACGTTAAGGCAGATTATTTTAAGGCAATCTGGAACGTTATTAATTGGCCAGAAGCAGAAAGAAGATACGACGATGCCAAGGCTAAGTTATAGTGTTTAATCTAATTAACGTGAATTTCAAATTAATTAATATATATTTTTTTACATACTAGTAGTGTCTTTTTCACTCACTAAAAGGTCCGCATGTTCCCTGTGTTCCAGCGTTCCTTTGTTCTCAATGTCAATTTGATCCGTAGCATGCATCATTGGCAACTCCTTGGCAATCTTGACCACCATCCAAGGCTTATTGACTGGAGTTTGGTTAAAGATAATATCCATCTCTTCCAAACTTCTGCCCTTTGTCTCGGGATAAAGGAAGTAAATCACGGGTGCCATACACAAGTTAATGGCTGCGAAAATTGTGTATGTGTAACAATCCAAATTCTTGAATGCCACGGGGGTAATCATCACAACCATAAAATTAAATGCCCAATTAGCTGCTGTGGATAAGGCAGCACCAGGAGCTCTGATCTTTAATGAAAGAAGTTCGGGTGGAAGCAACCAAGTACCTCCCAAATAGGACACCCCAAAAATCGTGTTGAACACAAATAAAAATACTGTGGCAGCAATCCCAGCTTGCGTACCACCGTCACTCTTATTTGCAGACCAGGTAGCAATTGTCAAAACAGCCATAGTAATGGCTTGACCAATGGCACCCCAGAATAATAAGAATCTTCTTCCAAGTCTCTCAATGGTATAAAACCCAATTAATGACGCCAAGAAGTATTCTGTACCGTTACAAGCAGCAAGGATTCTCGAGTTCATAGGTGTCATGTGAACAATATTCTCAAAGATATAACCGGCATAGTATGTAATTAAATTAATACCCGTGATTTGTTGCATCATTTGCGAACAAAATGCCAAACACACCCGATGGAAATTTCTAGTTGGACCCTGAATAAATAACTCCTTGATGCGGAACTCGTCGGCGCCTTCACTTCTTTCCAAATCAATGGCACGTTGGATTTCTTCCAATTGAGCTTCAACCTTGGGGTCATCTTCTGGGACATCATAGAGAGCTGAGAACACTATTCTTGCTTCTCTTACTCTGCCCTGGTTCATCAACCATCTAGGTGATTCAGGGAATTTAAACACAACAGCAATCAAAATAATAGGAAACACACACTGCAAGGCAATAGGAACTCTCCACGAAGCATCTGAGTGGGCAGCATCGTTACGCAAGAAATAGAAACCAAAGTCAATCCAGTAGGAAATAGTAATACCGAGTGCAATAATACTACCCTCCATCATAATCAACTGGCCTCTCTTCTTTGCCGAGGAACATTCAGATTGATACACAGGCACGGTCGAGGTAATAAAACCTGTTCCGATCCCAGTAAATATTCTGGCGACTGTTAAATGGGCTACTGTATATGCACATGCTTGCAATGCACCACCAATCATGACGATAACAGATCCAAGAAAGATGATCTTGATTCTACCTAACTTGTCACCAAGGTAAATGGTAGACAATGAGGAAAACATACAACCGATTTCATACAATGCAATCACTGCACCCTGTAAAGTTGCATTTCGAGAGGATTGAATTGATGGGAAAGTCTTTTCAAACGAAGGGAGAGTCAATAAACTACCCATCACACCCTGGTCATAACCAAATAACAAAAACCCAACACCAGCAAAACAAGAAACAGCAAAGTTGAGTCTGGGGCCAGAGAGTCCTAGAAATTTGTGTCTCTGTCCGGGGACTATTTCATGCGACACTTTGATGTCGAGAGAACTTGAGGACGACATATTTGCAACGCTAAGTTCCCAGGACTAAACTAAAAGGCGGGAATTGCTTCTATTTATACACAACGAAAGTTTCATGCAGATTCTCGGAGCAAAAGTTCGGGTCGGAAATTCCCCAGACATGACGTTAGGAGCTCTCCCAAGTTCTGTTTGTTAGTCAATAAAAATAAATTGTACAGTTGCTTGAAGTATTTTATGTATGGCGGGGAAGCATATTTGGGGGAATTTGAATGGCAATTTCCCGCAGAAACTAGGTATCCTTTCACTAATCTATAGCTTAACAATGCGTAAGTCCCAGATCGGTGATTATATTAAGAAACTCCTCCCTTGGTGGCTTTATAATTCACCTGTTAAGTGAGCGGATTTACGAACAAATTGACGCGAATTTTGACCTATGATGTCATCACAAAAAAAATTTTGTGGGGGAGACTGGGGGAATTATTGTCCCTAGAAGTAAATAAATGGAATTCCCGGTATTAGA
Organism: Teunomyces tritomae; assembly: GCA_030568455.1. Classification (NCBI taxonomy): domain Eukaryota; kingdom Fungi; phylum Ascomycota; class Pichiomycetes; order Serinales; family Debaryomycetaceae; genus Teunomyces; species Teunomyces tritomae. The sequence goes on from JAJMFZ010000010.1 coordinate 32,441, forward strand.
ATATCGAGGTTACCTTCATTGACGCTGTTTGGAAATCAGCTGTGATATTCCATTGTTGGGTATTATTAAGGTTCTTCTGATTCTGTTTTGTCCGTTACAAATTACTTCATTTAACTATTCTTCCCAACTTTAACAATTTGGTTGTACAAAAACAAACAATATCTGGAACGCCGTTCGCCTCACAAGATCAGGACCGCGAACATTGGCTTCGTCCGTCAGTAACCGCAAAATATGCGGCTCCTGACAGGACACGGCGTCAATGGCAGAAACCACGGTGAACCTTAGATATTGGACGAGTATAAGTGAATCCATGTGGAAAATGTCAATCTCTTATTCATCCAGTTTACTTGAAATTCATTCGAAAACATAAGATCGAAAATCAACTGGATCTAGATTGTTCTGAACAAGTCCGATTTAAGGTTTGCTTCCGAAGGGTCTTCATAGTAGTGCAGGGTTGCCTGAAGCAGGCTTAGCCAAGGCTTATGTAATATAAATTTTGCACCAGAATTGGAACCCAGCCATCTTGTGAGCAGCATTACAGTCAGAACAACCCGTGTAAATAGTTTGCCGATCCACGGGTTGGTTTGCCACCCTTGTTATTCTCTTACTAAGTTCGTGGCAAGATGATTGTAAAGGATTACCGTTCCGGTTCCGACAAATTTTACTCATCTCGGCTAGACCGCCGAATCGGATCGGTACCGATACTATACTAAAGATGTTATAATTGCAAAAAAATAAACGTTTAATTAAGGAATAGTCCTTAGCTATTCATCTATACTTAAAGACACAAATGTCTTTGCAGATGTCTATTAAGATTTTGCAATTACAGATAAAACACAATGTCCAATACTTCTAGTGAAGATTCGAGCATAAAAAAAGTTGAAAAAACGGTTGAAAAACCGATTGAAGTTGATGGTGGATACGGCTGGGTGGTGGTGTTTGCCTCATTCCTTCTTGGGTTTTCAACCTGGGGTCTTAATGCTGCTTTTGGGGTTTATTTCTCATATTACTTAAACAACAATATCTTTAGAGGTGGTGATGAGATTGACTACGCACTAATTGGTGGTCTTGCGTTTGGAGTTGGTCTTTCCTTTGCTCCTGTTATCAACTATATTCAGGGATTGATAGGAACAAGAGCCACTATTCTAGTTGGTGGCCTCTTGCAATTTGCTTCCTCGATCATGGCCAGTTTTGCAGTCAATCTCTGGCAACTTTATTTGACCCAGGGAGTTATGCAGTCATTCGGTATGGCATTTGTTGGTTTACCAGCACTAACTTTGATAAGTCAATGGTTTGTAAAGAAGAGAGTCTTCGCTAACGCTCTTGGAGTTTCTGGTAGTGGTGCCGGTGGTCTTTTTTTTACATTGGCCATGCAAAAATTGATAGAAGTCAAAGGATATCATTGGGCCCTTCGTGCACAAGCTATTATTGCTTTTGGCTTGATTATAATAGCATCCGCTTTGATCAAAACCAAGAACAAACATCACAAGGTTGAATTCACACTATATGACGTGGATTGTTTGAAGAGTGTTGGCTTTTGGCTTCTCACTTTCTATTTGGTAACCTGTATTTTTGGCTATGTTGTGGTGTTGTACAGTTTGGCTAACTATACTACGTCATTGGGGTATTCCGAGTATCAAGGTTCTATTGTTGCAGCCATGGTCCAAGTCAGTTTCTGCTGGGCTAGACCTATGGCTGGATTTCTTGGTGACTTTATTGGTGCCTATACTGTTGCAGCCGGAGCATATATTATTGCTGGTATTTTGTGTCTTGCTGTCTGGATCCCTGTCAAAAGCTTTGCCGGAGCCCTTTTGTTTGCCTTGTTTGTTGGTATTTTTATCGGAGCCCTTTTTTCGACAGTTGCAGTTATGACAGGTCGATTGGTTGGATTAGCCAAATTGAATATCGCCTTTTCCATGAGTTGGATGTTTGTTGGTGCTGCGGGCATAGTTTCAGACTTGATTGGGGTAAGTTTGGCGTCAGGGACAGTGAATCCAAACCAGTACACGAAGTCCGCAATTTTTGCGGGGCTGACATTTCTTGTGTCAGGGTTTACGGTTGTGATCTTGCGTTCGTATATTATTTCCCGAGACGCAGCAATGGCCGAAATTATACCAGAGGCTAGACCACACCCTCTCAAGGTTAGGGTGTCTCCTAGTGCCGTGTTTCAGAATATTTTTGCCTGGCCCTCGAAGGGAGTCTAATAAATGGTTGCATCCTGTCACTCGCCCTACTTGTAAATAGCATTCCCAAATAGGAATAATATACCTAACCACTAACCTGCTATATTTAATGAGGCACCAAGGAATATTTTTCGCATTTTAAGTAACCCGGCGTAGCAAAGAGGAATTATGAGGACGGCGCTGTACACATTCCGGAACACGAATTCTTGGCATTTTTCCGGCAAAGTATTTACCTTTTTTTTCGCTGTCATTCAATTTTGACTTGCTAATAATAAAGCCGTGCCTTTTACAAAGATGAATTTAAAAATATTGTAAAATCATTTAAAGTACTCCAAAAGCTAGCAAAAATATATATCGGAAGTAAACATTATCGTAAAAGTAAGAACTGAACATTATTCATATTAGACGGAAGCTTCTTCAACTTCAGAGACAGCTTCAACCTTGTTGGTAGAGCTAAGGGAGTCAACGTGGTCAACCGATCTGAAAGCGTGTTCAGTAGGAACAAAGCTGGAAGATCTCCAGGCAACGGAAACCTTTTCGTACATTTCGTCGACCTGTTCCAAAGACAAACCTTTAGTTTCGTAAACCATGGTGTAGACGAAGATAAGACCAACCAAGTTACAACCACCCCAGATCCAGAAGACGTTAGAACCCAAGTTGGCGTTACCCTTACCTGGGTCAACCAAGTATGGAGTAGCGTAACCAATGGCCCAGTTCCACAACCAGTTAGAAGCGGTACAGACAGCAATAGACTTGGCTCTGACGGACAAAGAGAAGGATTCAGCAATAACAGCCCAACAAAGAGGACCCCAAGAAGCAGCGAAACCGGAAATGAAAATACAGACAAAAGCAACCAAGACCTTGTTAGCAGAGTCGGAGTTCTTACCGGCAGCAACACCAACAATAGAGACAATGAATTGAGAGACGGTCATGACAATGGAACCACCAATCAACAACTTTCTTCTACCGATGATTTCAATCAAGAAGATACCTGGAACAGTAGAACCGACATTGACAATGGAAGTGGCCATGGAGATAAGGAAAGAGTTCTTAATACCAGCTCTCTTGAAGAAAGTAGTACCGAAGTAGAAAATGAAGTTAACACCAGTCAATTGTTGCAAAGCTTGAAGACAAGTACCCATGATCAATCTTCTTCTTTGCTTACCGTTAGAAGAGAAGATAGACAACCAGGAACCGCTAGTAAGGGAAACTTCGTAGTCGTAGACAGCCTTGATGTCTTCGTATTCTTCAATTAAGTCTGGGTGGTCAATTGGCAACTTTCTTAATCTGGACAAGGATTCCTTAGCAGCAACTTCGTTGTTCTTAGAAACAAAGAATCTTGGGGTTTCTGGGAGGAAGAAAATACCAATACCCAAGATAAGAGCCCACAACATTTGGATGGCAATTGGGATTCTGTAAGAACCGGAGTCGTTTCTGGCATGAGTACCTTGGTTAACAACGTTAGCCAACAAGATACCGATGGTAATGGCAAATTGGTAACAAGAAATAATAGCACCTCTGATCCACTTTGGAGTACTTTCAGCTTGGTACAATGGAACGGTGGCAGAAATCAAACCAACACCCAAACCAGCAATAGCTCTACCAGTACACAACAATGGAATAGCAGTGGCAATAGTTTGCAAAATGATACCAACGTTGAAGATAATCAAAGAAGAAATAACAATGGTCCATCTTCTACCCAAAGTATCAGCAAAGAAAGGAGCAGCTAAAGCACCAAAAAAGGTACCAACAGACAAAATGGAAACAATAAGAGAAGATTCGGAAGAAGTGAATTCTTTCTTGTTCTTTGGGAATCTTTCTTTGACGTAGGTCATGGCCATGATACCAGAAATGGTACCAGTGTCGTAACCGAAAAGGATACCACCAAAGGAGGCGAATAAACCAACGAGGATACCCATGGTAGTGGAACCAGCATTTCTGGCACCAACATCAACGAATTTCTTGATGAGTTTGTTATCTTCTAAACCCATGATATATTAATTTATATTACTTATTGATAATTTAAAAAGTATGATATTCGGAGGGAACTTTCGTCAATATTTATACTCCAAACTTGACCCCATTTTCTCCAGAATTTTACACTGCTTAAGCTCCACATATGGGTATTTTCCCCAAGAGAGCCGCTTCATTCTCAATTCTCCAGCCTTTACCCCAAAAAATAATCGCTATTAAAAAAATACTTTTTGCAGAAAATATGATACAAAATTCCAGTTTAATGTGTATTAAGACTAACCTGCAAAATCGGGAAAATCTTTACTCCTGGCGAAAAGCAATGTTTAGAGTTTAATTGAATCAACAAAGTGCATCTCGAAAGCCGTACGGACGGCTTTTTGCACTGATATTGCTGAATTAAGTTCTACCTTGGCAAAAATGCAAATAAATCGACATTAGTTTCTTAGCAGTTCATCTTTTAACGACTGACGATCAACGTTTAAGCTCCATAGACCCGTCAACCAAATATAATAACCTGCAATTTTCTCCTCGGCTGCATTCCTACGGGTTAATGTTGTTGCGGGGTACGTATTCAATTTATTTTTTCTTGCGTTTGACTTTTGGATGTGGTCCTACAAAGAGATCTCCTTCACAACCTTAAGTCAAACCTTTGTCTACAAACTCTGCTCTTAGTGTCAAAAGAGATGGCACCACTTCAATGTTGGAACATGTTCTGGTAATGCCAGTTCAGTTGCCAGGGTAAATTATGACGGTTCGTAACAAAAAGTTATGGTTTATTTACAAATTACTGCACATAGTGACCAGTCTTTCTGTCGCGTATATAGAAAAATATTGCTTGAGGATCTTAATTCAGGCAAAAATCTTTGCAAAATATTCGAGTATCATGGGGGTAAACGGTCGGGCTAATTTACACCAATCAACTTATTGTTGATTACTACATTACCACGGTGAAGAATGGAATAATACGTTTTGTTTTCGGCGGGGTTCGAGCGATATTTCAGGTATTATTTGACTCTCGGTGCTCGAGGTTAAGGAAAAATTAGTTGTTCAAAATTTTTCCGTTCTCGAGTTTCAGATGTATTACAGGTTGACTTTGTAATAGCAAGAAATTTTATGGGGCGGTGTGGGGTAATAATCCATTAGGACGAATGGGCTGGACGTTTCCAAGTCAAGTAGTAAATATGAAAAAATAAATCTGTTCATTTTACAGTTTTTATGCACTAATTTGTGGGATTTTTGTCCTGAATTTTTCCCGTATCCCAGAGTAGAAAAAAATTTGCTGTCTTTTTTTTTGTTTTTGCGAGTGGCGAGATTTGTTTTGCTTGTAGTGATAAAATTAGATTACAAGCCACCAACGGCTGTAGTAGTTTTTCTTTTTCAAAAGTGGATTATGTATTGTACATTTCCCTATTGTCGAATGATGCTGGCAGCACCATGTTAGAGCGAATTCTCACACGAGATACCTACTACGTTAAGAAATAGGATACAAAAACAGACGATCAACCTTACAATGTGAAAAAATAAACGTAACTGTTTATCCGATATGTCGAGTAAGGCGTAGCTTTTTTTATTTAATCCGCGTCATGAAATGACACAAAACACAAAACCGCGATCTCATCAGGTTGATTGGTCTATAGGATGCGGGGTGGGATATTTATTTTTATGCGTATTGGACTACTCAAATGACCTTGTTCTCCACGGAGAGAATCTGCAAGTGCAGTGGGGAATTCACCTAATCGAGTGCTATTAACTCTCCTCACTAGGAGCTAATTTTAACTTTTTGTCATCAGTTTACCCCAAGATCCATTTCTGGTATTGGAGAGTCCTTCGTGGCTTAACGTCATCATCTATGTTACTAAATCTTGGTGATCGTTTGATTTGAAATTACGGCAAAAGTTGAATGTATATGTGATGCATGGGTATCATTCCGGACCATAGATCTTTAAGGATAAATTAAGGGTGTTGTAACGTATCTAATTGTATGAGTTTTTCCGCAACTTTGCATATGCATCACATAAAACAATTGTCAGTATGTGGTTATGGGAATTTTTCCGTCATGGTCCTCGACATTCGAAGGTGCGGTGGGCAGATAGAAGAGTTTCGAGAGATGTCACAAAGAGATTTGAGAATACGTTTAGGAGGACAAACGTTGGGTACTTTTTTGATACCCGCTAAAAGTGACGTGATAGTCATTAGAGAATCTGAGCCCGAATTGACGGAATTTTCCGTGCCTCTGTTTTTTTGAATGTCTCGCTATGTCTCCTCATGTTTGTCTACTCTCCTTACTCAGTTTCCTAAGGGGAATAGATTTACGACCAGCACGTGTTATGAAAATGCAAAGTTTATAGATTTAGTGTCTATTTCCTGGACTGCCGGAGATTGGCGCGCGTAGTGTAGAAAAATATGTGGCCGAGGACAATCGGGGATCCCCGACAGGAAAATGCACGGGCTCCCAAACAATTGGCTCTGACAAATGTTTACGTCACCGTACCACATCCGTGGCATTATTTTAAGGTAGGGGGTCCGGCTAGTGGCTCAGCCTGGAAAATACTACTACCAGGTCTAAAAAATAGAGCTTGTGGACACAAATGTGGGACTTTTGTGTGTGGTTTGATTAATATTATTACTCTCCATGAGGATACAAAATCTGGCAACACATTTTCTGAACCATTTTTCGAGTTTCCAGTGCTAAGTTGGTCGTTCTTTTTCCTAAACTACTATCGGTCACAAGATTGATGTAGCTATGACGAACCAGTTACAGAACCAAATCAATACTGCAAAGGCTGAAGCGCGCGATCTCTATCTTGAGGTGGAACGAGCTCGCAGCCAAATCCAGGACACGAACCTTGGGCGCTTTGCAGCTGCCTCTGGGAATGTCGATCATATCCCCAAGAATTACTGCAATTTGACGCTTTATCGCACACTAAAAGGCCACCAAAATAAGATAGCCAGCGTGTGTTGGAGCTCGCAAGCACCACATGTTCTTTCTGCCAGTCAGGACGGCTACATGTTGTTGTGGGACACCATTTCTGGGTACAAAAAACAAGCAATCCGGTTAGAGAATCAATGGGTGCTTACATGTGCGCTTTCGCCCACAGGACAATTGGCTGCCAGTGGTGGATTGGACAATGCGTGCTCGCTCTATCGGGTGGGACACTCAGTGGATCTCCAGCGCCAGGAACAAAACGACGTACCAATAGCGGTTCTCAAGAGCCATACGGCGTATATTTCGCAGTGCGAGTTCTTGGATGCCACGACGCTCGTTACCGCAAGTGGCGACACGACGTGTGCGACATGGGACACCACGAGCGGCCGCAAAATTGACGACTACGTAGACCACTTGGGTGATGTTTTGGCGGTTAGCAGCACCGGTGATCCCCGGGTGTTTTTGACAGGCTCGGCGGATGGGTATGTTAAGGTTTGGGATACGCGAAGCACTGCACAGCCGCATTCGTTGTATGTGTCACCAAGCGACATCAATGTCGTGAAATCCTTCTCGCTGCCTACGTTTGCCACAGGGTCCGACGACGGTATGGTGCGGCTTTTTGACTTACGGAGTGACTGCGAAATTGCCAACTACAATTTGGCTGCCCAGTTCAGCGGAGGGGCCGCGGGCGGCAACTTTGGTGGTAATTTTGGGTCCGGCCTAGGCAGTGCGACAAGTGATGTGGCGAGTGCGCGGACTACTGGTAGTCTCGCTAATCCGGAAATTAATTCGCTCGACTTCAGTCCTAGTGGCCGTCTCATTTATGCGTGCTATGCTGAGTTCGGCTGCTTGATCTGGGATACACTTTGTAACGAAGTGATTGGCTCACTTGGAAACCATTCGGGAGGCCGAGTCAGTCAGGTTGCCGTGGGTGCTGGAGGTACTGCCGTGGCTACCGCGCTCTGGGACGCTACTATCAAAATCTGGTCGGTATAACGAAAAAAGAAATTAATAAAAAAACAAAGAAAAAAAACAAAAGAAACCGACCCAGACTTCAGAAACCTTGCGAGCGCGCGCAGTTTTAAAAGAAAGTAACAATCAGACAGGAGAACAAAGATAGACGCTTTACTACCTCATGAAATAGTATCACGTGACTCTCTATATTTAGAAAACCCTGACCCATATAGAACTGTCTCTCTTTCTCGTCTTCCTTAATCAAACACAATACATATTTGTTCTTTCAATATGGAAGTGAGACGTTTCTGTATAGTGTTTGTGATGACGCTCCTTGGGATCGGGGTGGCGATCGGGATCGCTACCGGCATGGGAACGGGCCTTCAGCGGTACCAGACATTCAGACCATCCCGCGACCCTGCACCGTCATTTTTGCCGGGGCTGAGTCTCAACTCGAAGCTTTGGGTTCCCCAACTCAACATGACATGGGATACAGTGTTTGATGAGTCTGATGTTCGGATTAACTTTGACGTGGATGTTTTTGAGGTTGATCTTTTCCAGGTAAATGCCAGTGCAATTGCCGATCTTCATTCGCGCAATAAGTCGGTGCTTTGCTACTTCTCTGCTGGTACCTACGAGGACTGGCGTAATGATGCCAATAGTTTCCGTCCCGAAGACTTGGGTTCTCTGCTTAAGTCGTACCCAGGAATCAGTTACGTGAACACTCTGTCGCTGTCGATTCGGCAGATAATGGCCCTGCGGATCCGAGTAGCCCTGTTGTACAACTGTGACGGGGTGGATCCTGACAATGTTGATCTTTACGAACAAAGTACTGGGTTCAAGCTCACTCTCCAGGATAGTATTAATTATGTGCATTTTCTCACAAACGTTGCTCACTCATACAACGTTGCAATCTCGTTACGGAACGGCGGACAAGATCTTGTGAATGCTACTGTAGACGCAGTTGACTTTAGCAGCGTCGAAGGCTGTCACCGTGACGATACCTGTACGGTATACCAAAAATTCATTGAAAAAGGAAAACCAGTATTCAACGTCGAATACCCCAAACCTGGAACTATCTCTAACCACAACATCTCGCAAGAAGTATATGATCGTATTTGCTATGACCCGGATTCGACGGGGTTTCTGATCATCCTCAAGAATTTCATTCTCGATTCTTATGTCGAAATATGTCCGATTACTTGATTATCTGTACAATATTTAACGCACACAAATTTTATCTTGCGATAACTTTCATTATATTTTAATTCCCTGACAGCATTGATTTTCTCTTGTGTTTAATGTCTATCGTTTTATTATTCATTACAATCTCATAAATATTTACCATCCAAACGATTCGGTATGCAAAAAGATCTCCTCCACGTACGTGGCATTGTAGTCGTTATTAAACACCATTGGCTGCATGTTTGCAACTACAGAACTTACCTCCATCTTCATAGACTCACTTCCCGACGACACAATCATGTTCCGGCGTCCCAAAGTTGGTTTCAAGTCTTCAAGTGTCCGCAAAATCAGTGGACGGTGGTGATGCACCGAAAACAGAGTGTCAGTAGTTACCTCGGCAATCTGGTCACTCTTTTCAATCTTTTCATCACTTTCAAGCTCGGGTCCGACCGCCGAGCGAGTCACGTAGATATCTATCTTAATATAATCACCGGCAACTTCCTGGCATCGGAGCAACTCGTCACGCACCCAAGAAATGTCGTCACTGTATTTCACCACCCAAATGAAGTTGATTCCCTGGGTTATTACCGGCTTGTTCTCATGTTGCGCCTTCTTGATTTTGTTAGTCAAGTCGATCAAGAACGGAAGCGTGGCAGTAACACCACTGCCAGTGGAAACAAGCACCACACGGTCAAAGGAAGCGACGTCACGAGCCGAACCACCATATGGACCATCGACAAACACCTTCTTTTCGGTGACGACAAACTCATCCAACTGGTCATAGAGCACCCGAGTCAAACCACGTTGTGGTACCAAAATGAACTTCATTTCTGTAGAATCCTCGGTGGCCATCGAGCTGATTGAGAACGGATGGTTATCCAAGATACGAGTACCGGCAAACCGGAGGAAACAGTGCTGTCCTGGAGCCCATTTGATTCCCTTGGTGTTGGTAATAGTGACCTGGAAGGCATTGGGGCCCAACTTGTGAAGCTGAGCACGTCTCGGACGCATAAATAACGAGTTTGGACGGAAAGCAGTCTTCACCAAAGCACGATAAATGAGCTGCGAGGCCCAGAACGCAATGGCACCGTACATGTAGTCCTGGCAGTTCAACGAGAAGTTAATGTGCCAAATCATTGTGCCGAGGTACGCAATTCCACACACCCAGTGCAAATGCAAGAAGCATTCGTACATGTGTTTGCGGATAAATGCCTTCAGAAACATGCACAAGACGGCAAGTAAGATGAGAGGAGCCACACCGGTACGGATTTCGTTGTTTTCACGGAACTGTTGGGCCATGAGCTCACTTCCACCTTCGGACATGCTCTGGTAGATGAAAGGAATCGTATGAATGATCGAGAGAATGAATGCAGCCACCCCGACGTATTGGTGGTACACGTTCAATTTCTCGTACGAAATTCCCGTCATAAACGAGATCATGTTGGCTTTCCCGGCCAACACGTAGATAAAAGGCGTAAGGGCCACTGCCATGATCCCGGCACGGACACCCAAAGGTGGCGAACCAAAGGCTCTGCAGTCACGGTACCAGAAATGAGGCACTAAACAGTAGCATAACAAGTAAAGTAAGGAAAACACCATAAAGAATGCACTGGAGGCCGAGTGTGGGAGCGAAGTGAAGTAAGAGATGTGGAGCGGCAATTGCTTGTAGCCCAAATAACGGCAGTACGAGGTCAAAACATCGACAAAAGCGGCCCCAGTGACCACCTGACGGCCCTGGCGGTAGTACCAATCACGATGACGGTACCAGAGATATTTTAATGTGGCGAGAATAATGAAAGCTGCACCAAAGTAAACGGTATAGTAACCGTACTTGACGTTGTCGAACCAAGGCGAGGCAGCCTGGGAAGCCATCATCATCGCCTTCATTTCTGGCAAACTCGAGTTGCTCAGACAACTCATGCCATTGACATACTTTTCTCTCTTGTCAAACATAGCTCGCGATGTGATCTGGTAATCAAATGTGGATCTACAACATGATTTAAGTATCGAGCTCTTTGAGCACAATTTGCACCCGAAAAGACGCGAAAAATTGCTCATATCATGAAAAATAAATCTTTGAATCTTGTAAGCGAGCAAATTGAACAAGGCGGGATGGAAAATAGACGCAGGTGAAGTTCAGTTCAAGAGCAAATTCCAATCCTCAACAATGCAACTACCACAAATGAGCAAATTACCCTTTAAAACAGGGACACCATAACGGTCAAAACGGCCAGAACGGTAACTGATTGCGAATAAAATTATTTTACTGTCTTGATCAAGTAATAATAATCCAGAACAGATTTCAATTATCAGTAGATAATCAATCAAGTTTCGTAATATAAAAAATTTGTAACATCATGCCACACACACACTAATTGAGCAGTTTTTGGACCAATCATCTCAGAGATTTCGATTTAAGGTTTGATTAATAAAATCAATAAAATTCAAAATGTGGGGGTTATGTATTGGTGTCCTGGAGTTTTCTCCTCCTCCCAAATTGTTACGAAACCCAAATCCACTTGTAGTACAGAGTCTTTTGATTAAATATTCAATAGACCAGAATTAAAGATTTAAGTTTAACAGTGAGTTATACAATCAATGCAAATGGCATTGTTTTGAAGGTTTGTTACTTACATTTTTTGCTTTCTTGCTACCTGAAGACATACGATGTTTTCTTGGAAAATTTTAATCATTGTAGAATTATTGTAACATTTCTGTAATTTCTATAATCATTAACCATTTATCTATAATTACCCACAAACCGGATCAGTTAAGCCTATCTTCCAGTTGTAAGTGCCCAAAGTTAGCACCACTAGAATAAACGAAACACAAATCGAAACCACACCGTAACGATACGAATGTACAAGTTTCAAGCCACATAACTCGACAATAAATGTACTCACAGTAGTCAAAGCACCGCAGAAACCATCATCGAGGCCCTGGAGAACATGGCACCCAACTACATGCGTGACCAACTGTCCACCAGAACCCGTTTTTCCCCGTAACAAGAGATTGAGAACTGCAAGCACAAGCGTGCCAACACAGTTGGCAACAAATGTACCCAAAGGAAAGTTTGCAATGCGCGGGTTCAAGTACTTTGACAAGTAGAAACGTAGCAACGCCCCAAATGGTGCAAAAAGCACGGAAAATGTCCACGAACGCCACAATCCGTGTCGTTTCACTCCAATCAACACGCAATCAACCACCACCACACATGCTCCCACTGAAATCACGAGAATCTCGAGAATACGGTACTTGTTTCGCGAAAGTGGTGGGATTTTGGAATCAATGGCTGCAGCCCCATGCTTGCCCATAAAAAAGCCCACCACTGCAATGCCAAACTGAGCAAGAAGAACTGCAAGAAATTCCATAATTCCGTACGCATGGTTTGGGAAATGATAATGTGGTCCAATTGGAGTGTCAGTGGCCCTGGTAAAACATTCCAAAATCACAGTTGAAAAAGATGAACAAGTCCCACAGAATCCCGTAGTGATGCCCGTATACACTGGAATTGCTGCCTTGGTCCCATAAACATCTACCAATTCCAGCCATACACGGCTTGAATCTACCAATAAGCCCATTACCACACAAGCAGCAAAGTTTGCCCACACAACTCCGCCAAGATAACTTCCTGGATATTCAGTGAGTGCAATGAGACCTTTACGGGCAAGAACTCCCCACACGGCACCACAAACAATGCTAAGAACTACAGGAACGTACCTGACAACAAGAAACAGTAGCGGTTTTTTCGTTTCTGATGGAAAGCCTTCCAGCAACGATTCATGGAGCGACTCCGCTTCGAGCCGTTCAAGTTCGTGTCGCCGTCGAACATTTTGTGAATCCGACAGTATACTCATGTGGTTTTAATTTATATCCCACGAGATAATCTAAACAACTTTTTGATAAGGGAAATCACCAGGTCAGTGAGATTCAATTTAGTATTCTCAGTAAAGAGAGAATCTTTGCGATGTTCTTCTTCTTTCTTTCTTTTTTCCTGTTTCTCAATGAAACTGTGATTGTTCCAAGTCTCTAAAATCCAACTTGAGGATTCCTTTATTTCGTTAGGATTCGTATAACTTTAAATTCTCGTTTATTATCAGGCATTTTTTTTTTGGTGATCTTTTTCTATTCTTCTTATCGCGACTCGTCTACGTATGAATCTCGTGTTGCTCTGCTGTATGTGGCTTGTGCCGGCGTTGGCAGCGTCCACAACGTCACTAGCGACTCCAACACCGACTCCAAGCACACTTGTCGACGTTTTGCTGTCGCAGGCGCAGTACTCATACTTTCTCCGCCAGCTCCAGCGCCACGGTCTCGTCCCACTCCTCAACACACTCCACAACGTCACGCTTCTAGCACCAGTGAACCTGGCGTTCACAGCAAATAATACCAACAAACTTGATCACAACGAACTTCTTCGATATATCGTCAACCAGCGCTTCCGTGTCGCATACCTTTCTGATACCGAAACCATCTACAACACATTGTACATCTCCAACGACACACCGTACCCAATCAGCATCCGTCCCGACTTTGACAACCACGAATACGTTGTTGATGGAACGGCGGCCATCATCGACGCAGATATCTACGCCAAACACCAGCATTCGTTTGTCCAGGGAATTGAACACGTTCTTCCGCTAAAACCGTCGCTCTGCGACGTTCTCTTGGGCAACACAGACGAATTTACGTTCGTTCAATCCTTATTCCGGTCCCTCTTTGACTTGGAATCCACAAAGAAGAAGAAAAAGAAGGCCCATAAACCACTGTTGCCCCGTTCGTGTCCAGAATTTCTTCGCAACATCAGCACCGTCATCATTCCCACCGATAACTACGTGCGTGAATCGTTACTGGAACTCGAATTTGCCTACTACACAACACTTGCACGAGTCCAACACTCATCAATTGCTTATGACACTTCAAAAGAAGCAGTTTACGAAATCAAAGACGATATCTACCGCCTTCTCCGCCAGCTTATGGCTACGGAATTGGCCGTAGGTGTTAATGGCACGAATGAATCTACGCTATCGAATGGAATCCGTGTCAGTCTCGACCCTAAAACCCATAAAACCGTATTCAACAACCACATTTACCCTTCCGAATCCCACGTTTTGGCCGACGGTGTATTACATACTGTTGATTCACAAAACCTGACCAACTTCTTTACCGATCTTCAGGTAAAAACCGTGGAAATTGTACCTCGTAAGGCACTTTTTGCCCACCACTATTCGAATTTTGTCACAGAACTCGCGTTCCGGTCATTAACGTACTTGATTGACGGGTCCACCGAGAATCAAACCATCTTTGTTGATGAAGACAGCCGTGATGATATGGTTGACGAGATTTCCATTGCCTCATTTAGCTCCAAACAGTCACTCTTGTACCAATTTGCCAGTTCTAATATCGATTTGTTTGCCGGTGACGTTTCATACCGATTAGTTGACTCTAAGCTTTGTTCCAAGAAACGGATTGGCGGCTGCTTTCAACTCAAAGTAGCCACGTCCCGCGATATCGTTACATTAAATGACGATATCGTCATTTCACGGCCCATAAGTGCTGGTAACAATACCTCCATCTACTTTACTGACTCCGATATCGCGCCTCCACTCAACCTCAAGACGACTTTGGGCACTTTGATGTCGGAAGGTGCTATTCCTCGTCACTTGGATTACTTGGAGATTGATCAGAAGAGCTGCTTGGAGACCATTGGATACTTGGGACAATATGGGCTTTTATCGCTTGACGATAATAACCAGGGATATTCAGTGTTTCTTCCCTGTGGAGTGCCCAGCGAAAACGATATTGCGTACCAGAAATCTGTGTTTAAAGGCGCTTGGCGAGAATTGGGACTTGTGCTCCAGTACTTGGAGGCACATCCCAAGCTTTTCCGAAGCGTTTTGAGAGGAATGTTTCTTGAAGACACCATTTATTCCGACTTTGAACAGTCTCGCAATGCCCGTACCCTTCGTGGCGACAAGGTGCGAGTGGATAACGTGTTTGTGGACCGTGAACTGAACCGTTACATCAAAATCAACCATACTGAACTCACGCTTCCGTTGAACTCAGATATCTTGTTTAATCAAGGCGTGGTGCACATCATTAACCAGGTTTTGCTTCCTGAGAACTTTGTCATTCCATTTGCGGACTTGCTTGCCACGACTGCCGACAAAGCGTATCCCGATCACTCTATTTCGCTGCTCTTGAAGGAGTATCCGCAGGTGGAGCAGGCATTGATCCGTAGCAGCGAGCCGTATTCGTTACTTGTGCCGTCACCGGAGCTGCTCAAGGACTTTAATATCACCGCCGATTTCCGTGACTTGTTCCGGTTTCTCGAGATGCATCTCGTACCGAACAGCGAGGTCGGCAAGATCTTGGAGTGTGTTGAAGGCGCTGGCAGCTCCAACACAACCAACGATGTGATCCGGACCAACTTGACACAGGCTGGGTTTAGCTGTGTGCGCAAGTCGAGTGGCAAGGTGTTTTTACGGATGGTGGAAAACAATTATGGTATCGCTGGCTACAATAAAAACAAGGAAGTGCAGATTGTGTCACATGGATGTACTTCGTTCAACCGAACTCTTGGCCTGGCGGACGGTGTGGCGTGTGTATTTTTGGTGGAGAAGCCATTGAGTCTTGCGTGGCTTGAGGCCCCTCGCGGCGACTTCTTGCACATTCATCTCGGGTTCGTGAGCATTGGAGTTGGGATCATTCTTGGTCTTATGATGGTTGGAGGGGTGTTACTTGCGGCAGCATTGTGTTTAGGTCCATCTACGGCCAAGAAGAAGCGGCCGGTGCCGGCATTTGAGCCATTTGGAACATCCCCGAATCCAAGTTTTATGCGAGTGCTTGTTGAAGAGGATGAGGAAGAAGAAGGAACCGGGTTTGACCGTGGTTACGAGACTGACGTGGATATATTTCGTGAGACTGAGCTGCTTTTACCGGAACGTGGCAGCAGGAAGAAACGGGGTCCCCGGCGGATTGGATACGGAGCCACCGCCGATTTTGGCAGTGCGAGACCGGGAACTGTAAGTGCACCACGGACAATTCTTGGAAGAAGTTCGCGAGGACTCCAACGAGACCGAAATATTCCAGGATGCTGACCTGACCAGGTAAATAGGCGAGAAATGGGTGAATATTTATTGATAGAATTACTAATTTGAGGTTATGAAAAATCATAATGTTTCGTGTAATGATGAATACATGAATGAAAAAAAAAGAATGAAAGAGTAATGAAATTAAAAAGAGTAGCGAAAGAATGAATTGAGTAAAGTTGATGAAACGTCGTTTGTGAATGAATGGGTTGAGACGAGGTTAATTTCGCGATTGATTTTCATTCGGTGAGTTTCAGTCGCATTTTTGTCTCTTTTTTTTTAAGTTTTTGAGATTTTCTAAGTTTTGATTTTCATTATCAAAATACATTAGTCGAATCAAACATGACAGAACCGTCGCTTCAAGCGCAGCAGAACGTCGAAGGAAACGATTTCATGGCACAAGATCCACCAGAATATCATACCAGCCACGAAGATCATGTTACGGGTACACACATTGACGATGCAATGAAACGTGCTGAAGAGATGGAGAAAGAAGCTGCCAAACTTCGCGAGCTCAATGCGCAGTTGGGCGCCGAACACACCCCACAAACCGATGAGGAGAAACGCGATATCGACCTGCGTTCGGTGTACATTGGCAATGTTGACTACGGAGCCACGCCATTGGAGCTCCAACAACATTTCAGCAGTGCGGGCGTGGTCCAGCGTGTCACGATTTTAATGAACAAGTTCACTGGTCAACCAAAAGGATTTGCGTACTTGGAATTTGCTGATACCGCAGCAGTGCTGCAGGCGGTGGCAGACATGGATGGCTCGATGTTCCGCGACCGCGAGTTGAAGGTGAGTGCGAAACGGACCAACATTCCTGGCTTGAGCACGACAAATCGTGGCGGTCCTCGCGGTGCCATGCGTGGTCGTGGCGGTGGCCGTGGTGGTAGAGGCAGAGGAGGCCGTGGTGGCAGAGGCAGAGGCGGCAGAGGAAGATTTACGCCATACTAATATGTATATTAATTTTTATTGTGTTATAATTTCACTGGAAGATTGATTTTTTTTTCATAAAAGAACTTGTAGTTTTTTATGCTTCTGTATTATTAAATGTATATCTCAAAGTGGTTTTTTCCAGAAATGATTCCTGGTGATTGGAGAAACCTTGTTTTATGCTTGGGATTCTCTGGCTTCCTTAGCTTTCTGTTTAAGTTCGTTGTAGCGCGCATTGGCATCCACCACCATCTGTGATTCGTGTGTCTTGCCGTCGGCGGCCAATCCCGCAACCACACCATCCACATCCGGTTTGGTCTTGCCCTGTTGGAGCTTGTACTTACACTCAAACCTTTCAATGGTGATTTCAAGTCCGGTAATTGCCTTTTGCATCACTTTCGCATAGTTTTCAGGCGCATCGCTAACTTTCCATGGCTGCGCGCGATCGCGCTCCTCCTGGTTTGTCATGTGCTCCAATTGCGCGCGAACAAACGCAGGGTCGTCGACAATCCGCGCCTGGCCATAGACATGAACGGCAGCAAAATCCCATGTCGGCACCACCTTGTGAGTAGTCTGCTTGGTGGCATAGTACAGCGGTGTAATGTACATGTTGGGACTTTGGAAAATCACCAACACAGGCCCATCACGCAACGATGGAAGTTGGTGGTTCACCTTGGCAACATGCGCATGGAGAACTTGAGTACCATCGTCCCGACGATGGACAACAAACGGAATATGGTTGGCAATCACTCCATCGTCATTAGAAGTCACCACTGTCCCAAGTGGATATTGCACAATCAATGCTTCGGCCTCGGGCCATTCTTTTTCGTGGTAGGCAACAGGAAGATACATCAGAAATCACCGTAGTTGAGATTATTTCAATTTAATTGATAAACGTTATCAGCAGTATTGTTTGCTTTATACTGATGAGTAATCACATACGAAATGAGTAATCGAAAGTTTGATTACATAAAGCCGCGCTACGATAGGATAACGGCGCCTGTTCCCAAAACAGCAAGACAGATAGACACGGCTACTGCCGCCCCACATGCCAAGCGTTCCCATGCTCCAATGTCACACAAGCGCATATAAAAGAGACATGGTAAAATGACACATACCAAAAAGCAGATCGAGGCACCCAAAATACCAATAATCCGCTCAAAGTCGGGGAACACAATCGCTAAACCCACAAAGACTGCATTCACTGCAAGACGCACTCCAAAGCGCGCCGTCAGTTTCCAACTTGAATCGCCAGCACCGTCAACCTCACCAACGTGCGTACCGCGCGCCGGTTCGAGTCCCAACACTGAATCAAGGGTAGAAATGATTGGCTTTGCGTTCAACGGCGTTTTGGCAAGCGGAATCATACAAATTAATCCACTGATAAGCGGATACACCCATGTAGGATAGCCTGGTGTAAGCAAAAGCGTGTTGATGATCTCGTTGCTACAGCGAGCGCCAAACATCAAGAATCCAAGCACTCCCATCGAAACATCGGTGGCAAGCGTAATGGCATAAGTAGACCGTAACGTCCGTGTAAACTTGTATGGGTGACGCATGTCACTCTTGAGATTGGGAAACACCGCATGGCCACCGAATGGTGCCATCAAGATCCCAATTGCAAGCAAGAGATCGAGCTTCGACTGAGGCCATATATTTGTTGGCATCACTTCGAGAAGTGATCCTGGCGCCGTCTGCTTGAGCAACCCGCATACAAAAACCAACACAGTAATGGAAATCGTCGACATGATACCAAATAACGAGAAAATCGACAAGATTGGAAGCGGCAAGAATGTGAATGGAGTCAAAACCACGAAAGATGCAAGTTTGATGGTGGTTTTTGTCCATACCACTTCATCACCGATAATAGCATGGAGATTGTCACTAAAAAGCACAATGAGCGAGACTCCTGAACCCAACAAGTCTACCAGGAAGATGAGCGAAATAAGAAGCTTTGCCGTGGTTCCGTATGCGGCATAACCTAAATCGGCATATGTCATGATGGTGCGGTCGGTATCCATGGCACGAGAAAGGAGGGTAGCGGTCCAGTAAGTGGCCAAGCCACAGGCCATGAGAAGTGGCGTGCCGATGATCCAGCCGGCTTTGTGGATACCTACTGGAAGAGCCAAAAGTCCCACGCCAATCAAGACATTGACGGAATTAAAGATGGTTTGAGGAGCCGTGGACTGACCGGCCAACACCGTGACGATATTGCCGTCTTTGTCTTCGATCTTCTTGAGATTGAAGTGACTGGCGGTGGTGATGTTGGAGATTGCCGAGCGGAAACTGGAAAACGAGCGTGAAGGGTAAAGACGGCGTTGTTGATGCTGTTGCTGTTGAAGCAGCGGTGGTGGTTGCTGGTGAATTGAGTTGTTGCGGGACCGGGAATGGATCGCATTAAGAATGTCGTCCTGGTAAAATACGTCCTGGTGAGGTGAGGAGTTCATGAAGATTTGGTTGCGATGAGTAACGTCATGAATTACGGTACTGAGACGTTCACCGCGGATGGAAGGTACCATCAATTCTGGGTCAAAGAGTTCATCATCTGCATCATCAAAGTTTTCTGTGAAGAAGGACCGTTTTTTGTGGATTTCGTTATCGATTTTGGATGCAGCAAATGACTGGGCCCGAGTAAACGAGCTTGCGAAATTATGGAGGGTGTTAGGACCTTTGAATGAGCCAATGGGCGTGTCGAGGAAGGTCGAGTTTCTTCTCGACAACAACGAAGTGTGTTCGTCGTCAGACATAAATAAAAAAAAATTGGTGTTGGAACAAATGTAGGAAAGGAAAGGAAAGATGAAAAGGTGATGATGATGAAAGACGAACTTATATAAATAAATAGATTAATTAGACGACAAGGTCTTTTCCAAGTCGGCAGCGCGCGTCGGGACGAATTTCGCGGTGTCCAGGAACTTCTGGTCTTTCTTTTCGCGGGCCAGGAGTCGGGGATTTTCGGTGCGAACATCGAGACGGTAGCGACGGCGGTGGTGTGGGTCACAGTAGACAAGCGCCGCCATGAGGGTGTAGTATGCGTCGTTGGCGGCGTTATGGAGGTGGCCGTGTGGAATTCCCACCTGGCGAAGCACGCCACGAAGCGTCCCGCCGTGTTCGCGCGTAAATCCGTAAAGTTGAAGAGTGTCTACGCGCGCAACCTGCGGCGGTACTGAGACGCCGAGACCGCGAAGCCAACGCACGTCTCCCTCAACCTGATGGCCCACAAGCGCGCCCTCGCGCGCGACAAGATACTTTTGTACCACTGCCGCCACGAACTGGCGACATTCATCGTGGGCCATAACATGCGATGTGCCGCCCATAAACCGTTGTTTATTATCAGGAACATAACGTCCATTTCGCATCGCAAGCGTCTCCTGAGGCAAGAGATGGTATGTCTGAATCGCAGGAACGCTCGAGTCACTATCAGGGTCATAGATTGCAATTCCTATTTCGGTAACCTCGCGAGCCCGTCGTTCCCAGGCCTCGACATCGATTGCCACCAATGGCCGTTCCTCGAGATACACAAGTTCCATGTACTCGCGAAGCTGAGCTTTGTGCTCGCTCGCTTTTTCCGGATCAAATCCAAACTCATCAGCAGCAAAGTACTCCGCAAGCCGCTGCCGCCTTATTTCGTTCACCGGCTGCGCTGCTCGACTCGCAGCTCTCATAGCCATCCGCATCATCTCTTTCCAGCACCTTTTTTTATTATAAATCTTTTTTTCCAGAAAAAAAAACCCGGTTTTCAAAGCCCTTTTTTTTCTCTCTGTCTCTCTCTGTCTCTCTCTGTCTTTGTTTCTATCCTTTGCACCAATGGACTTGTCGTGCTTAAAACACGAACCGTCGCCTGAAGTAATCGAGAAATGTCTCAATAACTTCGATCCATCCCTCGAACTCGTGTCTCTACTTATAAATTATACTCTTCCACAAACATACACGCAGCTTCCACACCAAATACAATCGCTGATCCGCACCAAACTCGCATCTCTTCCAGGAATAGGTAACCTTGTGGCCAAAATCAGCCTGGTTAAACAAACTCCAGAATGCCGAATCTACATTGAAGTATTAGCTTCAATTCTCACTCCACAATATATACCGAAACTTGTTGCTATCATCTCATCTTCACCGCTTCAAATCCTCGAGATCGATAAACTCATATTCAAGGGCAAATGCTTTGCCGTGGCCAATGAGGCGGCATTGCTCCAACAATTTGATCCACCATCAGTATTTGATTCACCAGAAGCATATCTCACATTCCTTAACCAATCCATTCTCGCTCTCTACCAGCAAAATATCAACCAGCCAACATTTATTCACTCCATTTCATCCTTTCATCCTTTAGGAATGTTCTACTTTTACGATTTGTTCTTTAGAAGGGAAAACTGGCCATACTTCACTAATTCACTTGCCTCCTTAAAGAAATTTCAACGTAAGGATCTTGTCCTCAAACTCTTTACTTCATATCTTCCAAAATCACTTCTCACTCAGAGACCACCTCCAGAGAAATTGCAGGCCATGGCCGACATCCTTGCATTCACCGCCGATTACTTTGATGAAGCAAACTTGGAGAAAATCAGTGCTACCCGTAATCACAGTATAAACCGCATAGTGGGCTTGATATTGTCTCATTTAGACCCACCAAAACTAACCAAAATTGTACAAAAACTTCTTGCTATTTGGGGCGACGAAACTACAATAAAATCGGAACCTATTGTCAAACAGGAGTACCGCACCCATCTTCTTCTTCAAATCCTTGCTCAGGAACGAAATATTGACGAACTTCTCCGCAATAAAGTCTTTTTGGACGCAATTTCGACTCGTCTCCAGTCATTTTCAGATAACGTCAAGTCCCTTGGTACTATTCTTGCCGATAAAGTCTGTGAATTTGCCGGAAAGGATAAGATATTCAAGATCGAGACTTCGATGTACAGTTATTTATTGACCGAACCGGTGATCCAGCCGCAGCACTATGATGATGAGCGAGTATGGTTGCTTGTTAGTGCTCCTACAGTTGAGGAACCAGTTGAAATTTCCACCGCTATTCAAGCCGTTTCAATCCCAGACTCTGACGACGAGTCTGACTCCGATGATGATCCTTCACTTCCAGGAAAGGAACAAGTATTAAAGCCGTTATATATCAAGCATCTTTTGGAATACCTTACAGTTGATACTCAGAAGCCTCAGGCTTACGATATGAGACGTATTGCTCTTGTGGAAGGACCCACATTGATTCGTCAAAAGGCAAACTTTGGCCATGAAGTAAAATTTTATGCTGAAGATTTGTTTACACAATTACTTGGTCTTTCAAATTACTACGAAGAGATAGATTTTGAGTCCAGGAGACTCAATTGTCTAGTGGCAGTGATAGTAGCCTCTCCAGAGGTAACGTTGCATGTCTTTCGGTTATTGTCGACCGGAGATTATTCTTTGCAGCAAAGGATGTCTATTCTTTCTGCGACCTCATTGGCAGCAAGAGAATTGAGGGGGTTCCATGATGAAGTTGTAGCCAACTCGTTCCGTGAAACAACTTTTGCCACAAAGATGCTTCCAGAAAACCTCCACCAGCGCTATCTTGGTGGGTCGATAGACTCGATCCAGCAAAGAATTCAAGATGATTTAATGGAAGAAGTTTCCGAGAAAGCTCAGGATAAAATTGGTAAGGGAAAGATCTTGAGAGTATCACTGAAACTTACCAACAAGAAACCAAGCGCCGAAACGCCAAAAATTGGAAACTTTTTCAAGATTATTGGCACTAACTTTTTCTTCCCCTTGTTAAATGTATGGTATGCGTCGGGGGAAATTGATATTGGACATTATACGACAGTATTTGTGGCTCATTACCTCAAGACACTTGCACTCTTATTGCACGCGGCATATCCCTCGGCATACAATTTGCAAGATATGGTACAGGAATATTTATTGGTTATTTTACCCGTGGTGCGGAAAGTCAATATTGACGAGGTTCAAGTCATAGAGAGCATTGTTACAGGGGTACTTTTGGTGCTTGACATTACCGATGGTGAGTTCTTGGTGCAGAATAATCACCAAGAACTTTTGAGCATTAATAGTTGGCTCAGCGCGGTATGGGAACTGATTATTGATAATCGGGTAAAGAGTTTATGTGCTGGGTTATTGCTTAAACTCAATGACTTAACGGAGAAGTACGAAAGAACACTCATTGACCAAATAGGCATCAACTAAATGTACGAATACTAATGCTTTATATTAATGTATACCAAAAAAAAAAAAAAAACTAAAAAGAAAAGTTGCAGCCGTTTTAAAGCAAAATGTACGGCAATACATGATGTAAAAAATGGGTCGTTAAATGTTGGGTCGTCAAAGTAATTTACAATGTATGAAGGAGCACACTTACTCCCAAAAGTCCGGAGACCATCATTGCTTTCTTCCAGGTAAGGTCTTTCTGGTAAACGAATGAGCCTTGTAATCTGTTTGCGTTGGAGGTTTTGTTGTGAATGGAGTGTGCGGCAGAGGAGCTCGATTGTGAGACACTAGATCCCAGATGGGAGCCAGAAGTTGCAGCCAGGGAAAGTGTGTTTGCCGAGGCTTCCCATAATGATTGTGATCCAGTAAAACCCCATTGGTTGTAGGAAGCACCCGAGGTATGAGCAGTGCCGGTTCCTGTAGTCGCAGTTACAGTTCCGGTAGCCTTTCCTGTATCGGTTACAAGACCGCTGTCTGTTTCAAGTCCAGTCGCGGTTGCTTGTTTGGTCTGTGTGCCTTGTCCAGTTTGAACGACTTGTTCAGTTTGAGTGGCCTTAGCAGTGTTATCTGTTTCTTCTTTGCCTGTATCGGTAGTTTTTGCTGCCCCTGTTGTAGTGTCTTGGCCATCGAGTCCACCGAGTACCACAGCCGAGGCTAAGCTCAACTGCATCATTAAGCCGACAGGCAATACAAGGGATGGGATTTGGAGTGACATGAAGGTAGTGTAATATAGTGTAATATAGTGTATCTTTACTCTATCGATTTGTACTTGAATAAAATCTTTTATTTATTTATGATTTGATTCATTTGATACTGAGGTCTTCGAGGTATTTATACATACATGAGACAGCCAGCAGTTACGAGCATCCTGCGATCCGTGATTTCTCATTATAGACGTAAACAAACGCGCGACATTCAAGTCGTCAACCAGCCATTATTCAAAGCTGCAGAAGAGCGCGCCTAGGTGCTAAAAGGTACGTAATGCATACAATTACAATTCCCAAATAGGCAAAAGATACACAAAAAACTACCAGCCTATGATGTCATATGATGTCGAATGACAGAATGCTGGCTATTTTAGATCAATGATCTATTGTTTCCGTTTTCAACAGACATGCTTGTGCAAAAGATCCTCGCATGCAATGTAAACACTCAGCGGATCAGCCAATAACTCTGATCTGATCGCCTTAATCCCCTTCTTCAACTTCTGTACCCGATCTCCCCGTAGACCATCAATCAACAGAAAAATGCTGGCCAATATTACTTGATTGTTCAGATGCGAATCGGCTTTAATCGAACGAAGCAATTCTATTATCTTGTATTCCGTCTGCCGTCTTGTAAACGCCGGTGGGACTCCGTGGAAATAGTCGACTTCATCGAAAATTGTCGGCGGAGTAAGTGGACCCTTAGAGTTTGTAGCCACACAAGCCACCTTATTTTGGATAAGCTTGATTTCCTCTTCGTCAAACCACTTCATCCGATACTTCAAAACATCGATTAATTCACCGTCAACCACTTTTGTCTTTGTCTTAACCATCACACTAGCTTCGGCACCGGGACTAAGGTCTTTGAATACAAGGGTAGCCCGGTCCAACTGAGAAAACGGAACCATCCGACCATCAATTTCCAACTCAGTAATCTCCACCAGCGATCCCGCAGGTGTTAAATCAATACTCACCGTCGATATACACATGGATTGATACCGTTCCACCAAATCCTTCAATGCCAGATCGAAGGCAGCAAAATCGTCGAACCGCATAAGACTAGTGCTGCACGAAATAGTTCGAACAAACCCTTCATCCTGATTGGGGTTCTTGATGAGCTTCAGCACCGTTCGAACCCCATTAGTATACTCAGTTCCAATTCGCACAATGGAAATATCCAAACGGTCAATCATGCCCTTTATGACATTTTTTAATGAATTTAATAATGATGTCTCAACTGGACTATCAACAATTTGGCCGGCATTAAGAATAAGAAACTTGTTGATGTTACGAGAGGAATTGGGGATGAATGGAAATAAATCCCGGCACTTCTCAAGACTAACCTGTAGTTCTTGGTACTGGTTCTTAAACACTAGTCTCGAACGATAAGTGTTGGAAATAACTCGTATACCGTTGATTGCCTTGTCCCAACCATCCCACGAAGGTTCCACACAGCCAATGAACTTTCCACTTCTACCAAACTTGCCTCGACCATCGGTACCAACAAAGATGAGGCCCATTTTGTCTATTGGTCGTAAAAGCAGCTTGATGTTCTGCAAGGAATTAACAATGCACTCTTTAAATTCTGCGTTGGTTAGCGTACTGGTATTGATAATGGGGACAGAAACGATCAAGTTGAGCGGTAATGTTTCAGGCTTAAGCATAGCAAGTGACGATTCATCCAATTCTCTTGGTAGCTTAATTGAGTCCCCTAATATGGACCAGGCATTGGTTGATAGTTGGTACAAACTGGTTTCAACCTGTTCCTGGTTTATTCTTGCCGTAAGAATCTCTTCCCATTTAGTCACGGTTTGAGGGCTTTCGTCTTTGAGGCACAACTTTGGGATGAAGTCGTTTGAAAGTTTCAATATAATCGTGTCGTTTGTTCTATGTATAGTGGAGATATCTTCCTTTATCATGATTTGTCCAACCAAGGTATTTTCCTGAACCATGATGATAATATGTTCAAATAGGTACAAACATACCCGGTTCCATTCGAAGTTATCGGTGCTTATTTCCATGAAATCAAATAGTAACAAGTTTCCCATGAGGTGAGAAACGTGGATCTGGTGATTCCAGTGCACTGTAGTGTTGGTTAACTGGTGCAAGATTAACTTTCTTGCTTCGAGTGCGATCGGCACATCTTCTTTCTTTGGTGGATCGTGATGGGCCAATGGGGCCTTCACAATAAATAAGTAGTTGACGTCACTGTCTTGGTTTTGGAAAACCACTTCTCGATTGCTCTGGATTTCGAGAACCGGGCGGTGACAGTCTAGCTGTGGAAGCAGATATTCTGCATCGTCCTCGAGGTGGCTCTGTAGAGTCTGAGAAAGAAGCAAAGTTCCGTCCATGGGTGGATCTTCTAAATTATCAGGGATTACCTGACCCAACGGAGTCAACGGTATGTCGATCGGGGAAAGGGATAGGGATGAAGGATCATCAATGGTTTGTAATAACTGGGAAGTTGGCTTATTGCAAATGACGCAGAACATGGAATTTCTTTCTGAGAGACAGGCTCGGTGGCACAAGTGTTCACAAGTGAGTTCCACGGCCATTTCGCTGCCGTAAGTGGTCATCAAGAGATCATTGCAGAATGCACATCTTAAGCTGTGGTACTTTTTCCTGCCGATATCATATGAAGCCAAAGATTGTCTTCGAGAGGAGTCTGAGCCAAAAGATTGTCTTCTGCTGCTGAGCGATGCAAGGGATGCTGATGAGGAGGGAGGAGGGGTTTTTAATGCAACAGAGTGAGCTGATGAGCGTTTTAATACCTTTACATCCGACTTAAGTCTGAAATCGAGGTCCAGGCCGCTTAGCCGAGAGGAAGACCTGGGCTTTCTTCCCATCGTGTGTTGTGTTATATCTGATTCGCTTTAGGATAGAGAAAGTAATCCCGGCGGTGGGATCTACGACCATTTTTCTAGACGAATGAGGCGGTATGGCAATTAAATATAATGTCAGGTTTAGGTGAATATGAGGGTTCCATGTCTGAATGCGGGATCTAAAAAAGGCCATGCATATGCACGCTATTTCCCAAACAAGCTTAATTGGCAAAATAGCGAAATCCTGATATTGAGGGCGAAGAATGAAATGGACACGTCCGTTGTAAAGACACGTCGTGTGTGGTTATTGTTGAGGCACCCATCGGATTTGACTATACTACCCCTCCACACCGTGGCATCGAATCTTAAACATCGATCTCCATTGTTTTTTTTAACTAAGTAGTTTTAAGATATCGGGGTGCGGGCGTGCGGTCATTTTGAAAAAGTGGCAGGTCACTTAGCAAGTTGGTTAGCCCTTGTTGATAAGAAATATCCATAGGGTCTAATCCGTCCCCAAAAGTCCAACGGTAGTTAATTTTAGGGGTTTGTTTCAAATGCGGTCCTGTTCTCAAGGTTGCGTACTGAAGCTGCCTTGTGCATGATTCACAGCCGAAGCTGGGATTTTCTTGCATTTATTTTTCTGATTTGTACTATATTTTTTTAGAAAAAAAAAGTTATTTAAAGGTCCGCCCACTCGTTTACTGTGAGACACTGGCCTCGTATTGTTCGATCGCTGCTTATTGTGGAAAACCGTATGACGCACCAATTTTTGCCTTATTGTTTGAGAAGTGTAATCTTGTTATCCCGTTGTCATGCGGACACAATTTGGTGGAAATGAGCCCATTCTCAAAATAATTTATTATTTTTATTACCCTCTCTTTCTCTCGGTATCTCCCCCATTTGGGTCTTTTGGTCTCTTTTTGCGAACAACCCTCCTTTCTCCTCGTCCCTAAACTAGCCAGCAAAAATATTAGATTATTTACCTCGCGTCCCTAAATTTTTTGTTTTTCCCCTTTCTATAAATGAAACGAATCTCAAATGCAAGATCATAGAACCCTGGTTTCGCTTATCCCAGGCGGTCCACTGATGCCCTGATGCCATGGTCCCATGGTTTTAGTCTCCCTTAAATTTCATCTTCTCTTTTACAAAATCCACCCACTCCTGTTTCACTGTCGGTCTGATGACTTTCGGCTACGTTACATTTTTTTTTAAATTAATTACCCTCGCGTAGACTTCAAATTCGGCTAAAATTGTAATTGATTTTCACCAAGAGACTATTACACAAAAAGAAAGACAAGTTAATCTTATCTTCTCATTTATTGTACTTAAACAAAAAACAATTACATTTCACTTTCTGGTAATCGATAATAGAAAAAAAAACTCCTCTTAACCGGTATTAGCTTTAGCCACATCCTAAATGGCCAAGTGAATATTAACTCTCTTGAGAGCTTTATAAATAATTCCCAACCACTTCGCAAAGGCACGAACCTCACCGTCTTCAACCGCCTCAATTAACCCAGGAAATTGTTGCCCTTCGTAGCCTGTAAAACGTCCACTAGCAAACACAATGTGTTTAAACCATTCTCTCTGATTTAACCCTTCTGAGTGAAGGAAGTTTCTTTCAAAGTACTGGATCAACTTGTTATGGTGCTTAATCTGGTAATATAACTTCCATCTCTGCCAGAAATGTAAAGAATCACGATTGTCCCATTGCAATTGAAGAAGATCGCTTCTCACATCAAACTCTTCCGTAATATTCTTCAATTGCTTCAATTCATGCTTCGTACCACGGACAAGATCGTGCACAGATCTATGTTCACGGTTTTCATCTTGTGATTGTTTAGCCATACTGTGGTGCGAACATATCTTGGCACTAAATGCTGGAACAACAAGTTTAGAAGAATAATAGCCGTTAGTGACCCGGTCGATATATGACCACTCATCAAAACTAGACTGGTCTATTTCAATATGTGGCATACGATTATGCTTTCCTTGACCATGCTTAGCATGACCGCCGTGGTCGGGGCCAGAGCTGTTTTCCTTTCCATGCTTTTTCTTAAACCAGTCCTTTGGAGCTTCCTTGACGGTGTTGTGGAAATACTTAAGCAAGTCATTGGCATAATCTTGGAGTTTAAATGGAATAACTGCCTGATCATTCAATTCAAAAATAATCAAGGACAAGTACTTGGCCGCAAGGTTATGGAATACAAATCCCTTATCAGCAAACTCAGAAATCCAATAGTACGAGTCATAGTTGGAATGGTAGTGGTAGATTGGATCACCTTTTCCGTTACCAAATCCAATGTCGGCTGAAGGAATACCCAAATGTTCCAAAAAGACGGTGTAGTCAGAACCAGAGCCAAGAGGGGTGATAGAGTCACCAGTTTCAGCAACAAAGTGTTCATACAACGAACCAACGTCTCCTTCAGGATACTGGACCTCCTTGGCCACCTTTCTCAAGATATGGTTCAAGACAGGCGAAGAACCTAACTTCAAATGCTTTCCAGTGACGGCAGAATCCAAATTCAAGTAGGCAACAACCTTACGTTGGTATTGATCGGCAAAGTATTCTCCTGATTCTGTTGAGCCCAAAAGACCGTACTCTTCACCGTCATAACTCTGCAACACAATAGTTCTCTTGAACTTGTAGCCAGACTTCTTCAACGATCCGAGAGCTCTGGCAATTTCCAAGAGAACAGCAGAACCCGAGTTAGGATCACCAGCACCACCTTTAATCCAGGCATCTCTGTGGTTACCAATAATAATAACTTCGTCCTTGTTTTCTCCTTCAATTTCTCCGTAAACATTCCACAAAGTCGAAATATTGTAGATTTGCTCGTTGAACAAGTTTAAGGAATAGTGAGTGTTTGGGCCAGTGTAGTAGTCAACACCTTCCAACTCACCCTTCCAGCCTTCATCTTCAATTTGCACACCTTCTTTGTTCAATTTAGCCAAAATAGGCTTGACTTCACGATATGAAATGGGCAAAGCAGGGATCTTTCCAATACTCTTGTGGGGATCTTTACGTTCAACACCCTTCTTGGATGCATAGCCTGGGGTAGTTGGGTCTCCTGGAGCAGCTCCAATACCACCCAAGAACTGAACACTTCCTCTTTGGACTGAGCTTTCTTGTCTGGCAAGACCTTGTGGGTATTGCTTGTATCCATTGGCTGGAGTAATGCCGTGATCGTCACCTGGATCGGAATATAACAAAACACCAGCAGCACCGTTTTCTTGGGCAAATTTGACCTTCAATCCACGGAACACTTTGCCATACCTGACAATGACAATCTTACCGGAAACATCGACACCAGCCTTGGCCAAAGTTTCGAAATCTTTCTTGGTTCCGTAATTAGCGTACACGTATTGAGCCGTGACATTACCGTTGGCAGCGTAAGCTAAGAATGTTGGGACAGTGTCGCCCTTAGTTGTTTCGTCTTCTTCCAAAACATCTTCCTTCAAAGGAGCCAGGTAAACCACTTTTTCCGACTTACCTTCCAACAAGTGTAAGGCATGATCCTTGGGGTAACTTACGTAGATGTCATATTCATCAATTGTGGCGTCTAAGCCATACTCTTCAAACTTATCACGAGTCCACTCAACAAATCCATAGTTGGTACCGGCCAAATGGATTTCTGAAGTGTACTTCTTGGACCAGTTTCCAGCCAAGTTGGTTTCAAGAGTGTTAAGAATGATATCCTTTGGTGAGTGTTCCAGGTTAAACTCATTGATAGACCAAGAGCATTGTGATGATAACCAAACAAATCCAACAAGGCCCGCAGCAAATGCAAGCACTCTTCTTTTGGTAGAAGAAGCACGGGGTTTGTAAGGTGGTGGGGGCGAACTAAAGTGGTCCAAAGCCTTATATTGAACAAGATGTTCTGCCTTTTCTTGGTCAGAGATTCCCATGATTTAAGAAAAAGCAAGTGTATAATCTCCTTCCTCAAACTGGCAGAAGGATATTTATAAGCAAACTGCAGGATGGTGGCTGACGGAAAAGTGTGGCCGGCCCCACCACCGTGGGGCCGCAGCAGCGATAAGGTATGGACACGACCGGCATTTGCCGCGATGTGTCTGAGTTTCTTTCCGGTGTTTGATTTCGGCAAATGAGACACAAATATCCGGGGAAATATGGCACCACATACATATAATCCCCACACATCATTATTCATGACCTCTGAATAAACCAACCAGGAAGAAATATGATTAGTACAAAAAGATTTTAGATTTGTTCAAGTCATTGAGTGCATATGTTCGAATTTCTTAGAACTTGTTTAGCCACAGTCAGTGGGTTGATAATAAAGAGAGAGAGCACTGCATATAATTAATGGAAATCAGCCAGAGTCAATTAGCACGGTTTTAGTGTTTTAGAGTGGATAAGAAGACCGAGTATATAACCGACTGATATACTACAGAATGAGTCGTGTTCAATTGCTAACTTTATATAACGTAAGGCTGATTGAACTGGCATAACGTGAGTATCGTCGACTACTTGACATAAATTACATTTCACCAAAATAAAATAAAACAAAAAAACGCCATATTCTCCATTTGGTCATATGCAAGTACAAACCTAAATAACTCACCACAAGCACTTGTTATGTCCTTAACGTGTATAAATCCGATTTGATTGCTTATCTCCTGCATAAAACCCAACACGCACTATATACAGAGCCAGTATTTAACGACTCGTGATCTCAATGTTGCACTACCCGATTAGGACAGAAACAAAACATCCTCAACCAAAAACCATCGTAATGGGTTCGTCAGGTAAAGCTCATTCCATCAGCCGCTCTCCTTTACTATTCCTGTTCTTTAGATGTCCATTCCTTTGTACCTAAAAATTAAAGGTGGAGCCACCAGTCAGGCTCCGCTCTTCACTGCCACGTCTCCCACAGAAATTCTGTTCAATGAACGCACCTATGAATTCTCCAAGATTTTCCCATCGCAAGAAGCATCTTACTCCGAGCTCTTAAACTCCAATTCCTCGAACTGTACAATTTTTGTGGGACCCACTGGTTCCGGCAAGACTACAACGTTACGTCGCGTAGTTCATGCCCAAATCACTGAGTTCCAACGCCAGAATTTGCCTTTAACCTTCAGCGCATTCGAAGTCAGCGATTTGCGTGCCGTTGCCGACTTGTTGACCAAGAAACCTCTTCAGAAAAGAGTACTTGGTGGAAATATTGAATCCCAATTGACCAAGGAAAAAGTCACTAATTTGGACTTGGTAAACCTGGTATTCAAAAAGAGATTAACTTCGAAAACGATCTTCAATCAAGAATCAAGTAGATCTTGCTTGATATTGATTTTCTATTTCAACAACCACAAATATACTTTTGTCGATATGATGGGAAATGAAAAGTTTGACTTGAGTCCAGCTTCCTCAAACGTTTTTGCTAATATGAACATGTCTTCCATCACCCAGCTTTTAACTAATAAATCTACCAATGGTAGATCGTCCAACCTCATCACCAACTTAATCTTTAAAAACTCAGAAAATATCAAGGTGGTGTTAAATTTGGACCAATATGGCGATATTTCCTTGGTGAAATCCTCATTGAACAACATCGCAGAGTTAATCAAGTCTTTCAAGTTGCAACAAGCTCCTATTGAAAGTCCAGAAAAGAAATTGTCTGTTCCTAGCTATGCTCGTCCAACAGCATCCTCTCTTAGCCCAAGACAGAGCCCAGTGAGACGGAACTCGCCTTCTCCAACAAGAATGAAGATTATTCCACGTCTTGGTCGTCCAAGCGTTTCTCCAAAGTCTAATTCTCCAAGACAAATTTCTCCTAGAGGAAGAACAATTCTTACTCCAGTAAAACAAACGTTATTACCAGCATTTAAGACTCCAACTATCGTATCCAAGCCAGGAAGATCTGAATCCAGACGCAATGTTTATGAGGAAAACCAGCAGTTGAAACAACAGTTGGTTACTTCATCACAAGATATTGAAATGGCTGGAGCTGAAATCACTAAACTTAAGTCTGAATTGGAAAAGCACCAGAACCTTTATGAATCATTCAATGTTGAATTTTCAAACCTCAAGACCGATCACACAGAGCTTCAAGCAACTTTGGAAGAAGCTAGAGCTTTGGCAAACTTACAGGAACAAGAAAATGTCAAATTAAAGCAAGTTAGCGACTCGACTAACCTTGAATTAGAGTCGGTAAAGACTCAATTATCGGGGCAAAAATCGGAGCTTGAACAATTGCAATCCACAAAGAATGAATTGGAACAGCAATTAGCTGACAAAGACTTGGTGATGGCGGAAACTACCAAGGAATTAGCCGAACAAACTTATTCAAACGAAAGGGCACAGAAAGAGCTTGCTCAAAAACAAGTTGATCTTGAAAAGCAAGAGCAGGAATTTACCAGACTTTCAACAGAATTGGAACAAGCTAACAAACTTAAACAGGAATTAGAAAGCAAACTTGGTGCTGAAGTCTCTGATTTGAAACAAGATTTGGCTGTTAAGAACAATTTGATTTCCGAATTGAAACAAGATTTGTCTGTTGAGAACAACGAGCTTTCCGAATTAAAGCAAGACCTGGCTGCTAAGAACAATGAGCTTTCTGAATTGAATGTGACAATTACTAAACTTCGTGATGAAATTTCTCAGTTGAGCTCGACAGTGACTCAGGGACAAGATGAAATTTCTCAATTAAGCACTAAATTGATCAACAGAGAAGACGAGATTTCTCAATTGAATACCCAGATTTCTCAAATAGATATCAAGTTGATTAAAAGAGAAAATGAGATTGCTGAATTGAACACTACATTAACGCAAAAGAATGAAGAAGTATCTAAGTTAAACTCTCAATTGAAGGCTCAGCAACAAGATATTTCTGATTTTGTTAATAAGATGGTTGAGAAAGAATCTGAAATTGCAAAGTTATTGAGTGAAAAGAATGAGAGTGATGCTACATCGAGTGTGGTAACTACCCAAGAAGGTTTGATCAGTGAATTGAACGAGATTATCAGCGACCTCAATGAAAAGAGTGTTACAGCTGCAAGATCGTATGCTGTTCTTGAAGAACAGTTACAAGAACTGAAACAAACACTTAAAGAAGTTCAAGAAGCAAACAATCTGCTTGAGCAAAAAGCAGTGGATTTGGCTTCTCAATTGAAGCAGAAGCAAGAAGAAGTAGAGCCACAATTGAATGATCTTAACCGACTCTTGAACCGTCAAGAACAAGAACTTGAGCAAAGTAATAATGAGATTTCTCGCTTGAAGCAAAGCAAGAGTGAACTTGAGACCGAAATAGCTACGTTGAAGGACGAATTGTTACAAATCAGAAACGTTACACTTCCATCCGAACTGGAAATGTTTGACCTTCAAGCATTCACAAAAACGTCTTTTGATCCAGCCGATATTTTCCAACAAACCAAAAAGGAGTCTCTGCCAGCGGTTGAAACCAGCAGAGAGACTTCGGTTGATCCATCGCCCAAGAAGAAGAAGCCATTGGGAGTTTCCAACAACTATAAAACGATGGTCAGTTCAATGACCAAGGAAAAGAAATTGAAGAGAAAGTCGTCCCATATCAAGCCAGCAAAGAAGGCAGCTAAACTTTCTTCTGTATAATTACAAAAAAAAAAAAAAGACAACAAATTTTACATTTTGATACCTAATTTTTTACAAATAATTTGATACCTTTAATTTCACAACAATAATATATATTCATTAGATCGTACATCTAGTAGCTTTCATTTTTTGTATCGCTTAAGCGGTTCTGCGGTCGGTCATGAATCTGACAATGGGTCCCAAACCGGTGATTTCGACTGTCTTTTCAAACCAACTCAACAATAAACCACCTTGCTTTGCCCCATAACTGGTGCTCATGTTCTTGTACAAGTACTTGATCAAGGTGTCTTGTTGTGCCGGTGACAACTGTTTGACGAAGCCCAGCAAGTCGTTCAAGTTGTGGTTATTTCTAATGGAGCACAAGACTTCAAACACAGTTTCAGCATGTGCTTCCTTAGTCTGTTCATCGGCCACATATGGTGCATTGTCCAATGCTAACTGTAACGCCTCCAAAAACTGTCCCGACGATAACGACGTTCTTGCTTGACGAGAAACCGCAGCTATTTGCTCGGGAGAAGTGGGTGGTAAATCTGGTACCAAATCCTCCTTGGTCAAGTGGTCTGCATCGTAAGCATCGATATCAATGCGTCTCCAGTCGGTTCCGTACATTGTTTGGGTGGGTTTGGTGGGTATATAAATTCTTGCGGATTTTATCACCAAAAATTCGAGCCTTGACTGCAGGTAACAAACAAAAATCTCGGGTTTTTCACTATTATACAAAATACTACAAAAAGCAAGTCTACCAACAGCATCCCAATAACCAAGCAAAAGGGATGGCGTTTCAAGGTGGAAACATTGAAACAAGAAAAATAAAGATGGAAAAATGACAATTTTTTTTTGCAAGATTCGAACAAGTTTTTTCTTTCAATTAACGAAGAAGATTCGGATTCTGAACTGTTACCATAATAATGTAAGAACTTGAATCCAAAGAATACTTGATAAATATTGCAAAGTCTGTTTCCAAATACTTTTTATTACATTCTTACTTTCTTCTCTTCTTACTTCCTTCGTCACTTTCCTCTTCATCTTCATCTTCCTGTTCACGTTCCTCGTTATTCTTCTCGTAATCGTCCATAAACTTCAATGCTGTGCCCTTCAACTCCAATGTATCCACAACCATCACCACCAAACCGTCACTGCCGACTTCGTACTTGATATGGCCTTCATTGGGAATAGCGACCGTCTCATCAAACGCATCGAAAAACTTGTTCATCGCCTCAAAACTCTGAATACTGTCCAACAAACGTTCTTCCATATCGCCTTCAGGCACATCGGGCGAGTTTACCACCACTATAGCACGCAACGGATGGTCGAGCTCATCGTCAGACATGATTCTCAGATTAAAAATGTAGAGTTTTACTTCAAACTGAAAAATGTACTTTTTTCTGGTCCATCTAAAGACTGTATACGGAGTCACGCTATACTGACGTGGTTAAACAATCCCTTTTTCATTAAAATATAAACTAAATAAGTTTTTGAAGCTGCAACATTATTTTACGTTTAGCTACAACTTCCAGGCTAGTTATTCAGCCCATTCCTTGAATTGGTTGATCAAACCTCTGGTAGAAGGATCATGGGTTTCGACCTTTTCGGCGTTGTTTTCCAATTCCTTACCAATAACCTTGGCCAAGACCTTACCCAATTCAACACCCCATTGATCGAACGAGTTGATGTTCCAGATAGCACCTTCAACAAACGTAACGTGTTCGTAGTACACAATCAAAGCACCCAAAGCAGCTGGAGTGATCTTTTGCGCCAAGATCGAGGTAGTAGGTCTGTTACCAGAAAAGATCTTGTGAGGAACCAAGTCACCAGTAGCACCTTCGGCCTTAACAGTAGCTTCATCCTTACCAACCATCAAAGCTTCAGCTTGAGCAAAGAAGTTAGAAGCCAACATCTTTTGGTGCAAGTTGTTTTCAATTGGGTTGTGCGATTGAGCAGCAAGAATAAAGTCAGCTGGAATCAACTTGGTACCCTGGTGCACCAATTGGAAGAAAGAGTGCTGGGCGTTGGTGGCTGGCTCACCAAAGAGAATAGTACCGGTCTGGTAGTTGGTGAAAACGTTACCTCTGGTAACAGACTTACCGTTGGATTCCATAGACAATTGTTGCAAGTAAGCAGGGAATCTGTTTAAGTACTGGTCAAATGGAGCAACCAAGTGAGTTTGAGCACCATGGAAGTTGTTGTACCACACAGATAACAAACCTCCCAACACTGGAATGTTGTCTTCCAACTTGGTTTCCTGGAAGTGCTTGTCAGCAGCTTCAGCACCCTTAAGGAAAGCTTCAAAGTTTTCGAAACCAATGTAGATAGCCACAGACAAACCAATGGCAGACCACACAGAGTAACGACCACCAACCCAGTTTTCAAAGCCAAACATGTTCTTGGTGTCAATGCCGAACTTGGCAACTTCTTCAGCGTTGGTGGAAAGAGCAGCAAAATGCTTAGCAATATGCAGCTCGTCCTTAGCAGTTTGCAAGAACCACTTCTTAGCCGAGTTAGCGTTGGTGGTGGTTTCGGCGGTGGTGAAGGTCTTGGAAGCAATCAAGAACAAGGTGGTTTCAGGATTCAAGTACTTGACGGTTTCTGCGATGTGGGTACCATCAATGTTGGAAACAAAGTGGACGTTCAAGCCTGGCTTGCTGTAAGCCTTCAAGGCTTCGGTGACCATGACTGGACCCAAGTCTGAACCACCGATACCGATATTAACGACATCGGTGATGGCCTTTCCGGTGTAACCAGTCCAGGCACCGGAACGGACGTCATCGGAGAATTCCTTCATGTGTTGCAAAACGGCATCGACTTCTGGAGCAGTGTCCTTACCATCAACAGGCATTCTCTTCAAGGCTCTGTTTCTCAAAGCAGCGTGGTACACGGCTCTTTGTTCAGTAGTGTTGATCTTGTCACCGGCGAACATTTCGTCACGGAGCTTTTCAACGCCGGCTTCCTTGGCCAACTGGATCAATTGACCCAAGATTTCGTCATCCACTAAGTTCTTGGAGAAATCGAACAAAATTTGGGAACCATCGTAGTTGGTGAAGGTTTTGGAGTACTTGTTGAATCTGGCAGGGTCTTGTTGGAAAGCAGACTTGACCTCGAACTTTTCACCCTTGGATTTGTAGGTAGATTCCAAGGTCTTCCAAGCAGGCAATTCGGTGGCTAATTTGAAGGACATTTCGTTAATGTATTCTGAGTTTCGTTGCAGAGAAGTTGCTTGATGACAAATTTCGGAAGGAATTACTCCATTTAAATATCCGCTGAGGGTGCGTGTGGTGCGCACACGGGCAAACAACAGTTAAAAAAAAATGCGTGCGAGGTCGCGGCGAGAACACCAACTTTTTTGTGGGAATTTCTCATACCACTGAAAAACGTCTGGTGACGAAAGGGAGAGAATTGGTCACATATAAAAAAAAATAGAGAGAGAGAGAGAGAGAGAGAGAGAGAGAGAGAGAGAGAGAGAGAGAAAGAACGTAATCATCAACAAAAGCATTATTCAATAGATATTAGTTTCATTTTGTTTGATTCTTTTCTTTACATGACAAAAAGGTCAGAGAATTACTAACTATTTTTATTTAGTAAGCCTGATGCACCTTCCACCATCTTATTTACGGTGATTACTAAGTGCGTCTGAAAATGTTTCTAGAGCCCGCGACCGTGCATCCCAAGAATTGATCATGAGACAAGAGACTGACAAAAATTGTCATTAAATCAAGAATTTGATGAAAACGAAAGATTTGAAAAAGACTTTGGACAACAATAAATTGGATCCCCAAACTCCGAATTCCGGTCCTTCCCAAGTAATCGAGGCGAATTTATGAATCGTTCGTAATCGTAATTTTTTTTCTTTAATTTAAGTACCCGATTTGGCAAAATAATCGCAGAATGGCGGGTACAAAGGTTCCTGCATTTTGGCAAATTGCGATGGATAATTAACCAACTAATGAGTCTTCCTTCCCGGTGGGCCACCGATGAATCACTGGTCCGTGAGGCTGAGGCTCAGGATGAACGTACTAAATCAAAAACTCTTGTAAGTAAATGGGCACCTGAACCAAAACCGTTGGAAAGCAAGTGGGCAAATGTTGAGGACGACAACACTCCACAGTTACAAACACCTCCCAACTCCGCAGACTTGCATCGCAAGGATAAGCACAAGAAACACAGTAAGGATAGAAAGAAGGTAGAAACAAAGAAACATGAAGGTAAAAGATCTCCACAAGAATCACATTCACCACGGAGAGCAAGGACCAGCCTGTCAGACAACAACAACAACAATGACGATGACGGTGAGCTTCCTCCAATGTCGGATGCTGCCAAAGCCTTTGCTGCTCGTTTGGGTCCAGTTTCTCCCCCTCCAAGCCGTCACTCAGATACAAACAGTTCTGAGTCACGGACAAAGTCACTGACAAAGGTCCAGTCCAAGTCACCAACAAAACATCTGGCCAAACCACAGCCAAAACCACTTTCCTTAGCAGATCGTTTGGGGAAGGTCACAATTTCGCAAGAATCACACCAGAACCAGACGATTCGTGGTAAATACGAATCACCACGTCAAAAACGGAACCGGGAACAAGAACTCTTGCAACAAAAACAGGCAGAAGAAGCCGAAGCAAAAGAAAAGCAAGAAATGTTGGATTTCTTAGAAAAACTTGAAGCCAGTCGCCATGACTGGGCCAGTTACGACGACCAATGCATAGATGTGTAATATATATAATAAATAATCGAACGAAACTTTTGAACCTAATGGGACAGTTCTCGTCTAACTGTTAGGGATGGGGATGTTGCTGGTTAGCAACCTGCAGTTTATCGACCCTCCCTTCTCTCCACCTTTTCTTATTTGTGATTCCCACTCATAAATGGCGTGAGTTCTGTGTTTGCGAAGAGGGAATGAGAAACTTGACAAGATACACTTTCAGAAGATGTGATGTTGTGTATCGTTGGAAGTTTGGTTCTAAACGTTTGTACAATTCGATTGAGTATGAAAAAGAAAAGTATGACCTGTTGTTGCGGGAAAAGATAATCCAATCTACCATCACAGCTGGATTGAAGCAGGCTCCGCAGCGCAAAAATTCAAAAACATGTATTTCTGTGGCACTATTTGGTAGTGTTGTGATTTCAATGTCACTATTTGTTGCCGTTCAATGGGCTACGTGTTTTGGAGAAGCGGAAAAGGAGGAGGAAAAACCTATCTTTGTTCCCCTCTGGATCTGTCCCAACTGGCCTAAAAAGAAAACGTTAGCATTTCCCAAAGGATTGCTGTGGATTGACAATTACTACAATACTTTTTTATGGGACCAGACGAAAAGCAACGAAGGGGTGAACGAAATGGATACCGTGGCCAATTACTTTAATGATCTCCAGAACGTAAATATCAAGTATGCTATATTGGAAAAACTATTGAGCAATGGCCGCGCAAAGCAGATAATTGGTTCCCCCATGATATTAGACAACTTTTCTGACTTTCAGATGTGGATTGAGTGTAAGTATCCCACGATTTCGGGGATAGAGTTGCGTCTTAATTCCACTGGTATTACAGGTTGGAATTGGTCGATAAAAGCACTCAATTTCCGTTCCACAATCAACTCGGCCCTTGTACTGGCAGGCTTGAAGCTAGACAGACTAGATTCCTCCGATACTGTGCTCAAGATTAACAATATTGGATATATGCACGATATGCCCGTTACCAACAAAAATAATGTTGTTCTTACCCCGGAAAAAGAGTATTCAATTGTATTTAAGGGTGAAGTTATGGCATATAATAAGACCCACGACAATCAAGGACATGTTTACTATCTTGGAACCATTGATTTTGATCACCAGTTACTGAATCGTGGAATCAAAATCACCTCGTTACATATTTCAAAAGATAAAGTAAAGTACAAGATCTTTTAACGGCTGCAAACCAAAATGTAAGATTTTATTTTTTAATCAGCAACAATTTTTTTTTTTGTTTTCTGGGATTATGACAATACTCTGAAGATCAGGACCGCGAACCTCTTATCTCAGATAATAAAACCATGAATGGAGAGCTCCGAAATACGCTGCCATGTTCAGACAATGTACTAGCACCAGAAAAGGGGGATAGTATGGTTCAAAAAACACGAACAAAACCATTGGCACCAAATTCAAACCGGAAACTCGCTCAGGCAACCCGGACTCTACGTGCTTGTGAATTGTGCCGCAAGCAAAAGACCCGATGCTTGCGTTCAGATCACAATTCACAAGCTTGTGTCCGTTGTGTACTTTTAAAGAAAGTATGCTCTTTGGAACCAAAAGGATTGGTAGTTCCAGCAGACTCTTCCTCGAATAAATTGGATCTTATCTACACTCAGGTCGGCGAAGTATTGGCCATTCTTAAGGGTCAAACACCTCCCGATTTGCTTCTGCTGCTGCTGCTGCTGATGCTGAGGCTGCTGTCGCAAGTAGTACTTGATGGCAACGAATCCGACAACTTAGGGCTTCAAGCCCGGGCAAAGTCGTTCCATATC
This sequence comes from Teunomyces tritomae, assembly GCA_030568455.1. Taxonomy (NCBI): domain Eukaryota; kingdom Fungi; phylum Ascomycota; class Pichiomycetes; order Serinales; family Debaryomycetaceae; genus Teunomyces; species Teunomyces tritomae. Next base: position 73,499 of record JAJMFZ010000010.1, read on the forward strand.
TCACCTTTTTCGCTCATTTCCAATCAAGTTGCACAAGTACCGCGCCCTATCCAGAACTTGATGTCTTCTGGACTTGCAAACAATGCCATAGCGGCTCAAGAAGATCTTATAAGCGTGGGGATTCTCAATATGTCACAAACAAAGCGCTTGATAGATGATTTTCGCCGCAATTACGGACGTTGGGTGTCGTTTCCGCTGACGTTGAGTTCAAAAACTTTAATTGAACGAATCAGACATCGATCACCGCTCTTGCTTACCACTTGCTGCTGTCTTTCGTTGCGTTACTCACTTATCGGAGCCAGTAGTGAAGAATATCAAGGTAAACAAGAGACATACTCCAAGCTTATCACTTTCTTGATCAAGGAGCTTGATCGAGCATTAATGCAAGCTACATCTTTCCGGGGGATAGTTAGTGGAGGAGATATTGAATTCCTTCAGGCTATTGTCATTCTTTCCATATATTCGCTTTCATTGACATCCATCGCCAACACGATTTCGCCCGGTAACAGTGAACTCGACAACTTGAATCTTGATCCCTGGATCCTTTCGAGCATTGGACTCACAACATTCATTTCACGATCAAATTTTGGTCGACTCTTCCGCCATGAACTGGAAGATATACCTGAAACACCATATGCCATATTATATGATGAACTAGCGACTGACGAATATCAAACGCTCACTAAGCTTCGAATCTATAACCATCTTTGTCTTGTGCATTTGGTCAACTGTGTGTTTAGTGGCCGGATGTGTGTCATTGATGAGGTTCGGCTCAATTATTGTGGTGCCACCTTAAGTCTTCCGAGTTCCACAAATTTTGACGGACGAATGGTGAGTGAAATCAATATCCTTTTCATTGCATATAACTACATGCAGAGTGTTAATACAAGTACAAGTCCGACTGAACTTGAATTAAACTACCAGACAACCAAAAAGGAGCTCGAGACGTGGTACGAGCAGTGGGAGTATTTGTTTTCGCAACCAGCGTTACAGTTTGTTGAGCTCTGTTACAATTTCGTCAATTTACTTGTGTTGTTTAGCCACCGAACTAAGCGTAATCTGCCGGCAGATATTTACAATACGCAAAATATACACGAGATATTGGTTGAGTGTGACGGGGAACTGGTTGTAGAAATGGCCGAGTATGCTTATCTGATCGTTAAGTATATCAATGAGATTGAAAGCGATGACTACTTTGGGTACTTATCGGACCAGCTTCACTTCATGTTCTACTATGGTGGGATCTTGCTTATCGAATTGTTAACTTATATGACCAAAGTGACCTCGGTTAGTATTGAGCTGATGGGCCTGAAACAGGTAATTATTGGCGATCTTGAGAGTTTAGTGGAAAAATTCGGTCGTATTTGTGGTGACGAGCCACATGACGTTATAGCTACGTACCGTGACGGGCTCCAACGGTTAATGGGCCAATTAACTCCCTAAATATTTCAAGAAAACCTTAATTTATGATCTAACGTGTTGCCATAATGGGTAAAATTGGTGTCGTCCCGTTACGAGCCAGCACTAAACGTGCCCCAGAGACATTTCCAGGCTTAGACATCGTTTGATTCTGTGATGTCCGTTACATCGAACGCGACAATAACAAGTTGTGGTGCAGAAGAAAGACCACGCGGTTCTGCTCCTCTTTAGTATTTGTGATCCGTCCCCGAGGTGCCACGATAATCTCATTTCTGCGACGTTTCGCATTCCTGGAGGAAACAAGTGGATGGTAATTTACATTCAATAGTGAAACTATGCTTGATACAGTTATTAGAAAAGGACGATACTTCCCAGCAATAAAAACAATCTCTAAAAAAACAGTAGGCCGATAAATTGAAGAGTTTAAGTAGTATTAAAACAGATAAAGGTGTCTGACACCAGACGCGAGCGCCATATTCTCTTTTTTTTTTTATTCCATATATAAAACTATTTATTTTTTGATATTTTTCACTACATCAGGCACTATTCTTTCAAGATTCTGCGGATACGTAGCCCCACTATGATTCCCGGGCATTAGAATACCCAGATATATTAAAGCATATATTATATTAGGGTGTTACAACGAACAAAAATATGCCGACCTCGCTGGCACCGTAGGATTGGCTCTTTTGCAACCGACTGTGCCATATTTTTTTTCTTTTTTTGTTGGACACGATATTATCTTAGTATACTTTTTTCATGACGTAGTGATTAGGAGCAAAATTTTAAAACCTACTTCATATTATAAAAGACCAACTGTGCCCCTTTCTTTTGCAACTAAATCCCTGTCGTGTCCAGATGCATATATTTGGTTTGCTTCTGTTAATGGTGTTGGGAGCAGCTACCGTTGCAGGTGAAGACACAGACGCCGGTGCCGGCGCCAGTAGCATTGCCTATGCCGATGCCGATGCCGATGCCGTGGAAATCACGAGCCTTGAGGAAACATGGCTTGTCGTTGAAAATTCAAAGGACGTGGTAAAAGGTGTGAACGCAGGCACCACCACCAACATTGTTCAGGTCGCTCTGGCATTGCCTCCACCAAAGCAGACATATGCGGCTCCAAGCAGTAACTCGAACAGCACCACCAGTAACTCGTCAATTCCATTCACATCCATCACCGTGACAAGCGTGGGGTTCACCTCTCTGGGAGTAGCACCACGTACACTGAACGGTGGTCCTGGACAAGCCTCATGGGCCCCTGTGGCCCCAGCACTCGCTCTTGCGGTTCTTGCCTGCTGCTAATTAAAAACTCACTTGCATTTTGTACATTATTACATTTATTAATTAAAAATAGAATCCATGTTATTTCAGATCAACGTAAGTGACCCTTGAAGTTACCTTCCATATAGTCGATGTGGACAAAGGCGCGTTCGACCATTGGTAAAGTCTCAATGGCGTATTGGAGTGCCTCGGCAATATCGTGACAGTCTTTGAAAGAAAGTCCAAACTCATCGGATGCAAAAATCACGTCAATTTCAACATTGTACCGGTCACCGACGTGATACACCTTGAGGGCTGTGATCTGCTTGATAGGTTCTGCAAACCGATACGCAAGATAAAGGATTACTTTATAATCGACAGTCGTGGCAGCTGCACCGGTAAGGTTATCGATATGTTCATATGCGGTAAGACACCACGAAACAATGACGTAGAGTGACAATAACAATGCACCCAACGGATCAAGCCACCATACACCCAAATGGTAGCCTAATGTTGGCATCAATAACGAAACGGTATTAAAAACGATATCGGTCATCGCATCCTGTGCCAAGGCCTGGACCGAGCTTGATTTGCTACTCGAACACCAAATCCAAGCTCCAATTTTGGTCAAGATGGTTATTACCATGATTCCAATGGCATAAGGGCCAATACTCACCGGTTCTTCGAGGCCATTGAATAAACGTTTAAACGATTCCTGACCCACCTGGAAAAACGTAATGATCATAATCACCGAGAACACCAACACCCCCAATGGTTCCAAACGTGCCCGGCCCACAGGATATGAGTGTTGGATCTTCCAGTTCTTTTTGGCAGTGAGTCGGTTGGCAACATAGATGATGAATGTCGACAAAAAGTCCAAGATCGAGTCGACTAACGAGGCAATTACCGACATCGAGTTTGTCAAGAATGACACCATTACTTTCCCGATAAGCAATACGAAATTGAGGAAGAAATTGACCATGATCGCTACAAAGACATCGTGGTTCATGGATTCTTCATCGTGGCCCAAAAAGATTGCTCCATCATTGTCAATGTTACCAGGATGGGCCTGACCACGCATATTCTTCTTGGTGACTGGAACGGCATCCAATGCTGCCTCTTCATCAACAGTAGCCAATCTGCCAGGGTCTTCGTACGTTGAAAGCATATTGTAATGAACTCTACCGGCATCCAAGAAGTTATCGATTTCAAGGAACCGTTGGATCAATTCGTTCTGTTCATCATAGAACTTTGCGGTGGCCAGAGTTGTATCTTCTGAACGTGTATAGAAATCGATCCAATTGCAGAGCAGCTTAATGTCACCTATCAAACGTGCGGGCCGGAGGTTTGCGAGACTCATCCGTCTCTCCTGAGAGTTTATCGAGTGTTCATAAGCCGACAACCCAGAGAGATCAGCAACTGAATGATGGCTCGAGAGCAACTGTTGGTAGAACGGTGTCCGGGGGCGGTATTGTTCTGCAAAGGGCAAATATGGAGCAGGCTGGTCTCCAGAATCGCCGGTTGCGGTCTCAGGACGTGGGGCTAGCAACGGTTGGCGTTCCATGATGCATGTAGAAAACTAAAGTCAGAACTGGCTTTCCCTTTTATCACCCTCTAGCGACTACAAGGCATCTATATCCCGCAGAACAATGGATTTTTTCACGATGGTTTTGTCAAAAAGAGAGTAATAGTGAAGCTTCCGAACGGTGCACCATCGCCGCAACAGCCGCAACCGCCGCAGCACCCTAGCCTGCTTTTTTAGCCGTGCATACCCGAACATGGCCTTCCTTAAAATCAACAGATACTACCAAAATAACTATTACACGTGCTGGGTATGGTCTAAGAACTACCAGTTTAGTCCTTTCCGCCACGGTAGTGGCCCAACAAGGACCAAAGTTGCTATCTACATAAATAAATGAATAATTAAAAAGCTTAATTCTAATATATTAGATATCGCAAAATGCCTCCACCTTTTTTATCAATAAGAAAGCATTGGAATTCTTTTTATCGAATATAGAAGTTCACAAAACTTTGAATCATAATCAGTGTAATTATTTATCATCAAGTATGATTAATAAAAATACTTATGGTTAAAATGATCAAATTATCAAATTAATTCTTTCATCACATTTAAAAAATTCACAAAAAATTTACAAATATCTAAAATTTTCTCCAAGAACTACTAAGATACTATCGATGCTATTGGAACACCTCTTATCTTAAGTTATCACAGTAACCAAACTACTTTCCATATTGAATGGCTAGTTGTCGTAATTGGGTTATCTACAGGAAACCCTAACCATCAAAACTTACCCGGACAATCATTCCCATTATAAAAATTTCTGTCACTGAAAAATTAATTTGCTAACCAACCACTCCATCAAACTCCAACAAGTAAGTAAAACAACCAACCTTTTATGATGATTGTTTACACAACATCTGTCCGGCGATTCCTGAGCCATGGATAAAACATGCATCACCATCTGACCTAAAAGGAAAGAAAAACAATCCTTAAGAAACAATAACTAACATCCAGACTACAAGAAGTAAGTTTTTTTTTTAAAAACCCATCTTACAATTCAATCATAAGGATGAAGAACTTTAATTTTCAGTTCTGCTTCTGAACCAAAATATTCTGAAGATAACCATTTACCAAGCTCTTAACTGATATGATTGACCCAAAAGAAAAAAAGACCATTTTTTTGTTTCTAATGTAATGTACTAACAATTCACAGGGTGTATATTTTAATGAATACGTAATTCTTGTTCCTAAACTTTTGTAGCTTAGACTTTAAAGATAACCACTTTACCGTCGATACCGGAGGTACTGACTTGGGAAGGTCCATACAACTTGATGCTGGAGATGGTGTTTTGGTGGATAGTGCTGAGAGCCTTGCCGTTTTCTGTATTTGGCTTATTGACTCTTCCCTTCAAGTCCAACTGCTTGAACATGTTCAACGCTTGATGAGACGAAATTTCTTCGTCATCATCACCAGCACCACCAAACAGAGGCACATCCTTGATCAAATCCTTCTGATTTTCAACCTTGTACGCTTCATGCCAGTTCTGTTCATTACCTTCGAAAACAATCAAGTTACAGTTGTGACCACCGACAACAATCTTATTTTCCGATAAGTAGAGCAACGACTTGAATGGTAAGTAGTTGGTTCTAATGTTCACAATCGAACGTGGAGGTAACCCTTCACCTTGAGGATAAACAACTCCGATTGACGAATCGTGAGAAGCAAACGCAAGCGAGTCTCCAGAAGGACTGAACGCAACGTCGTGGATCCAAGCACCAGTTTCGTTAATGAAGTCACCACACAATGTCTGAAATGGCAATTTGGAGCCCCAAGCCGTAGGTTCAGGTTTGGCATCCAAACCCTTGATGTAGGCACTGAAAACACGGGCGTGTCCGTCGGTAGAACCACTGGCCAACAAGACATTATTGGGGTGCCACAGCAAAGAGGTGATAGTGGACTTCAATGGTTTCTTCAAGTGTTTGGAGACCCACCAGTCGTTTTCTGGCTCGTAGTAGCACACGGCAATGATACGGTCCGACGAACCCACGGCGAACTTGGAACCGTCAGGCGACCAGCGGCACACGGTAGCGGCCCGTGAGACCCGCAAAAGGACCAAAGTTGGCTTGTACTCGCCGTCCTTGACTTCCCAAACCAAAGCATTTCTGTCTTGAGAACATGTCAAGATCTTGGAGTTGTCTGGCGAGACATCGACGGAGGTCACGGTCTTGTCGTGGCCCTTCAAAGTGGCGACCAACTTCGGTTTAGCTGCGCCATTGAGCTGGTAAACTTCAACGGTGTTACCTTTGGTGATGGCCAAGTGTGAGTTGTTGGAAGTAAAGACATGGTCTTTAATAGGCTCATGGCCCAATTGGAATACGGTGGATGATGACATAACAGGAGTCGACTCTACTGTTGATGATAAGAATAATGAGTGCGAGGTGAATTTTAATTTTCGATTGCGAAAATCATCAAAGTTTCGAAATCGATTTTTCAACACTTGAATCAAAAAATCGAAAAACAAATTGTAAATTACAATTTCTTTCTTTCTTTCTTTCTTTATTTTGATTATATTCATTGAATCTTGTAGGTGAATGCAACTGCGTTTTTTTTTCTACAGTTTAATTTTGCTGATTGTAGCTTTATTTTTTTCTTTTCATTGAAACTTGTTTAATTGTACTTAAAGAACTAGGATTACTTCTTCTTGTTATCATCCTTTTGAATTGGTTCAACCAAAGAATCATCTTTAACCTTGGAGTAAAGAACGTCCTTGGTTCTTGTCCAGATATATTCGACTTTAGGATTCTTGATCAGAGCTATACGGCCATCCAAACGGGAAATGAGGGCACGGAACAAGTTACCAGTTTCTGGATTGTACAAGATACGTAACCAATAAAAGACAAGGAACAATACCAATTGGTATCCGGAAGTGCCTCTAAAGAATGCTGTGCGGAGCAAGAGGTACACAATAAGCACCAATTCGTCGTAAGCAATGATAGAAGCCAAGAAAGGTGCTTGGGCCAACACCGGCTTGAAGTTGTGATGTGATGACACCTGCAACAACGAGATGAGGAAGTAAGGGATGATTTTATAGATGGATTTGAAGGTGAAAATCCAGACACCGGCTAAGATTAAGTACTGGAAGTTCTGGTGGGCCAAGAGCGTACTGAAAGATGGCAAGTAGTTCAAGCCAAACTTATGGGAGAAAGTCGACGTCAATGCGGCCATGGCACCAATCAACGCCAAACGGTATGAGATGGAGTTGATGTACCATTTATTGGTCAAACGTAAGATCTGGAACATGAATGAAATCGAACCAAATACAAGACAGACAACATGACCTGCAAACCAGATCTTGAACTTAAGAGGATTTACTCCCAAGTTTTTTGGAACCAACTTCTTCTTGCGTTGGTTGGCAGGGACGTTTGGTGAGCTAAAATCGGCGGCGTTCAGCACCTGTTCCTGCTTGGTGGCAACGGCATCCTCTATATGGGTGGTTGAACCGTTCCTGCTGTTGCTGGACATCGTGGAATATAAGAAACAAACTGATGGGTTTTTTTTTTGGAAAGGCTCTCGAGTTTCCCAGCAACAAACAGTGAATTTGCCCTGCTCGAAAAGGTGGAACGCGTCAGTATACAGGCAGGCCTGCGACATCTACAAAAGAGAGCGCGCGACATTAAAACGCGACATCACCAAACAAAATCAATAGAAAAAAAACAAGCCCGCGATCATCTTTAAACAACAACTGGGACAAAAGAGCGCGATGAATAAAGAGCTTCTCACAGTTGATTATACTCAACAAGAGCAGCTTTCGTCCCTTGAGGCTCAGGTATTAAAACAGTACCAATTTCTAGCCTCACAATTACACGTTTTATCGCTGGAAATTGGGCACTTGACGCAAAAGTCTGCCCTGGTGCCGCCAGCAGCACATTCACCTCAACAACAACAACAACTGTCTGACACCGGAGCAGCCCATTCGTTAGCCGATAACTTACGTGATCTAGAACGGAAGATCGGTTTGATCCATACACTTTTTAAAGGTGCCGTTTACACACTCTTTTTAGAACAAGACGGCGGATTGGACGAACTGGTTCCGGAAATTGCGACTCCTAACGAGTCTCAAGACGAACAAGAGCCCGTTGAATGAGAAGGGGAAAGAAAGTGAAAGATCACAAGGAAGAAAAAAAATGGTCCAATTTCGCAACCTCAACCCACAAAACTAATTTTGCAACCGTTCCCTTATACATCCAGGGGATCCCGGAGTAATGAAACCAGGCCACTTCAGACCAGGAAAAACCCGGGGCTGGTTTCATAGCGTGATGTTTTAGCGGGCAGCATGGGGAGGGGGAGGGGAGAGTGTTTCCTCCTACCCCGGATTGAACATTAGTGCCAACGAGCAACGTGAGAAAGTCTGCACGCAGGAAAAATAGACCACGAAAAGAGCGTGCGAGTCACAGAAACCGCTGCGATTTAATAGATTCAGAGTCAAATTTTCGATGGCTTGATATATAATCCAGGTGATCCTTTCTCATCGAACTTAGATTAGTTGGTTTCTTGCTGCTATTTAGTCTGCACATTCTTTTTATTTTAGATAAAATAAAAACGCACACTCACACACAACAACAACAAATACAATGTCCTACGATAAATACTCGACTCCATTGTCGTCCAGATATGCTTCCGAAGAGATGTCCAAGATCTTCTCGTTGAGAAACAGATTTTCCACTTGGAGAAAGTTATGGTTGAACTTGGCCATTGCCGAAAAACAAGTCGGTTTGTCCATGATCACCGATGAAGCTATCGAACAAATGAAGAACCATTTGGAAATCACCGACAAGGAAATCGAAGACGCCGCTAAAGAAGAAGCCATTGTCAGACACGATGTCATGGCCCACGTTCACGTTTTTGGTAACACTTGTCCTGAAGCCGCTGGTATCATCCACTTGGGTGCCACCTCTTGTTACGTCACTGACAACGCCGACTTGATCTTCTTAAGAGATGCTTACGATGTCATCATCCCAAAGTTGGTCAACGTCATCCAAAGATTGAGTGAATTCGCTTTGGAACACAAGGACTTGCCAGTCTTGGGTTGGACCCATTTCCAACCTGCTCAATTGACCACTGTTGGTAAGAGAGCCACCTTGTGGATTCAAGAATTGTTGTGGGACTTGAGAAACATGGTTCGTGCCAGAAACGATATCGGTTTGAGAGGTGTCAAGGGTACTACCGGTACCCAGGCTTCGTTCTTGTCTCTTTTCCACGGTGACCACGAAAAGGTTGAATTGTTGGACGAAACCGTTGTCAAGTTGTTGGGATTCGAACACGTCTACCCAGTCACTGGTCAAACATACTCGAGAAAGATTGATATTGACGTGTTGGCACCATTGGCATCGCTTGGTGCCACTGCTCACAAGTTTGCTACCGACATTAGATTGTTGGCTAACTTGAAGGAAATTGAAGAACCATTTGAAAAGTCTCAGATTGGTTCTTCTGCCATGGCTTACAAAAGAAACCCAATGAGATGTGAAAGAGTGTGTTCGCTTGCCAGACACATGGGTGGTTTGTTCAATGACGCCTTGCAAACCGCTTCTGTGCAATGGTTTGAAAGAACGTTGGATGACTCTGCCATCAGAAGAATCTCACTTCCATCTGCCTTTTTGACTGCTGACATTTTGTTGTCGACTATGTTGAACATCACCAGTGGATTGGTTGTGTATCCTAAGGTTATTGAAAGAAGAATCAACTCTGAATTGCCATTCATGGCCACTGAAAACATCATTATGGCTATGGTTGAAAAGGGTGGCTCGAGACAAGAATGTCACGAAGAGATCAGAGTTTTATCTCACCAAGCCAGTGCTGTTGTCAAGCAGGAAGGTGGTGATAACGATTTGATTGAAAGAATCAAGAAGAACGAATACTTCAAGCCAATTTGGGGTGAATTGGATACTTTGTTGGATCCATCTACTTTTGTTGGTAGAGCTCCACAACAAACGGAAAAATTCATCAAGAAGGATGTTGCTGAGGCTTTGAAGCCATTTGCCAAACACATCAACAATGAAAACGTTTCGTTGAGTGTTTAGATCAATAATTTTTTCTTTTTTGGTTTATAAAATATTTCCCCGTTTTAGTTCGTCGCCCTTTTTTCTATTATCAAAGTTACAATTTGGATGCAATAAAAAAAAACTCCCCCATTCAGTAACGAATCCACGTTACATACTTAGGTACATATGGATTATATAAGATACAGAAAGGAAAAAAAAATTAATTAATGGTCGTTGCAGGTAATGAGTGTCGTGATGTGTAACTCTTCTTCATTAGCGAGGATCATTTGGATTCACACCCTTAAGCGGAGGTAGTAGTTGCGGAAACTGGTTGGAAGGTCTCCCCGCGGAGGAAGAGTCGGGATGATGTGGCGGAGGATGCGCAGGGTGGGGCTGATTCTGTGGTAGACTATAATACAAGGGGGCAGGACGTTGTGGTGCCACTGCGACGTACTGCGTATGCGAATGCGTGTACTCCTGCGAGAGGTGGAGCAAATTCTTGTACTCCTGGATGATATGGGCGTAGGGGAAAGTGACGTAGATGTCTTTGGAACCAGTGTACTTTTCGGTGTCAAAGTTGATGTCAATGACTCCATTGTACAAGTCTCGCTCAAACATGCGTTCGTCGGTGTAGAGCGAACAATCGAGCCGTTGTGGAATAAGATAGATCTTCATGTCACTCTTGTACCGTGGCCTGGCCACGATCTTCTTGATGAATAGGTTTGACGGAACATCACCCGGATTGCCTAAACTGTAGAGCATTTCGTCTATGTATTTAACATCGTCAATGAGGGAGTAGTCTCCTGGATGTGCTGTTTCGAGCTTAAGCACCACCGATCCGTCGTAGTCATCTGTTGTAGATCGCGTTACACGGATAATAGAGTATTCATTGATACTAAAGAGCGTGTGGATAGCAGTGTCAAGTGAGTTATAAGTGGTAAGAGGAGATTCTCCGGGGCTTGACGTGTCATTGACGAGGTTGAACAGCTGCAAAATTTTATTTGAAAAACCTGATAAATCGACTAAGTTGCTATCAATCAACTTGACACTTTTTGACACGAGTGATCTCTTGGAGTGACTGGTATCGGCAGCCGAATCCTGGATGGTTTTGTTGCCAAATATAGAAAAGACTTCCTTTTTGTGGGTGAATGGTATGAGCGAATGATATAAACCGAGCAAGCCAGAAGATAATGTTAGTTTGACCTTCAAACCGGCCTCCAAGGACTTAACGTGGAGCTTTGATTTTGAATTTGAATTTGGAAGTGGAAGATCAAAATCAATTGGATCCAGCTGGTGCCGTTTATTTATGGATTTACCCCGGATGGCTAACTTGACGAACGCCTTGTCCGCCAAAAACTTCTTGTGGATCTTAGATCGGGGAACAGAGTTAGCGAACCGAGACTGAATTGTGGGTGGTGGAGGTGCGGAACTAGTGGTACCAGATGGTGGGGAGAGAGACGATATTGATCTGGTCTTTCGAGGGCGGATTTGGTTGGGGACCAGTGTCCCGTCGTCGCCGTCGGTATGGTTGAGGATATCCGAGATTTCAAGCATGGTGCAGTGGCCATACAGTGTCGTTGAGGTGTTTCTAACTGAGAACAGGAAGAAGAATGTGGATGGTCAAGTTAATAGCAAGAACCGGCGCCGGGCAGGAACAATTGAAGATGAAAGAAGACACACAGAACAAGTTATGAAATCAGAAGGCCAGTTTTGGAGCAAAAAAAAAACCCATAATATTATAGAAGGTGATAAAAATATAATTAAGAAAAATTTAAATCACCATTAGCGCGGAATGGGGCTGCAAGATGCTGGATGACTGGAATGGGAGTAATGGGGCAACCTGATTTCTGCCATTATATACGGTAACAGTTGTACTTTTACCTTCAATATACACCATCCACCAGCACCCACGGGACGCGCAACTGCCAATCTCTGGCGCGTTCGGTTGTTCCCGGCCACCATGCCCGGCTCCCGAACGTTACCATTGAATTTTTTTTTTTAAAATATTATTTTTTTTTAAAAAATGGTTTGGTGATCCGGTCGTGGTAGAATGGTTCTATTAACGATTTCTCTAAATCAAGCGAAAATCATGGTGCAAAAATAGCCGCCAGGCGGATCAACCTCAAAACCACACCTCTTATATCAGTTTATGTGGACCTATGATACCCTTAGTTGGGGCTGCAACAAAAAAAGTTTTTGTTAGTTAACGTTTTTTTATTATATTTCACTATTTCAACGGAGTCATTACCTTTTCTAGTTTAAGAAGCATCACACCTTGTTCCTTTTTAAGGTTGTTGGTAATTGTTCATCGCTGTACGAAATTATTTTTTTCTTCCAACTCTAATTTCTCCAGTATTATTTTTTAACCAGCGTCTATTTTTGTACTGGCAGGCCACCCGGAGTCTTCCTCAGGGACGAGCGGACTTCCGACACATAAAAAAATTAACCTGAACATAACAGATCGTTCATTCTAGAGATAGAGAGTTGGACCTCACAGGCACATTCAAAAGGTTGTACTACATTTTTTTTTATTGTATATTATGTGACGCTAAGCCCGTGAGTCTGTGGTTCTTGATCATATCTTGTCCATGGTTGGCATTACTGAATCTGCCTGCAGGATGGCACGGTCCGAGTCTCAATAATAATATTGCATCGGTCCTGGAACTTATGGACCGGCCTCGAACCATTATTCAATCTTTGTATTCTTTTATCCTCTGTGACCAGAAGAGACCAACCTCTCTTCACATACCTGAAACCCTCAACTTGAAACAACCATTTCACCAAATGTTCGAAAGGGTACAGATATTCTGCACCAGCGCCCTCCTAAAAGATACGTGTATACTTCGCAACTACGCGTTTACTCGGTTCCGCTTGCGTCTTCTTTTTTTTTGTTGTTGGTCCCAATCTTTTGTCAGTGCAACCTACTTTACCAATGGAACAACGTAGTAATATTATTATTTATTATATTTTTTTCACTGTAATGTTTTATTTTTTGCGGGATACTCTGCTTACTTCTTTATTATTTTTCGAGTTGGCGGGTCTCCTTGTTTTTATTATTGTTGCTCACAAGAAATTTACCGCGATTTCAGGTATTATGTGATTATTTTATTATATAAAATTGGATCCTACTCAGAATACGAACCACTCATTTGACATGTAAGGCATCATTTTTTTACCCTCCTAAGCGCATTTGCCAGTAAGAAAGGTATATTTTTTCGCTCTCTTGCGTGTAAGATCGCCCAGAAGCAATGTCGGTTACTGACGGAATAAAATCTATACTGCATCTACATAGACAAAGAATTATGCTCAGAAGTTCGATCCCTGGTTGATGTTTCTGTCTCTGACACCCAACTCTCCGTTTAAGAAATCGTCACTGCTGACCTTCTCGTTCTTTCTCCAGAAGGTCCAGCTGCCATTGTCGTACAGCTTATTTGATCTCTTCTTCAAGTAGAATAAAACCCCAATGATACCCACCAAGATGGCACCACCGACACCAACGACAACCCCGACGACAATTTTATTGGTGTTGGACAAGCCACCACCGCCGCCACCGTTGTTGTTCTTACCATTGGTACCGGTTTCTGATGCTGCCACAACCGACGTAGAAGTGACAACAACTGTGGTACCGTCCCTCGTAGATTCAAAGGTAGTGAGACTAACACTCGAGCTCTGGGAACGAGTGGTAGTTTTGGAGGTCGATGTACGACTGCTGATTGAATCGGAAGATGTTGCTTCCGAGGAAGAGATGTCTTCGGTAGAGGATGGGATTGACGAGGAGCTGAATTCGCTGGAAGATGCTTCAGAGGAACTGCTTGGAGTTGTAGAAGGAGCAAAGCTCGAAGAGGACAGCGAAGACAGGAAGAACTGCGAGAACGAGGACGAGCTCGTTGTCAGCCGAGATGATGACAGACTAAATTCCGACGAAGAGGAGAACGAAGGAGTAGAAAACACAAACGGATCAGTAGTCGACAGGGTTGACGAGGAACCAAAGTTATTCTGTGAAAAGCTGAATGGGGTGGTGGCGGCGGATTGCTGGAACGTCGACGAGCTATTGTTACCTTCTCTCTTGCGAAGTTCGAGACCAGCCGTGATGGTGGTTGAGGTTATGTTGTGGCTGATGTTTTCCTGGTTGTTTTTATTATGGGAGCATCCGGTGCTATTGATGTGGGGGGATGGAGAGTTGGTATTGTGATGAAGGTGGTTTTGGTGATGGTTGAATCCGCAAGGAACCAAGGCAAACTTGGGCGGGTTCCATACAAAGAGACCCACAAGGGCACAGAGTGCCACCAACAAGTACCGCAAAGCTGTGTTCAGATTGTTCAGTATCTTCTTGGGACGAGTGATCACCTCGACTTTTTCAGACATTTTGTAAAGGTATGTTGTAACGAATGTACTCCCTACAAATAAGTAGTGGTGTTAAGGGGGGACCAAGTGGATAAGATTAATTTAGATGTTTTGAAGAAAATTTTTATCTAACGAGTAACCTACCGCACACGCCCTTAATAATATGATTTAAATTACAATAGAAAAAAAAAGAAAAACAAACACCCGCAAAAAAACAAAATAACTATATAAAAAAACGGTGACGAGTGGAACTAGACTCGAGATTCCGATCTGTTGTCTGTAATAATCAGTGGCGTAGTTTAGATTCTGTGTCTGGAAGGTCGTTAATTGTGCATATAGTAGTAAAACCTAGTTGAAAGGGAGAGGCCATCCTAAATATAGATCTCCAATGTAGTGCAGTAAAAAAAATGCCGCTACCGCGTGCGTGCGGGTCAGTCGTCAAAAGAGAGATCAAAAGAGGTACAGTTTAGGTCATTTGGTAACAATCTACGACTTGCACTGCCACTTTGGATCGACCGGCAGATAACTTTTTTTTTATGCGTGTCAACATCCTGCACACACTCGACTGTTTTTGGAGACGAAAACCGCACCTGATTACTTTTTTTGGAGGGGAGTAACCTTTTAGAAAATCTCGGTCTCAGTTTTTTGTATTGCTTCATGCAGGAACCTTCGAGAATATTCTTGATTGCTGCAAAATTCGAGAATATTCGATGTACTTACCAATGCGAATGACTGCAAATTCGAGAAGCTTCTAGCAAATAGTGGCAATCATGACCGGTACAATACATCCAAAATCGTATATAAGTAGATCATCCCTACACTGTATTCACATTATTCTCATCAAAGAAATACAATCAATCAACAATGTTCGCTTACAACTCCCGTCCACAACAATTCGACTTTAATGCTTTGCTTAACGCATTGCAAACTCAATATGTACAACCACAATACATCCAACCACAATATGTGCAACGCTCCACCCCAAAAATTTTAAAGAAGGTTGAAACTGAAGAACAATACCAAATTCAAATCTTTAAGGAATATGGCAACTTCAACTCATACGAAGTTAAAGTCGTCAAGGCTCCTCGTCAATTTTTCATGCAAGATCAACCACAATGTGTCAACATTGTTATTCAATCCCACGAAGATGATTTTAAGAAGGTTTTCCAATTTAGATTGGATGACATCGACTTAGAAAACATCGACTGGCAATGGTTCAAATCTGAAAACGTTCTTGTATTAAACATTCCTAAGAAGGTCAGAGTCTGCGACGATTTCTCGTCCTTGTTTGGTGTTCCAGTTCAATTCCAAAACTATTGTGGAAGATGTCCAGTTGAAGCTAGGGTCAGGGAAGATGCCCAAATCCAAGCTCAAAGACAAGCCGAGCTGGCCAGAAGAGAGGCTGAAAAGGCAAGGAAAGAGGCAGAAGCTAAAGCTCAAAGAGAAGCTGAAAAGGCAAGAAAGGAAGCTGAAGCTAAGGCTCAAAGAGAAGCCGAACAAGCCAAAAAGGAAGCTGAGATGGCCAGAAAGGAAGCTGAGAAGGCAAGAAAGGAAGCCGAAAGAGCCAAGAGAGTTGCTTTAGAAAGAGCCAGAAGAGAAGCTGAAGTTCACGCCAGAAAGGTGAAACAACAACAGCAACAACAACAACAACAACAACAACAACAACAACAAGAAAAGGCCAAACCTGCAACTACACAAGAAGAGCTTATTGTCGATTTCTTGAACCAAATCTTTGGATCACAGTTTGCAATTGCCCAAGGACACCAGAAGTCTGAACCACAACAAAAGAGTTCGGAAACTGAACCTGCTTTAAAGCCCGAGACTACTGAGCATCCTGACTCTGATACAGAATCAATAGCATCTGAAGCTGAAACCGAATCTACTGACAACTCGGTGGCTTCTTCACCTATGAAGACTGAAGAAAAGTTGCATAGAAGTCCTTCGATAGAAGAAGTTGAAGACGAAGAATTTGTCTTGTTTAGAAAGAAGTTTGGTCAATAAAAAAGATAAAGAATACATTAAAGGGATATAGGAATATTAATGCATATTTTAATGGATAAATGTTTTGGAAGACAACTGTAGAGTTATTTAATGTAGATAACAATCATAGGAATACCGTAGTAGACAAAAGCCATTCAGGTTATGTCTCTAAATGTCGCGCATCAAACACTCGCACGATGTCGGAGTAAATCTGGTGATTAGCAACTACGCATCATTCTTCTTGTACAAAAAATGTCTGTAACAAGGACAATTGGAGTGTTTGGAGGAAGTGGATTCCTTGGAAGAAAGATATGTGAGACTGGTATCAGACTTGGTCACAAAATAGTTGTGTTTTCTCGCACAGGCGAACCACCACGCGATCTCAAACATTATAGGTGGGTGCAGCAGGCCCAATGGGAAAAAGCCGATATTCTTGATGCTACAAGTTACAAAGGTAAGTTGGCTGGTCTTGATACCGTTGTGCATTCTGTAGGAACGTTATTTGAAAACCAATCATACAAGAAAGTGGCCAATTCCAATGTCAACATACTTAGCGATGTCCAAAACTTGGCCAATACGCTCAAAGGTTCGAACCCAATGAAGAGAGACAGCACTAACACTTATGAAGCAATCCAACGGGATTCAGCAGTGATATTGGCAGACGAATTCTTGCAGGAACGGCAAGATTCAAAATCTGTTCCGACATTCGTATACATCTCTGCTGACAAGAAACCTCCCATGGTCCCATCAGGATACATCACTACCAAGAGAGAAGCGGAATTTGAGCTTGCGTGTAAGCCAGGATTGAGATCGATACTGTTAAGACCAGGAATTATGTCCGACGGCAGTCATCATGGCGGTATCAAACCGCGTGACTTGTTCACCAATGTGCTCAAGTTGGGCTACTTGGCCAAAACCACGCTTATTGGTAACAAAGTATCATATGTGAACCAGTTAGTCAGACCTACGGTATCTACAGAACAAGTTGCGTTGAAATTGTATGAAAAATTAGCCGATGAAGAATTCAGCGGAGTGGTGACATTAGAGGAAATTTATAATGAGTAGTAATATTATGCTTGCATAGGCGTTAGATCATCTGGTTGGATGCCAGCAACCTTTTTCCTAATGATTTCTAACCAGTCGATATCGACTTCATCTAGACCAAGCCCCCGGGGTACAAAGACTGTATCTGCCAGAATTTCTATACTCTTTAATCCTGATACAAATGTAAGGCCCTGGATTTCGGCTTCAACTTCCGATTCAGATTCCACTATCGCTTCCTCCTTGTCAGACTCAACCTTTGTTTGCAATGGAGCCGGTGTCCACCAATAGGCAGGGTAGCTTCTCACAATATTTCCTGTGATTAAGGCTACAGATATGATCAAGAGGGATGAAATGATCTGAACTGGTAAGTACCACCAGCTCAATTCCTGGATTTGTTCGTCGATGGAAGGTAAGAGTGCAGAAGCACCAGCTGGTGGATGTACACAGTTTCCGATTGCCATAGCGACCGAAGCAACCCCTACACTCAAAGCACCACTGGCCCAGTAGTTGGCACGACCAGCTGCACTTAACAGGAACAATTTCTGGATACAAATTCCAATAAGCGAAGCAATAAAATGGCCCATGAAAATGCTTCTAGGTTGCGCTAATGGAGCATGCACGGCATTAAAACAAAGAATAGCTGTGGCTCCATAACTGGCAATAATCATAGGAACATGGTGATTGGAAAATACGGTGTGGCTCTTGAATACACCTTCAAGAAGAGCAATTCCACAGAAAGAGGCTACAAGAATCTCGAGCCATATCCAGTAATCATCACGTGCAGGAGGCGTGT
Source organism: Teunomyces tritomae (assembly GCA_030568455.1). Taxonomy (NCBI): domain Eukaryota; kingdom Fungi; phylum Ascomycota; class Pichiomycetes; order Serinales; family Debaryomycetaceae; genus Teunomyces; species Teunomyces tritomae. Next base: position 91,900 of record JAJMFZ010000010.1, read on the forward strand.
GACCTCCCAAAAGACGTCGAATCCACTTAGAAGGGATACGATGAACCACATTTGGATGAATATAACGATTGACGACCGTATCTATCGTGAACTTAAACACCATGCTAATGTATGTGCGATGCTCTCCCCGGATTTTTTTAGGGTGTGGTGAATAAACTTCTCAGACGAGGAAAAAAAAAACGAGAGAGAGACTAGCTACTTGCAAGAAAGAATTATGTCAAATACCACACCACTTTAGCTACATTTTAAGAAGCCACGAAGTTTAATATATGTTTCAAATAAGATAGCTATATTACTAATATTTATTAAATGTGTCATATCCAAACACTGGAAATTCAAACGCCGTCCATTACCCACTTAAAAGTCCTTGACTCCAAATAATACTAATGCAAAGCTACAATGATAAAAATTGCAAAACTCGGTCCGGAGCGCCAAATAAGACGACAAAATTGATCTCGGAGTCCAGCTCGATTGGGTTAAAAAAATAAGCGAAATAACTACTACTAAAAAAAAAAAACGAAATCATTGCAACGAATCTGATAATATGAGCACACCAGATTCCATTCATTATCTATCTTTATCTATTAAACATTGTAACTATAATTAGGGAAGGCGGCCTTGCGTCTGAATAAATACTTTCTGATTTCATCTCCAATTAACACCGTGCTACAGATAATCAACAAGTGGAACAAATCAGACAAGTACAACAGTTCAGTCTGGAAGATCCTCTGGAAGAACGGCACGTAAATTGCACACAATTGACCCAATAACGAACCGACAACAGCAAAATTGAACATCTGATTCGTAAGACCCATTTCAAAGATCGACTTCGAATAGTGACGACACGTCAACGCATTGTACATGTCAAACAAAACAAAACACGTGAAAGTCATGGTGGTGTCTCTAGCAGTTACCTCGTTATCATTCATTTCCTTGATGAAAACATACATCGTACCGAGAATAATCATAATGGCAGATTGAACACATCTCTTGATAACTTGCTTGGTCAAAATTAGCTCGTTACGCTTTCTTGGTGGCTTGTTCATGACTTCCTGATCAACAGGCTCTACACCCAAAGATTGAGCTGGAGGTCCGTCCATCAAAATATTGATCCACAAAATTTGCATGGCATTCAAGGGGTTTGGTAAACCAAAAAATGTCGCCAAGGCAATCAATGTCAAGGCAGCAATGGAAGTGGACAATTGAAACGTAATAAAGTTCTGAATGTTAAAGAAAATACCCTTACCTTCTTGAATTGCGTTCAAGATGGTGGAGAAATCATCGTCAGTCAATACCATATCAGAAGCTTCCTTAGCAACATCAGTACCATTCTTACCCATGGCAATACCAATGTCAGCCAATTTCAAAGCTGGGGCATCATTAACACCATCACCTGTCATGGCAACAATATCACCTCTTCTTTGGAGAGCCTTGACAATGGCAACCTTATGTTCAGGAGTAGTTCTGGCAAAAACAGAAGTGTTATGAATGGCATTGGCCAATTGCTCCTCGGATAACGAATCAATCTGGTCACCAGTAATCACACCATGTTCACCAAGGACCGGCATACCAATCTGCTTGGCAATGTTGATAGCAGTGTTAGGAGAGTCACCGGTAATCATAATCACATGAACACCACCTTTCATCAAGCGAGCAATGGATTGACTCACATTAGGACGAGGAGGATCATTCATACCAATTAAACCACAGAAAATCAATTCGGAAGGTTCAGAACCTTCTTCCAATGTCTTGTTGTTTCTAGCAAAACCAAGGACTCTCAAACCTTCGTTGGCTAAGCTGTTAGAGTATTCAACGATGCCTTGTCTAACCTCGTCATTCAATGGCTTCACTTCACCGTTCGAATCGTAGTATCTGTTAGAAAGTGAAAGGATTCTTTCAGCAGCACCCTTGGCAAATGTTTCAGACTTGTTCTTGTCACCAGCATGTGCAGCTACCGCCATGTATTTTCTATGAGACGAGAAGGGCAACTCGTAGGTTCTTTGCTTGGTGCCTCTGGAATCTTCCAAACCAAAGTGTTGCAAACATTCAACTAAAGCAATATCACTTGGGTTACCAACAAATTTTTCATTTTCAGTGGAATATCTCGAATTGTTACAGATGTTACCAATTTCCAACATTCTCAGCATGTTCTTGGTCATTTGGTGATGTAATTTGTTGTCATCCAACTTGTCGACAACCAAGAATGGCGAATTGAAACTACCCTTGAAATCAGAAGTCCACATTTTAGTCACAGTCATATGATTTTGGGTTAAAGTACCGGTCTTGTCGGAGCAAATAACGTTGACACTACCCAAAGTTTCCACACTTGGTAATCTTCTCACGATGGCCTTGTGACGAGCCATTCTCAACACACCTAAAGCCAAAGTAACTGTAACAATGATAGGCAAACCTTCAGGAATAGCAGCAACAGCTAATGAAACCGAGATCTGGAACATATCTAACCATGAACGGCCTTGAAAAACCCCAATCAAACAGATAATACCAATGACAACGAAACTGAAAACAGACAAATCTTTACCCAATCTGTCCATTGATTGCTGTAAAGGAGTCTTTGGCTTCTCAATTTCGGCCATCATCTCAAAGACAGCTCCAAATTCGGTTTTGGCACCTGTTGCAATGACAATACCGGTACCATGGCCATCACGGACCAAAGTACCCATGAAGGCAATGGAGTTTCTGGTGGTAACTGGAGGAACATCTGAAGAGGAAGGTAATTCATGGGTAGATTTCTTTACTGGGCGGTTTTCTCCAGTCAAGTTACTTTCATCGATAGTCAAGTGGACAGCTTCGGTCAATCTAATATCAGCAGGAATTCTGTCACCTTGGACAAAGTGAACCAAGTCACCTGGTACCAAAGTGGAGGCCAAGACAGTAGATGCGCTACCGTTTCTAGTCAATCTTGCTTCAGCAGGGACCAATTTATTCAAGGCTTCTAAAGACTTTTCTGACCGATATTCTTGGACAAACCCAACACTGACCACAATAAAAATGGCTAGGGTGATGGAGATAGCATCATCGGTGTTGCCCATCCAGAAACTGATAACAGCAGACCCTATTAATAACAAAATCAAGCGGTCCTCGTAGAAACTCGAGATGAACTTCATAACCAAGCTTTCTTCCTCATCGCTAGTCAATTCGTTAACACCATGTAACGAGCGTCTGTTCAAGATGTCTTGGCTGTTGGTCAAGCCGTGTTTCAAATCGGTCTGGAGATCATTACACGTGTCTTCGATCGATTTCTGGGAGTATTTTATGGAAGGAGAACTGGACCTGAAGGTTGGCGACAAACTTTTTAAGTCAAATGGATTCTCGCTCATCGTTCTAGTATAATAATGCAGGTGGATGAAACTGTTGGTGGCAGTAAACTACGCTTGGATCAATATGTCAACAAGCTTTTTATGCAAAGACCCTAGATTAGATTAGGAACAAATATTGGAAGTGAACCAGCACAGGAAAGGGTGGCTCTAGTATACAACTGCTCGAGAAAGGATCAAACGATTTCTGTGAGATACGGTATTAACCTACGTAGGATATTTAACGAAAAACCAGACGTAAATGAATTGTATTCTCGGAGTGATGGCAGCGGCAGTGTTTTAGTTCCTGGATGAAATTTTTTCGTACGTGTCCGCTTGCAGGTTTGCCAATTGCAGGTTGCAACGACTGCAAAATAAAACCAACAAGCAAAAAAAAAGCAAGTTAGTTGGGAAACGAAACAAGTGAAAACCCGCGATTCTGAGGGACTTTGCGGGCAGACACAGATTAGGTTAGAGTTTTGTAAGTTAGATCGTCGATGTGGCTTGCTTGTATCTGAAACTAATTTCATATTTAAAAGGTTTATATTGTACATTAATTTACACGATATCTGGTTTCTTTTAGATTAGTCTATAAAATGCAAAAGAAAGTAATAAAACTACTTTCTTCCATCAATGGTTTCCTGAGCAGCCTTGCTTAACCGATTCATCACAGCCAAGCCTTCGTTATCTTCGTCCATTCCTTCAACCAAGATCAAGTCAACTCCCATTTCGTCAACTTCTCTCAACAACTTGAACAAATTACGTGAAATATCAGCTCCCGAAGTCCCAAGATCGCGATCAATTTCTACCCGATCATGCGACTTAAAATGAACCGACTTTAACAAAGCAATTTTCTTGTACTGAGGATTTTGGTCAAGGTACGAAGTAACTGACTCATAGCCATCTCCACAGTTAACAAACAAAACCACTTTGGCTGTAGGTGAATAGTGACGATATTTCATACCTGGTGTTCGCACTGCTTCGTTCTTACCAGCCGTCTTTTTGGCCACCAAGACGTCTTGCCATAGCGAACCACCTACCAGTTTTATCTCCTCAATAGAAACACCACCAGGTCTTAATAACATTGGAGGATTTACGAGTCCATCAACCACAGTGGACTCGACTCCGACATCGCATGATCCACCATCGAGAATCAAAGGAATCTTACCGTTAAGGTCGTGATACACATGACTGGCCAAAGTAGGGCTAGGTCTTGTGGATGCATTCGCTGACGGAGCAGCTAAAGGGGTATCACTCAAAGCAATCAATGCTCTGGCAACAGGATGCTTGGGGATTCTCACGGCAAACGTAGATTGACCGGCAGTCACAAGTTTCGAGACTGGAGAATCTGCATGAACAGGCAACAAAATAGTTAATGGACCTGGCCAGAAATTATGCAATAAGGACTCATAAATCGAAGGAATCTCATAATCCTTAGGTAAAAGTTTCCGCTTTAACTGTTCTACTGATGAGACATGCACAATCAATGGATTATCAGCAGGTCTATTTTTGGCTCGATAAATGGATTTCACACTCTCATCATTTAATGCAGAGCCTGCCAATCCATACACGGTTTCAGTAGGAAACCCAATGGCGTTGTTGGTCTTGACTAATTCGTCAGCTGCAACTCTTAAATTCTCTTCAGTTTCTTTATCGCTGATAGTTGGCAATAGATCATTTTTGCTAAAAACTATGCTCTCTGCCTTGACAGGCAAAATTCTAGTAGTGAAGCTCATGTTACGTATGTTCTTTGTTGCCAACAACAATTTTAACATCCACTAATCGCTCTATTATCTCCAAATCAGTCATCGCTAAATTTTTCTGAGATCCAAGTCACGTGTTAAATTATGAATTACTATACAGCACCTTTCCTTGTTCCTCTTCTTTGTTTTTTTGCAGCCGATTCGTTGGTTTAATCAAATACAATGTTCTCAGTAATGATTCTCCGTTCATCTTCACTGAGTAAGTCGTAGTAAGACTTGAAGTCACCTAATTTCTTACTTGCGCATTCTTTGAAAAATTGTAACAAAAGATTCACCAAAGTTTCGTCTCCTCCTGCCTCATCGCGCTCCTCCAGATCAGAATCGATGTACGACTGCAACTTCTCAAAAGTGGGCACGCCAATATCGTCCATATCTTCCCAACCATCGTCATCTCTGTCACCAATTTCCTCCTCATCTTCAGGTAAATAATCGTTGGCATTTGGTTGTTGTTTCTGGAAATCCAATTCGCTTACCAACAACTTCAATATCTTGTGAGGAGCACTAACTTGGGTATAGGTATCCGGCATAGCCTTGGCCATGGACCTGGTTCGGATTAAGTCTCCCAGATATGGAATTATATCTCCGTTAACTGTTACTGCTTTAACTCTGGCATCATTCAAGGTGAAGATCTTGCCCAACGCAAGCGCATTCAGAGTAATTTTCTCGTACCCCCTGGTAACCTCAAAGGAATCAAACCATATAGGCAAAATAAGCTCAAGACCAGTTCTTTCATTTCCTTGTTGATCTTGAATCTTTATGCTTGCACACAAAAAGTCAACTATTTCTTGAGGTGAACTCAAGACCAATTTACAGAATACCATAATCAAGTTCTCAACGGTAATTGTCTCTTTAGCAATAGCCAACCTTCTTACTGTAGCCTCGAGAATCTGTGAAATATATTCAGGACCCAAATTTGTTTGAAATTGTTCAATAATGGATAATACTATCAACCCACAGTTCAATGCTGCACTATCCGACAATTCAGGCGATAAGAACTTTGAGGTAATTTCCAAAAGTGAAGACAAACCATCGGCAACTTCAACAAACCATCCAGAACCTTTTTTAATCAAGTTATTGAGTGCTTCACCTCCGCTCTGCAAAAGCTGATTATCAGGAGTTCTCAACAACAAATCCTTCAATGGTGGGAATACATACTCAAAGATTTGACGAGGAATTTGATCTGATGGGGCAGAAATAATAATTATGCCCAATAATTCCAACGAAAGATACAAATCTGGTGAATATTCAACCAATTGCTTACTCAATGCAGCATCGATAATCTTGAACACAAATGGCAATGACTTCTCGCAGTTGACTAAATAGTCGTCAATTGAGATACGACTCAATAACGCAGTCAAACTATCAGAAGCATCAACAGATAATTGCACATTGGCAGAATCCTTAAAAGAGATCTTAAATATCATATCAATAACGGAAATTCCATTTACCGATGCCTTGGAAGCCGCAACTGGATCAATATCAATGACAGCGGTGGTAGCTTCAAGTAAAGCGGGTAATCCGTCTTCTTCGCTATCTTCTATTAATGTCAAGACTGTGTTAAAAATTCCTTCCATAACAAGTTCCTTGTTGGAGACATTCAAGGCAGTACCCAACTTAACCATATTTTTGAAAGATGTAAGACTAACCAATGCTCCAAACTTAACAATTTGGTTAGACGATTGGTAAGCAAAACTAACCATGTCTGTTAAAGTTTTGACTCCAAAGGTATTGACAGAAATTCTATCTTCAAACTTCTCAAAGAAACGAGGAAGTAAAAGAAAACATCTAGCTGTAACCAACCCATTGACATTAGAAATATAATTAGTAATCAATTCTAATAACTGAGCAACATTGGTTGTGGGTTCCACCAAAGAGGACTCTTCGTTATTGAGTAACGATTCCAAGATATACAAGTTTGCCTCAACCAACTTTGGATCGGATGCATGAAGCGAATTAATGGTATATTCAAATGCCTTGTGACCATTGGATTCACTTAATTCTGAAAGAACATCAGCAACCGTAAGTCTAACACTCGAACTACCCAATCCTGTAATTTCAGTGACGTACGAGTTGATATCCGCTTCGTACTCATCCACAGTCGATTCAGGCAAGATTGATACTTTCAATAGGTTTTCATAGAATTCCTGGCCCGGGGTAGTGTCAACGTACTGCTGAATAATCCAAATTGATTGAAGGATTTCGTTTGTGAGTTCAGTTATTGACACAGATAAATCTTTGCCTGAATCTCTTGAGATCGATACTTCAATGTGCTCGTCAAGGACTACTGCTCGGTGATAAAGTTGTGACACAGTAACAAAATCTGCAAGGGTTAGTTCATAGAACTTTTGAATTGCTTCCTTTGGCATAATTTTATGGAAATGGCCCACAATCTCGGTTAATAAATTAAAAGTATTGGACTTAAATTCCAACAGAGCAATCAGGTTATATTCCTGGGACATCTGTTCAAACAATGTAGTCAATACAAGGACAGAGTTAGCAATCAGTTGCTTGACAACCGCCTTACGTTGAGGAATGCTAAATGCTTCAGGACTTTGAAATGTTTGCACAACACTCTTTAACAATCTGATAGCAGCAGACCTCGTTTCAGGATTAGAAACCTTGGTAAGAAGCTCCAAGAGAAGATTGGACACTTCAGAACCAACGTTTCCTTCCCAGAACTGTTCTTCGGTAACTAAGTCGTCAAATAAGTCGTTCAACACGGTCAATGCACCGATAACAGCGTAATCGTTACTAAGATCAATTGTCAGCCGATAAAGAAATTGAAGCAAGTCTGGCCATTCATCAGGGTAATCGGATGACGCGATTTGGACGATGACATATGCGGCACCACTTCTTATCTTTGAATGTGGAGAAGATGTCGCCAATGCAAGTAATTTATGGCGGATATCTGCTTTTGAATCTTGTGAAATTGGAGGACCAACAAAGGATTGAAAGGCAATCGACCAGTACTTAGGAACTAGCCGTTTTAAATGTAACAATGCTGATTGTCTTATGTCCTCGCGTTGATCTTCACCGAGAGCAAGCAAGATTAACTCATTAGCTGCTGCAGATGGATTTTCAGCAACCGTGGCATTAAACTGAAGCTCTGCCTCGGTACGAATGTTATTATTCGAACTATTCTGGTTAACAACGAGATCGAAGAATGACATCTTACAGTGGTAATTATAGTTGAGAGATGGATTCTAGATGAGGTTATACGCGTCGTGTCCTAGCACGTGCAGGATTCAACCCAGTCCAAATTATTACGGGAATAAAAATTGGAAATCAGTTAAATTGCAACAGATCTTCTTGCAAGAGAGTGTCCAGAGTACTTTGGACACCAAGTAGACTACATTAAATCAAGTATCAATGTTTTTTATTGTAAGGATTTTCTATGTATTCTTTATTGAATGATAATGATCCGACTGTATATAATTATCACATGATCCACAACGGCTACTAAAATGGGAAAGGCAAATAGTGATAACTCGGATCCCACCAGTCATGTTTAAACCGAGCAATTCTGAGATATTGGAACCCAGCTTTACACCAAAACAGCTCCAGATCCTTAAGGATCAAGTGGAATCGGAACAACCAACACCCTCGGATCAGTCATTATTCAACTACGGCTGTGGACTTATTAGTGCCAGCTCACACAAGCAACAGGAACAAGGGTTGACGATTCTTTCAAATTTGTACCGTGAAGTACCCGAAAGACGTAGAGAATGCCTCTATTACTTGAGCTTGGGATCGTACAAGGTTGGTGACTATACCAATGCCAGAAGATATGCCGAAGCGTTGCTTAAGGGTGAGCCAGAAAATGCCCAGGCGCAGGCCTTGAAACAAATGATTGAAGATAAGGTTACAAGAGATGGTTTAATTGGAATCGGGATTGCTGGAGGTGCCATTGCTCTTACTTTGGGCGTAATTGGCTCGGCATTGAGAAGAAAGAGATAGGCGCCCGGCGCGTGGCCAGTAGATTTTCGTCTTCTATATACTGCTAAATGAAAGGATATGATTTTTCTGGGGAAGTTTCGCGATGCTTCTGGTTTATTTTAATAGTATGACATTGGCAAATACCGTAGCCAAATCAGTAGTGGATACGTTCAAGGGACTCAAAACTAAATCAGGCAAACCATGTGTACGACCTAATGGGATTAAGGAATGGACGGTATTGGCAGGAATCGTGGCTGTTATTGCTAGAGATACTACAGTTGATGTCGAGCCTATCGCCATCTCAACAGGAGTCAAAGCACTTCCCGATGCCGTCAGAAAGTATTCACAGGGACTAATTGTTCATGACTCACATGCAGAAATCTTACTGCTTCGACTATTTAACTGGTACTTATTGGACGAATGTATCAAGCTCCAGAATGATACAAAATATAAATCCAAATATATTACCGGGAACAATCAAGAGTTCTATATACGAGATAACGTCAAGTTTGCCCTTTATATCAGTGAACCTCCATGTGGAGATGCTTCCATGACACAACTAGCCAGTGGCCATGCACCATGGGCTAAAGATTCACAGGAAGAACAGGCTCGCAAGCGAGCCAAAATCGATGTCGATGTGACTCGTGGCCGAGCACATTATGACCGGCTTGGAATTGTACGAACCAAGCCTGGAAGAGTTGATAGTTTAGTCACACTCAGTAAATCATGTTCTGATAAACTCTGCATCAAACAATTGACTGGAATCACCAATAGCATAACATCGCCTCTTTTTCCCCAGGGAATCTATCTCGAGTACTTGGTGCTACGCAAGGATAAATACAACCATGCAGATATCAAACGAAGCTTTGAAACTCGATTCACAGATAAGATCCCACAAGCACATAAGCTAACGGTGATTGGATACGATGACGATGAGTACGAGTTTCATAAACCTCAAGATACGGAACTGAAACAATATGCACCTAGTCTCTCGTCTGTATTGCATATCGTACCTAACAAGCTCCAGATCCTCAACAATGGGGTTAAGTTTGGATGTTTTGTCAAGAATAAGCCCCCAAAACGGGGTGGCGAGTCATTTATTTGCAACCAGAGAATGTTTGATAAGCTTAAGGAATTGAACATAACTACGGAAGCCAAGACTTATGTCGAATTCAAGGCAAGTAATCAAACCCGCAACCAACTTAAACAGTTGGCTAAAGATACTCTTACTGACTGGATTCCCACCAGTAAGGACGATTTCTCGATATAAATAGTCTTTCTTATATTTTTGCTAATTTCTATACGTTACTCGGAATCAGAAGCATTGTCGTTCCCGTCATCCTGTGCCAATTCTAACTGTTCGTTGTCAGGAATCTCCATCGAGATGGCGTACTCGGCACTTTCCAATAATTCCTTAAGTTTGGTGTTGTCCGAAGCAGCATAATTGATGGGCTTTAAGTTGTGACTATCTTTAATTCTAGGGTCCGATCCTGCGTCCAAAAGATTATCAACGACAAAGTAGCCATGTTCGGGTTCTTCAGCAGTGTACTTGACTGCCAAGTGTAAGGGGGTGGCACCGTCACGGTTCTGGGGGTCGATTTCGACGCCTTCAATGTCCAACACGATATCTATAAATTCCCAGTTGCCCAAATGCGTGGCCAAATGGAGTGGGGTATTGTTTGTAATGAGTTCTCGAGTGTTATTGATAAGCTTGGCAAGCTCATCCTGGTCATTGTTGAGCTCGACCTTAATAGTAAGCAAAAGCTCGGTGTTATTTCTTCTTGCCGCTTCGAGAATCTGTTCAGCATACGTGGCTCCTTCACCAGTCTTTTCGGGTACACTGGTTGGTACCGGTGGTGTGACAGTGGGAGGAAGACTTGGTGGTACTGGTGCGTCAGGGAGTTTGGGTTTGGTGTCAGACATTGCAGTGATGAAACGTAAAGCGCCGTCAAGATCCGACTCACCTTCCTTTTTTGTCGTGATTTTGTGTTATTTTGGACACTACCAACCAGTTGCAAAATTTGGCTGAGAAAAATCAAATATTATATTTCGCCTACAACTTAAATTTCTAGCAAGAAATCCCAGAAAAGGGAGCCAAGATAGAACATATCCGTGGTGTATGTCTTGAAATTTATAAATTTCTGTTTTATTTCGTTTCATATTTGTATATTTCAACTTTTACTAATAACAATTTAACACAATTCAACAAATCTTTTGAAAAAATCGACAATCAATGGTTGAAATTTGCACCATATCTGTTAAGCTGTGTTTGATCAGCATACTGATCACATGAATGTGGATTTAGACTGCAGAAACGTGGAACTAATGGTGAAGCAGAATATCCCAAAGCAACCAAGTATTCTCTAAAGTTGAGGATTCTTTGTGTCATCTGTGTAGTTCTATAAAACCCTGTCGTTGGATCACGGTTTCCACTCCAAGTGGATTCGGCTAAAGCAGCAGCACGTGGCCATGTTTTGACAACTAAAACGGTTGAATCAACTTGTTCGGACCAAAGAGCGACTTCGGCACCCAAGACGTGCTTCCGTTCATCATCAGTCAAACCAGCGGTGAATTCAAAGTTGTAGATTCTTTGCCATGTTTTGTAAGGGTCACACCAAGAACCACCACCTTGCGTGCTTGGGGTGTCAACATACTCTGGGTCGTTGGTAACGAAGTTACCGTAACCACAATCCAAATACAAGTACTGGTAGGCAGAGACTACGGTATCATAGCCTTGGCTGGTCAATGTCTTGACGCTATTGACACCGAGCCATGCCTGCGTAATTGTATCTTTTGGAATGCTGGAAGAAAGACCTTCAGTGGTTACAAAATCTTCCCAAATCATCATCCGTCTGTTCTTGTTAGTGGAATTCCGGAAGATGGGGAAGGCACGGTCAATATAGTACTGGGTTAAGTCCTTCATGCTTCTCGACGAGTTGGCCTGGAACCATTCCACAGTTTTTGGCGAATACTTGTAACAATTTTCATGCAATTCATCTGCGCCAACATGGAAAACGTTATCCTTGAAGAGTTCGCCAACTTCACTGTAAATATTATTAATAACATTATAGATATCGTCGTTCAAGATTTCAAGTTGACCTGCTGGTGGCTCGCTAGCAGCCTGGGTCCACCAGGCGTTTTCACAGGCAAGAAGATCCTCGCTGATTTGCTTCCAACCAGCTCTCGAATGACCAGGCATATCAATTTCTGGAATGATTCTCACACCTCTTTGACGAGCATAGTCAACGAGATCTGTGACATCCTGGCGAGAGTAGACTTCACGTTCACTATAGGCATCCTTTGTCATGTCTGGATAAGCAGAGATCTCGATCGGCCAACTCTGAGAGTCATCAATGTGCCAATGTAAGACATTCATCTTGCTAAGTGATAAAATATCAATCTGGTCTTGGATCGACTTAATTGAAAGGAAGTTACGACCCGAGTCAATCATAAGCCCACGATGACGATACATTGGAGTGTCCCAAATATTGACTTTACCTTCAATGGAAAAAGCGCCGTTTTCGTAAATGATCAACTGTTGCAAAGTAGAAAAGGCGTGTAAGGCGCCCCACAGGGTTTCAGCATCAATGGTGACTCCCGAGTCATCAACAACCAAGCTGTAAGTTTCATTAACTCCAAGTTGCAAGTCAGCATCATTATCCTTAATGTTGACCGTAACAGTATTAATCTGGGCATTGTCACGCTTTGAAGGACTAGGTGCAAAGCTCGCAAGGGGTCCTTCTGTAGCAGCAGGATACCACTTCAAAGAGCTGACAGTTGATACAACTCTCTCAAATGCCTGCAGAACAACATCATTATTCTGAACCCCTTGTAAGGCGAGATTTCCAATATTAACCGTGATAGCATTCTGATCTACCCAAGAAATATTCCGAGGTGCCGGAAGTGGATTGACTTTAGCCGCCACAGCTGTTGAAGCAATTAATAATAAACTAAGAATCTGCATTGAATGATTCCTTTAAAAAATGGAAAGGTCAATTGGGTGAAATTTGAGCAGCTATTTATATTAATGCTTGAAAGCGAACATTGATCAACTTGATTGCAAAATCAGTGAGAGTGAAATTATAAAAAAATGGAACCCTGGAGGGTGTTGACGTTACATTTAGAAGTAAAATTGATAATCAGGTTTTACGGATCATTATTTAACCCCACAAATCACAAGATTCCGCGATAAGGCTCAATTCTGCAACCTAGTGCTAATATACACCCCAAAGATAGCCGATTTCACCATAAAATAAAGTTTAAACTCCTCAAAAAAACGCGTCTAAGTGAAACAACCACCGTGTTCTATTGTTAGACAAAATACCGTTTACAGTCTGAATTGCATTTGTTGATTGTCCTTTCTATATCCGCAGATGAAACGAATATAATTGAAACTGGTAGTAGTGTTACATGCATATGAATATTTAGTTTGAGGTACCATTTAGATACCAGTTAATTGAGGAACGTAGACGCAAAATACGCGAGGAACGGCGCTTGACCGTAAATAACCGACAATGAGGAGAAGATCGGCACTACCTTCAATACTTGTACACCTTCTTGAGCTATATGAACAAATTTTTAATTACCTTTGAATGCAAATGCACCGAACGCTCCATAAGATTGACAGAAGGTTTTGTCTTACCAATTGACTCGTTTTTTTCAAGATTGCTAATTACACTCACAATGATCGTATTTGCTGTTAATGGTCGTGAAGCGTAGCTCGACTTTTAGAATGAACCTTCAAAAATAATTTTACGTTACGTACTGCTGCATAAAGAAGGGAACCCTGTCAGGTAAAATAAATGCGTGACTAAGAATACCAAACCCCACGAAAATAGAAATTACACCCCAACAGGCACCAAAGTACTTTTAGAAAAATTGACAGGGAAGTTTTGGGAATCGAGACACTATTTTTCTGATTAGAACTTATGCCAAGTCGGAATTAAAACCATGCTGTGTTCTATTGACGGCGAAGAATACTTTAAATACCAAAACAAAGAATTAAAAAGAATCGGGTCAGTCTAACACAAAAAAAAGAAACAGTACACATTACAAAACAAACACAGAAAAACGAAGCAACATTAACCATTTAGCAAGGACTGTAACTGTCTCTCACAAAAAAATGCAAATCAACTATTGTTACGCAACGTTTTTGTTTTCTCACCTCCAAAAAATGAAATGTTGGCTCCGGTGGACCTGATCGCACTCCGGCCGTGATCAGTCACATCACCTGCATACAATCTTCAGTCTTGAATTACAGGCCCAACATTAGAAATCATTTGCCTGGTACTTGCTATCAAGTACTTTTTCTTTAAAATATGGTTCAGTCTATTGTTGCCCCTTCGATCTTAGCGTCCGATTTTGCCCACTTGGGTGAGAATTGTCAGAGTATAGTCAAATCAGGGGTCGAATGGTTGCACATTGATGTTATGGACGGTCACTTTGTACCAAACATCTCATTCGGAGCTCCAATCATTGACAGTTTGAGAAAGGTGTTTCCAAAGTCTGACGAGAAGCCAATTTTCTTTGACTGTCACATGATGGTTTCTGACCCAGAACAGTGGATTCCTGATATCGCCAAGGCCGGTGGCGACCAGTATACCTTTCATGTTGAAGCAACTGATGATCCTTTGCGGGTTATCAAAGCCATCAGAGACCATGGTATGAAGGTTGGCTGCGCAGTGAAACCAGGAACTCCAGCCGAAGCATTATTCCCATTTGCTGAACACTTGGACTTGGCCTTGGTCATGACTGTTGAGCCTGGTTTTGGGGGTCAGAAGTTCATGGTTGACATGATGAAGAAGGTAGAGGTTTTAAGAGCTAAGTTCCCAAACTTGAACATTGAAGTCGATGGTGGCTTAGGAAAAGATACCATTGATGCTGCTGCTGTTGCTGGTGCCAACGTCATTGTTGCCGGAACCTCGGTGTTTAAGGCCGAGGACCCTGCCGAAGCCATTGACTACTTGAACAACGCAGTTACCACCAACTTGGCTGCCAAAGGTTTATTGGCTAAGTAACTGGTATACTTTATATAGGTATTTCTTGACGTAAATTAGGAACTAGTATACATAATCTCGGGATGGAAGTAAAAGTTAATTTAAAATGCTTGGATTCCCAAGGTGGTACCGTCACCTTGAGGGGCAACCTTCAATGCAGACTGATTTTCAACAACTGACCATAATGCCTTCTTGACTCTTTCTAATCTCGAGACCTTTTCTTCGGGGGTTTCCATATCAACTTCCATGTCACCATCCTTCTTGTTTCTTTGGGCAACATATTTGGCATTTCTGGCAATCTTCTTGGCTCTCTTGTTAGATAAAGAGTTATTAACCACACATCCAGTTTCTCTAGGAATGTCACCGACGTACAATGCCAAAGCCTTCGATTCAGTAGGCTTTGGGGCCGTGTTATCAGCGTATCTGTGAGTAGATGATCTGGTAGTAGAAGTGCTGGTTCTGGCACGGGCAGCTCTCTTTCTAGCAAGAGACTTGCCATGGCTCCTGGCATGGAGCTTAATCTTAGGCTTGTTAATAGAGTTCTTGGAGGCCATCGGAGATTTAGTATAGTGATTTAAGATGATTCTAGTTATAAAAAAACTTCATCTCATCTTAGTTTTCTGCAGGATACTGGGGGAATTTTTGCAGGTGAGAAGAAGGAACAAAAAAAAAAAAATCTCCCGGGGGTGAGTCGAACACCCGATCTCAAGATTACTTTGAGGTTGTCATTACAGTCTCGCGCCTTAGCCAGCTTGGCCACCGAGAGAATTTTCAGGTTACTGGGAAAATATTAGGATTATATGATTAGAAAATTAATTAACAAGCAGAAAAAAAAAGATTCAGGGTTTTCCAAAGTAGGAATAGGAGTAGGTCTCCTTCCAAGACAAAAGAGTAAAAAGCAATCAAAAAAGCAATATGTTGGAGGTAAACGAGCAAACTAATGAAAGTTTTGATGCATGAAGCGTGAGGTTGACAGCAAAGTTGAAAAGGCAAAAAAAAGAAACTAACAAACAACCTTAGGTGTCATCCATTATGCGTCAAGATAAAGTGGACCATTTCTACATAAGGGCACAGTAGGTCATTTTTTTGATGCGTGGTAGGACAACGGACAGAACGGACACGGATCGTAAAAATTAAGAGATGATGCGAGAAATTAATATTTCGGGTGCCAAAGGAAATCATTACAGGACGAATGGGCCGAAACAGGTAAAATTAATAACAGAATGAGCCAAGAACCCAACAAGTGAACAAAACATATTGGAATGATAATATTTCTTAAATGACGACGGGGTGGAGCCGGCTAGCAACCTGGTACTGACGACCCCGAAGAATGTAGTTAATTTTCGGTAAGATTATTGTAATGGCACGAGGTCTGAATTTTGCTTAGTTTAATTGGACATACGGTAAAAATTCCTCAAAAACAGTCCTGTTGCTAAGAGGCAGAGCAGAAAAAAATCTCGCAGAGCATGAACCCCCCAAATTACAAAAAAAAAAGAAAAAATTAATTAAAATAAAAATTAAAAAAGAAAAAAAAAAACTAAAAAAAAAAGCCACTGAGCACTGAATTTTGTACTTACGTACAGGAAATCACACAAAGCCTTGTAGACTCAGAGGAAAAATTTTATGTTTCTGACCAAGACCTACCTTCCTCAAGTCAAACACACTTCTTCCTTGACCTCCCTAGTTTCATTCATAGAAATAGGGTCTCAACGAAGCAAACAAGGAACAGCGTAGCTAGCAGAAATAGATTCCAACCATATTTGCTGCTACTTTACCCTGGTATTATTTTCCTATACCTAAGTTTCTGTTCTTTCAAGAAAAACCCCAAAAACCTGGTTGTATCACACGCGCTCACAAAGCAGCAGTTCTGATCACCACATTTTTGCCCAAGGAGAACATATTAAGTTATTATTATCCGCTTCATTTGACCAAGCTGGTATCTTCTAACGAGCTTTTGACTAAGTTTTCGTTAAGTGCTTCACGTTTTGTTTTTTTATCTTAATTTGACTTGCAAAGAAATAATGTACCAACCAAATTATTACCACCAAAACTTGGGAACCGCCGGCCATCGTGCCACCGCTTCCTTTAGTTACTTACCCCAATACACCACCTCCAACAGTTACTATCAACCTACACAGCCTACTCACAGACATGTACGGTCCTACTACTCCGGCTACCAGCCCAGTGCACCAGCTTACCTTACCCAGCATCCGGTGCCTCCTGTGTTGGTGGCTCCACAACCACCCCAGCCCCAGCCTCAACCTCAACAACCACCACAAGAGCCAGTGAATGGAGGTATCAACTCCGTTTTAGAGTATGATCTTAACCACATGGCCGCTTTTTTGAGCTGGTGTGCTACAGGGATCTTGAAGCAACAGATAAACCCCTCCAAAGAGTTTGAAAACTTGGTGGTTTCAGTATTGTTTGCTACCCGGTTACCCAAGTCTACCATCATTATTGCCTTGGAGTATATGAATCAACGCTTTTCGTCCAACAAGGAGTTAACAAGCAAGCCATTAAATGAACAAGAAATGTTCCTCTACTTGATTGTGGCACTTGTGTTGGCAAACAAGTTCAACGATGACAACACCTTCACCAACAGTTCGTGGTGCGGAGCCACCGGCTTGCAGCTCAGTTTCTTAAACCAACACGAACGTGAATGGTTGGAGGAATGCAAATGGACCCTCAATGTTGTCAACTTTGAGTCCAATATCTTGACCTTGGAAGAGTGCTGGAAGACATGGTTGGAAAAGTACACGGCGGCTCCATCGCCTGTGCCGGCATCGCCAGCACGGTCGTCGCCTGCCCGCACGACAGAGTTCAACTACTACCCTCCATCATCGCCAGTATCGCCATACTATGCTCCTGTAATGCAAACCGTTGCCGCATACTCGTCGATTCCATCGTCACCATACAGCGACTACTACCTGTCGTCATCTCCGGTCCCACTGTCGCCTGTTCAGGCCGACTCGATGTGGCAACACCATCAACCTACACCTCAAAAGAATATCTGGGGCTACGCTTCTTCGCGTAACATTGCCAATGATCCAGCTATCCAGTTTGTTGGCACTATCGACCATCAGTACATGCAACATCATCCTACTGTGATGGTTCCACATGTAATGCCACAACTGAATGGGTTTGTGGGATACACGAACCCATATTACAACTATAACGTGGCATACTAAATTATTACTATGAATCCCTCCACACACCATACAAAAAGAATTTGAAACTTATATATCTCCAAAAAAACAAAAAGACAAAAAACAGAGTTCTATTATGTTTAATAATAAAGAACAGAGGAAGAGTACAGACAGATTTCCCAGGAACTGTGTGTGTGTTTTTTCTCCCGTTGCGGATGCTTTATTCGGTATAGATTTAATTATCTTCATAAATACTAATACTTTTACATTTTGATAGAAAAACCATAAGTTTACTTTTCATTGAACTCGTCGTCGCCCTCTTCGTCGAAGTTCAAGCCTTCTTCTTCCTTCATCTTCTGAGCAGCCTTTTCAAAGTCAATCACCTTACCACGCGTTCTTCTGCCGGTGGTGATGATGTTGCTCTGGTCAATTTCCAACAAGTCATCGTCATCTTCTTCTTCATTCAAGTCATCATCATTGCCTTCATTATCATCATTCTCGTCATCATCTTCATCCTCAGACTTGGTTTGCTTAGGAACATCGTCTTCGTATTGACGTCTTCTACGCTTTTTCTTCTTGTCCAGAGATTCACCACTTCTTTTTTTCGATTCTTCAGCCTTTTCTTCAGTTTTTTCTTCAGTAACTTCTTTTTCTTCCTTTCCAGTAACAACTTCTTCCACTTCCTTCACTTCCTCCTTCTTTTCTTCCACGTTGACTTGTTCCTTTTTCTCTTCCGACATTTGTTGATGGTATCAATTCAAAATTGTGGTGAATTTCTTGAGCGCGCGAACGACCAAATCCATCACTTTTTCAGTTTTCCATAATCTTTATTACACTGAACCCAAATAAAATGTCCCTCGCCATCACAAAAAAGACAAAGATGTCGGACTTAGTCCAGTACCGACTTAAAATCACTACAATCGACAACCGTTACTTTGTTGGTACGTTGCTTGCATTCGATAAGCACCTTAACTTGGTGTTGTCTGATACCGAAGAGTCCAGAATCACCAAAAAGGCATTTCTGGCAATGAAAAAGTCCCAGGAACCTCCCACCTACGAAAAACGTACATTGGGTCTTATCATATTACGTGGAGAACAAATTGTCAGTCTAAGCATAGAAAGTCCACCTGTGGTAGATACAAAAACCCGGTTGGGCTTGGATAAGGGTAAGGGTGTTAGCAAACCACTCAAGACCCCCGTGAGTCAAAGGGCCAAGTTGCTGGCCCCCAGCATCAAGAATCCTGGGTTCAAGAGATAACGAAATAAAGAAAAAAACTGTATATTAAAAGATTATATTATTATCATTATTGCTAGCAAATACTACGAACAACAATCTCACAAATTTCAAGAGAGAGAGGGAGAGTAAGACAAAAAAATGGTATCCATGTATTCTTTTCTAGCTAACAACAGCCACTATTGTTCTTGCTCTTCTTTTCTTGAGGAGCAGGAGTCAATGAAATAGTAGGTCCACCGGTGGTTGGCTTGGCTCCATCGTTGGTGTCCAACTGGTGTTTGCTGATCATCTCGTAAATGTTCTTCAACAATTGGTGGAAGGACAAGTCGACGTTGTCTGACGATAATGCGGATGCTTCAGTGAATAATAAGTTGTTCTCGTTAGCAAAGTTCTTGGCCTCATCGGTTGGAACAGCTCTCAAGTGATCCAAATCAGACTTGTTCCCTACCAATTCAATGACAATGTTGGCGTCGGCATGGTCCTTCAACTCCTTCAACCATCTTGAAACAGACTCGTAGGTCTCTGTCTTGGCAATATCATACACAATAAGAGCACCAACAGCACCTCTGTAGTACGCACTGGTAATGGCACGGTATCTTTCTTGACCAGCAGTATCCCAGATCTGTGCCTTGACTCTCTTACCATCAATCTCCAATGTTCTGGTAGCAAACTCGACACCGATCGTCGAACGTGATTCCAAGTTAAACTCGTCTCTGGTGAATCTCGACAATAAGTTGGACTTACCCACACCAGAGTCCCCGATCAACACTATCTTGTATAAATATTCGTAGTCGTACGAGTAGTCGTCTGTTTTTTCGGACATCGTTCTAATGCTGTTTGGGTTTCTATGAAAAAGGGATGACTTGTGGAATATGTGGAAAACGGCTTTTTTCGGATAAAAGAATCAGAAAATAGTCAGTAAATGTACTCTTACTATTAACCTCTCGTAATCACAGCGGGTGTTTTCGGTATAAAATAACAAAGTTATGATAGTACCGCCAGAGTTTTGTTTGGCGTGGTCAAGATAGTTTTTTTTTGTGGCCAACACACGACCCAGGGGCCGCGCGCGCGGTGCTGCCAGGTGGAGTGTTTCCCTTATGTTTTTTTTGCTTATAATAATGTGTTGTACTCGATTTTTTTAAACATTTTGTTCGTTCTCTGAATTCCGAGGGCAAATCACATGATATAGATTTATGCTAAAATCAAATCTCAAAATGAAGTGATTTGGACCTCTGTTAATAGGATCTAGAATAAAACCTACTTTTACTGTATAATTACTCAAAAAAGATTCTCATAATTGGCCAATTTGATAAATAAATACATAAATAAATATAATGTGTAAAGGTAGTGGAGTTAAAAAGTCGGGGTAGTGGGGGGCGTAATTCATAACTACTGGAAGATTCAAGACTCATTCGGATTATAGTCGTTACTTAAAAGTCCCGATGACGTTAATACCGAGAAATCAAGTTCTGCCTCTTCATTGTCAAACAAATCGGATGGCAGCTTTGTCAGGGGGTAATGGTGTGGCTGAAGAACGGTTTTGGCAAATGAAGAAACTGGTACTTCATGGAGACCAAACACTTTCATGAATTCGGCTCGTGTTTCTGCCAAATCGGTGATACTGACTCTCCATTTCTTGATATCATCGACCTGGAAACAGTTACGAAGTTCAGCTTCGTTGACAATTAAACGATACAAGATGGTCATTCTGATCTGGAAAAACGAGATCAATCTGATCACGTATGCCGCATGATGCTTCAATTGTGGCAATACGCGATTATAAACATGTGCATGCACGTTGTTGTTTCTTGGGGAGTCAAGGTGGGTCAAGTGATCTGGATCAGAAACCACAACAAATACATCCAGATTGATGGCACTATCAAAGTCACGCAAGAAGAAAAATTTCACTTGTGGCAAGATATGGAAAAGTGACTTCTTAAATGCCTTGTAGTATAAGTAGAGGACAATTTCCAACGGTTCTGACCTGGGGGTAATCACCGAGAACTTGGATGGGAAAAGCTTCACCCAACGGCGGAGCATATCGAACAAAACCTGTTGCTGGACTCCCAAGTCGGCCAAGTTATTATTCAACAATGGTATGTAGGTTTGAATAGTTTCCTGAATAAACCCTAGTAAATCATCGAGCTTGAACATAATAAACTGGAGCTTATTCTCGATGCGCCCAGGTGCTTGGTAATTTGATGACTCTCTAATGCTTGTGTTGGCAACTACTCTGAACTCCAGGAGTTTTTCATACAATTCGTTTAAGAACGCAGGGTCGTAGCCCGGTAAATATACCGAACGAGCAATGTTCTTCATAAGCCGAAGATGTACTGGGATGAGTGGAGGTGTCTGGCCCAAGCCCTTGGCTGCAAGGTTGATGTGGTACGTTAGGATGGAGAATAAACCGTCTCTGAAACAGACCGAAGTGTCCAAAGTGGCTTCTGGGTCGTAGATGGCCATAAGACTGAGAATGTAACTTACACTCGAGGAGAGTTCAGGATCAGTATTTTTGTTCAAAAGGGTTCGGAGTCCCTTGATCACACGGGCGTAATGAGCTATACTCTTGGAGATTGCAGTGTTTCTCGTATCCGTGTTGTCCAAGGTGTAGAGGTCTTGGACTAGGTATTCTCCACAATGGGTACTGTAGGAATTACAAATGAGATAGTTTGTGGTTAAGTTGAGGAGACAACTGAACATGAGATCAGAGTTGAATGAACGGTACACGAATGAGTTGAGCCAGAGATGGTAGACATGTCTGATAGAATTGAGGGCCGCTGTTCCTTGAGCCACTGATGGTCCGACTCGGAATAAGTAGCGGATGAATTCCTTTCTATAATCGATATTGCATTGTTTTTGTTTAGGAAAGACAATCGGGTTTGTGATAGCTCCAGGAAGAGGTGGCGCAGCAACAGGTACGGATCCCTGTTGGTCCAAAGCCATGAAGTTAAGTGAGTTATTCAAGTTGAACAAGCTGGGATCATATGATGCTGGTTGCAGCTGCGGTTGACCATATTCATCGAGTAGGTTCAAATGGGTTGGTATCGAATAAACTGGATAAATAATGGGGTTTTCATCGGGGACCAGTGCATGGAGCAAGTTATCAAAGTCAGTAATGATGTTCTGGTTACGAAAGTTAATCAGATCGTATGCATCGACTGATGTATGAGGCACAGGTTGAGAGCCCGCTGTATCTGGGTGGAGGAGAAGTTCTGCCGCTGCTGTTGTGGGCTCAGGGCCCTCTGAAAAGACAAATGGAGCAGGATGTTGGACAGAAAATACAGGTTGCTGTTTGTTGAAGTAATGATCTGCATGGGTGCTCGATAATGTATGCTGGGACAGTGATGAATTGCTTTGGGACTTGGGAGGCGGACGATGTGGGGGAGATGGGGGCGAATCTCGGGTATTTCCATCAGCTACCTCTTCACTACGATTGAAAGCACGTAGTTGTTTGAGTTCATTGAGCTTCTCTTCGCTGTAGTCGAGGTATCCACACTTCACGCGATGTTTGATGCAGTTGAGACATGATGGCAAGTCTTCTGAGCACTTTACGCGCCGTTTCTTGCAGTTGGGGCATCCGAGCTTTGAGTTTTTGTGTTTTCTCCGGCGGGTAGTGTTCTTTTCTGTTGTGGGGCTGGGTTTAGATGGCGCTAGGGGCGACAAGGACTTATCACTGCCACTATCAGCCATGAGTGGCAAATGGGCGGCACAGAAAAAAAACGAACGATAAAAGAGTTGAAAGGAAAGGCAAATGAAAGTGTAGTAATTTGTGCTATGAGCTGCGGGGATGATTACTGTATGGGTAATATGGTGATGGTTGATGGTAGTTGGGGGGTTGGGATGCTGATATTCGTGGGTAAAGTGGTGGAAAAACCTACTGATTTTCCAGAAATCATACTTGGGCTTATGATGGTTAGGTTATCCTAGTGGCACAAAATAGTCATCAAAAAATATGAGCTGCAGAGGCTGCGACTAACAGAAGGGAGGAAAAAAATATTCCATCATAGTATCGTATGCATGGCGGTGCCTCCAGGGGAAATACTCGGGGCGAAAGCACACACAGAAATCATATTGTTCAGGCGCGCGCCGAGGCTATAGCACATGTTTAACGATAATAAGCAACGCTACCGGTAAGGAGGACACACAAAGGAGGAATATTGCACGGTGCTAAGATTTCTAATCGAATTAAATTAGTGGTCTCCCAAGCTTATATTAAGATTGTCTTGCCGCATAGTAACAAACCAGGTATTATTCCCATTTGGTCTTGAAAAAATAAATAGTAGAAGAAAAAAAATTTATGAAAAACTAAGAAAAGGCAGCATAAGTGTTACTGACGTCGGAGTTCCCCCGATATTCTTGGAGGAGCTCTGATCCAGTTTTCTACTAACCTTCTTCATAACCCCTGATATTATTTGCTTTTTCGTTGTTTTCTCCCCTCTTCGATCCAAACATAATAAATCCGCGTTATTGGTTTGGGTTCCCGCTCATATAAGTTTCATGTCCCCCACACCCCCCTCCCCCAATTTTGCACGTTATCAGGACAAAGCGCGCCATCATGGACAATCTGATTTACTGCAAGAAGAAAAAAAAAATTCTTTGTTCTGAACTGAACCCTACACCGGCATAATACTTCACAGCTTGTTTATTATTTTTTACTTTGTGTTAGTCTCGCCTTGTAATACTCCAAAGATAGACGTGGAAAGAATGTATACTTCATCTCGTAGTGTATATAACCAGTGGAATCTTTTACCGAAACTAAGAAATTTCATAACCTCTTATCCCCGGAACGCCATGGCCAACGGTTGCCGTTTTGATCAACGGCTCCGATCTGAATCCTGGCGCACGTAAACTTTTTTTCGTCAACCTGTCGCTTGCGCTTGCGCCTGCGCTTTTGCGTCCCTTTGGGTTCGGAGGTGCATTCATTTCACCGTAGTTCCTCTGGCTTAAATGGAGAAGTAATTACTGTCGAGATCGCCGTAAAATCGGGTATCGGCTTTCAGTTGCGATATCTCGCGCATCATCGTACCAATAAGCACGTTACGCTTATGGTGGAATAGTAAGATAGTTTGCATAATTTCGTGGCTGCCAGTGATTTCTCTTACACGCTTCCTAAACAATCGTGAAAGTTCACACGTATTAACAAGTCGGCTAGGATCAGTGTCCTCGACATAAAGTCCTCGATGTGCTTCAAAACGCAGGAGTGTTGGCAGTGCTTCCCCACTAAAAAGTTTGGCATAATCTTGGCAAAGAGTTGATACCACGTTAAAAACGTGTTGTGGCTGCGCGAGCGCCTCGTACCTGAATGATTGTGTTTTGAGTCCTTCTTCGGTTCTCATAATGTTTGACACATGAAACCTTAAAATAGGATCATTATATTCAAATAGCGGGTCATCTCGGCCTTGAAGGAACCGTTTGTAGTGTTGGTGGTTATAATAATAAATCTGGTCAGGGATTTGAATCTGATGATGCTTTTTTTGGTCATTGAGAATCAGAGCCGGTACTGTCTCTGGTAGATGCATGTAGTGGTAAAGGCGTAGGGTTGTACCGATGAATCGGTCTACCATGACCTCGTTAAGTGATGAGCGAATAGTTTCCGGTGATACTTCGACGCTGCCGATTTGATCACCATAAAAAACCGCTATGATGTTGGTTCGTTTTTGAAAGAACGTATGGAGACGTGCTGCGTAGATGTTAATGCCGTGGACAATTTCGTTTTCCTCTTGCAGCATGAAAGGAGCTGGTTTAAGACAATCGCGGTACCATTCAGCACGGCGAGCTTCGTGCTGCTTGGGAGTCAACCAAAGCAGGATTCCACCACTAAAACGTTGCAAAAAATAGAATTGGACTGCTGGAAACAAGTTGTCTAGCAATACCGTCATGGCATGATACAAGTACATGAGAGTGCGTTCGAACGGGTCTTGCACATGTCCAATAATCTGAACCTTGGGAGGAAGAATAACGAGCCAGCGTCTTAAAAGGTCATATAATATTGCAGGTTCAGAGTTGATGTCATGGGTGGCAGACACACTGACCAAATGAGTCACAAACGATTGTAGGTGGTTGAAATAAAACACGGTACTAGGAGACGGTTGGTGTCGCACCAAAAGCACCCTAAATTGATGCAAAACTTCGCGAAACTCGCCAACGCAGCGCGGGGAATACGGCGGAAAGTAGAGAGATCGCAGAGCGTGTACGAGAAAAATAAAGATCCACGACAAGGATTCGGCACGACGCAAGTTGAGTCTTTGGAATACCAGCAGTTTGTGTTGTTTCAATTTGATTAACAAGTCATCGAATATACTAACAAGACCATGCGAGTACATCAGGGAGTGGGACATATCGTCATTATCGTAAATTGCAACTTTATTGAGTAACAGCAGAGCGACCATTGTGGCTGTCGCATCGTAATTCCGCAGACTGAGGACAAGACGGAGTTTTCGGATGGCTATTCCATAGTATTGACCTGAAACGGTACGGAGTCTTCGCCTGAATTGTTGCTTGGTTGCACAGTGGGAAAAGCTCTTTACTCCATTCGCAAGTAAATAGTATCCTGCGACTGCGAGGGATGTGTCAATAAGAATCGACGATTCAATATTGCTCGGTTCCAAGGTCATCGCGAGGAACACTTGTCGTTCCATATAATCCATCAGCGGTTCAGCTTTTTCTGAAGCACGATTGATTTCCAGGTAAGGAACTGGCAGAAACAGTACTGGCTGCTTGATTGAGCCAGGAAGCTGTCGTGGATACTTCTGCATCGTCGGGTTCTCAACTTAGGAATGAGTACTTTTACAAAGAAAAGGTGTCCACACTTTATCTAAGAATTCATCTGTTATTTCTCCTATTTTTTTTTAACACTTGGATTCGCTGCTATCCGAGATGAACCTGAACCGGGCCGGAGAAGGAAACCGCCTGAAATCCCATCATGAGGTCATCAGGGGGTCTCACATTATTGGTTGCTGGTGTAACAGGCGAGAGGGGTGAAACTTTGTCAAAATAATACTACAACGTTTGTCCCACCAGGTGAAGAAAATGTGTGTCTCATTTTTACGTCACCGTTTCAGCACCCAAAGCGCATTAAAAATATGAGCCTTAGCAATAAAATGATTTGATAATAATACGCGAAATACATGCACAAGCCGGAGATTAGGTTGCCCACTCTAGCACCTCCAAGCTGGTAACTACAATAAAGATTGTGGTGGGAAGCGTCATAACCACGTAGCCCCAAAACAACACACCTGCCATTTCTTGTTGGTAGATATTGTTAAGTTGTGTGATCTGCAGAAGTTGAATGGCAGGTGGCGAAATAGTCAACACAAATGCCACGATAAGGAAAATGGGATCGTCCAAAATCGAGATCTTGACAAATTTAACACATAACGCAATAGTAGGGAGTAATATAACCGAAGGCAAAATCATGCGCGAAAGCAACGACCCCACGACAATTTTAGTGTAGTGTTTACTCCGGCGCGGCATGTCCTGCGCAGGATACAAATTGGATCCTAAAACAATTAAAATTAGAGGAATCGATACCGATCCCAACTGCGTAATTGCGCGAGTGATTGTATTGTGCACAAAAGATGCAGGTCCCGTGGTGGCGGTGTTGAAAAAAAGGGTTTGGAGTTGCGGCACGGAGGCAACCACCACCGAAATTGCCATCGCATAAAGGGGAGGATTCATGAACCGCAAGAGCGAATCAATCGCCTTTTGGAAAACTCTAGGTTGTTTTGAAGCTGGTTTGAATACTTCTAATGAAGATGTAGAAGAAGAAGATGATGTTGATGACGACGATGCAACAATGGTCTCTGTTGGTGACTCGTTATAGTCGTCATGGTCCTCGTTGTTTTCTAATAAACTTGATTCCTCATCGTACTGAGTTTCAAGCAGATATGCGTAGGTATTCAATTCACGAGTCGACCGTTTACGTAAAAGGGTGTTAAACCCCCACGACCACCGCAAAACCTGTCCCAACTGTTGGAAAATCAATAAGTACAAGATCCCACGCGAAGCCACCTTGTCTGGGGAGTCGTTTTCGATATCTTCCCACAATAAATCGGGCAAGGTGTATGCTAGGGAAAGAGTGAGTGAGACAGGCAACGAGTTTGAGTTACCAAACACAGCCATCGCGGTGACAAAGTCGGTTTCGGGTTCATTTAATGTCATGAACCGTGATACAATCTGGGAACTACCATACGCAATGCCGGTGGAGACAAAGTAGAATACCGGGATGATGAAAATGTCCAACATTTTCTGGTAAGAGAGCGATGGAGCCAACTTGGAAAATACAAGACATGGCGTGAAGAGATCGACGTTAAGTTGACTTAAAACCTTCTGGCCGTTGGAATTAAGTAAACCAGTCTTGGCAGTCAAAAATCCACCAAAACATATGATAACAACTTCTAGCACTGCTTCAAAAGTAAGGAATGAAATATCAAGAAAGGAAAGCGCATCTTTGGCTACCGTGGTAACCGTGGTATCCGTTAGCGACAACACAACGTCCATATGGTTTCAAAACAATTTCTGGAAGTATCTTTCTTTTATAGATAAGCGCCACAATGTTCAGGAACGTGACGTTATGTTCCATGCCTGAGGCGTGAGTTTTGATGGCCCATGTGGGCAGGCAGTGCGATAAGAACGGTATGTTACACAAAGTTGAAATTACAGAGCAGAAAAAGAAAAAAAAATATAACGTGAGGAAGGAAATCCGTGATGGATGACGATTAACTTTGTCTTCAGTCTAAGCCTAGCCAGGAAAGCCTGTTGTAAATACGAAACTCATCGGTTCTAGTTAGATTGTGGGAATTATATAGAAACTTAAGTTAACATGAGAGTAAAGGTATATAAAAGAAAAACAAAACAGGACGAAAATGGCGCCACTCTTTTCTGTTTTTGCCTCTATTTGATGTGATTTTTTTGTGATACATAAGTATGACTTTCCAACTAAATGCCCCTGGAAATTTATGATAACCAGCATAAATTCGCCAAGAAAGGGATAAGAGAGCCTGTCTCCGATGAAGGGAGGGGGAGATTTATAGAGGAAAAAAAAAGGAAGTTTTGCGGCGCGGGTTTTGACCCATCAATCGGTTCCCTAATTCGGTCTTTGTTTACTTAATTTGTTTTGTTTTTTTAATTAGGACGTGTACCTAACAAACCATTAAGTGTGCAACAAAAACAAAATCATCTGCAAACAACTCCTACCATAATGGTGATCAATAAATTGACACCATCTTCGATACCGAGTCTACAGCCACCACATTCACCCCCGAAGAAGTGGTACGGCTATGCAAAGGAGTCTGACGATGAGGAAGAACCAGATAATTCAAATTCGCCCCCAAACATCGATGCTTCCACACCTCTCCGGGTGAGCGCCAATAGCTCGATTTCTTTCCTCTCACCACTAACCAAGCTCCATAACCTTCATCTCGATGGACAAGATGACACTGAAGAGCTTGTGGGCGATCAGACCATTACAAATAATACCAGCAGCGACAGTGAGGTAGAGTTCATCAGCCCGCCACAGTACACCAAGCGTAAACGACCTCATACCGAAACACCCGACTCCATGATGATGGTCACCCCCAACAACTTACGTAATAACGATAATGATAATGATAATGATACCAAGATGTTCATATCTGCTGATGTTTCCTCTGGAACATTTAGCAAGATTAGCTTCTCCAACAGCGACTCCACTCCATGTCCTCCACAACCAAAGCGCAAAAAGCTCAAGTTCAAGCACAGTAATGAGACAACACCATCGATACGAAACAACAAGAAGAAAATACTCAACTTTTCCAACTCTGTTAAAACAAATGTTTCGTCCATCATGCAACAGTTTGATCTGCATGCTCACAATTCGAGCGACGACGACGAAGAAGATGATGAAGATGACGAAGAAGAAGTATCTAACGAGTTCTCGAATCCAAATCTTCAGTCGACTCCCATTTCTCAAAGTACGCCTGCCAATTCCCGCAGTTCTACTCCTCCGCTTCACGACTACGTAAACGATTCCAACGACAGCTACAACTTTGTCAAACCACAAGGTAAACCCGTGTACAACTACCAAACTCCTATGAATACTCGAGTCGCAGAGATGAAAATGGCATATAATCGCAATGATTTCACCCCTTCACCATCCTCTTCTAAGTATCAGATTGTTGGAGAGTTTCCGGTCAGCTCAGCAGGTATGATGGACGAAAGTAATGTTGATATTCATATTGGTGATAAACGTATCAACGACCCATATCTCAAAAAGGCGCCGATAATTCCGGTTATCGATAAGCAAGAATACATTGATTCCAACAAACTCCCCATTCTCCCTCCCAAGTACTACGAACAAGATCTGCTTCAAACTAGTGAGATATGCCAACTTATCACGAAACATAACTTGTTAGAGTTTTACCGTTTAATTGAACCAGAGCAGGAAAACGTGTTTCAACTTGTTAGAGCAGAACGTATCCGATGGCATCCTGATCGGTGGGTGGGAAAGTTCAAGCAGCCAGTCAATTTTCACTACGATATGGCTGTGGTTCATTCCTTGGCACAGAATTTAAATAGTTTGGTCGAAGATCAGTTGAACTGAAAACTTCAAGGCTCTTCGAAATACTCATCTCAGCATAAAACATTAACTTATACATTAATAATGACTATATTACACTCTTACTTAGCTTTGTACGGAATCGACAGGTGTAGCTCCATCTTTTTCGTTATCGTCTTCGAGATTCTCATCTTCGTCTTCAAGATCTTCTTCGATATCTTCCTCTTCACCCTCTTCCTCTTCTTCCTCTACGTCGTCTTCTTCTTCGTTATCGTTGGGTGTTTCATCGTCTTCTTCTTCTTCATCTTCATCTTCCTCTTCTTCTTCTTCCTCTTGTTGTTCTGGAGGATATTCGTCTTTGGCATCTTCGTTGTCCCAAACAATATTGAATCTAGTGACTCTAGGCTTCTCAGCCAAGATATTACGAACCACATGTTCTACTTGTACTTTGGCAGGGGGATTTTCTCTAAGTTCTTCCGAATCATATTCATTATTCACGTAGTATCCAACACGAACGAATTCCCGTTCCGCGTATGAACAACTCAACAAAATCACTGTAACTGAAACCAATTCACTTGCAGGGATCAATTCTGGCGAAGGGGGTTCTGCTTGAAACAAAAATTTGTTAATCCCCACTGGAACCGGACCAACCAAGATCGAATCGAGTTCTTGGTCATGGTCTAGCGAACGCGACGATCCGACATAGGTAAGTTTCCATTCCAAATCTTCTTTCAAAGGTTCCAAACACTCAAAGGTGATTTCAAACTCGTATGGTTCGTTGAACTTTGCAGGATTATTGAGAACTTCGATTCCAAGGAGTGATACTATAGACATCTTGTGGATACTGACGCGTCTCCAACAATTCGAGATTCTCTTCTCGCTATATGCGTAGAAAAAATGTCGCGCAATCGTGTCAATCAAATATCAGGGGAGAGAGCACCTTACACAAAGTTGCAAGAAATGTCTCCAATTCCGTCGCTTTACCAAATGTCGTTGTGTCTTGAATTCGAAACTTCGCTAAATCCTAAACTATACTACATTGATTCATTGAAATGTCTGCCATACAACCCGAGCTCAAATCGGAGCCAAATGATATTTTGGATTCTTCACAGGAAATTGAACATGAGCAGAGCTCACAATCAAATCCTGAAGAATCGGATGAAGAATTCGATGTTGAACTCGACTCGGACCAGATAGACCCCAATCGAGATTACTTGAAGTTGTTCGAAAAGTACCAAAGGCGGTTCCATCGAGTGAGTCAAGAATCTGCACGACTTTTTGAACAAGAAAGATTGGAACGTCAAACATTGTATTTTTACCAAAGAAGAAATAATGCCTTGTTAGACACACTTGGAGAAATGGGAGTAAAGAACGAAGACACGGATATAGATCAAAAGCGGATTCTCCGAGTACTTACAAAGGTGCCGCGCCTCAAGTCACTTGAACCACTTTTGCATTTGGATGATGAACATCACAAAGTTGGTAGTCACTTGTTGGTAAATCTCTACACCCAAGAACGGATCCCAGAGTTGATCAACGATGACTTAATATCGATCGAAGAAAACCCACAGTCGATTCAAAATTGGTGCAGAAGGCACAATAATCAGTTGATAAGTAGCAACTTCAAGACGATAAATATTCCTACCACGGGATTAGTAGGAGAATACATTGGTGAGAACTTGGCACGGTCGGCTCCTGGACCACCAAAAAGAAGAAAGGTGGAAAAGAGGAAGAGATAAATAGAAACGAATTACAATAGATTCTAATGAAAGCGAGAATGACTAATTTATTTATTTTCTTTTCTTAAAGTAGTACAATTAGTACATCACTTGCTCTTCTTACGTTCCCTCCGCATCAATACTTCCAAAACTTTGGTGTCGAGAAACAAATCAAAGATAAACTTCCGTTTGCTGAACTTGAAGTTACCTTTGTCTAGAAGTTTGATGATTTCCAAAAAGAGGTTGATGTTCTCAAAAATCCGAGGGTTATTCTTCTTCAACCGAGTCAATTCCTTCATTGATTTTCTTTCAATTCGGTTTAACACTGAGTTCATCAGATGGATTAACGTAATCACCCGCTCCTGTATCACATGCTCGTCAGCATCCATCTCCTGGAAATCATCATCGTCACTCAGAGTAAGATCCCACATAGTTGAAGATCCATTGCCGTTGGTTACATTACCATTGAAAATTGAGTAATACTTGATATCGCGATACGGATTGGCAATTTTCACATCAAAGATTGAAGCTAAATCCTCCTTAGGATATGCCACACACTTACTAACGGAGTACTCATCCACAGAAGTGATCCATCCTTGTTCATCCAAAATTTCTATCCCTTCAATAGTAGTGGAAAACATTCCAATTAGGTAGAAACATATACCCCGGACTTGCCATACGGGACATGTCCTAAACATATGGAGAACTATATCAATCACCGACTTCTCTAATGTAATATTGTATGACGGGTGGATCAACTGGATCCCATACGTTCCCATAGCCATGTTTCCTAAGATCCATAGATTTTGTTTCAAGGTATTGATCAACAATACCAGCTTGTCTGATAACGTTTCTGAGTCAACAAACCCATCCTCCTCACTTAATCTAGTAGCAATAAAGTCCACTTCTTCGATTAACCTGTTGAGGTAGTTCCTTTGCTTGTAGTTGGTAAAGTAATTTAAGCCTTCTTCGGTGGAAAGCAAGTACTTAAAGAAATTCAAACAGTCAGTACCTTCACCAACTAACTTGGTATTATTGAAGTAAGGGAAAAGCTGTATTCTAAGCAAACTTTCAATCTGGTACAATAGCCTGGAGTCAGTACTTTCGGATGACCATTTGTTGAATTCTTGCTCAATAAAACCGTTGTCTTCCAAGTATCTGAAGCCCTGTGAGGTCCTCAAGAAGTTGTAAAGCAATTGGATTCCTTTTTCTTTCTTGGCCAATATATAAACTGCTGGATGGAGGTTGATAAGATCGCCGATATTC
Source organism: Teunomyces tritomae (assembly GCA_030568455.1). Taxonomy (NCBI): domain Eukaryota; kingdom Fungi; phylum Ascomycota; class Pichiomycetes; order Serinales; family Debaryomycetaceae; genus Teunomyces; species Teunomyces tritomae. Next base: position 124,807 of record JAJMFZ010000010.1, read on the forward strand.
TTGTAATTCTGTTGAACATAGTAACTGTTAAGTAAATCAATTGATTTTTCAGCAATTTCATCCGACTCGTACAAGTTATTGACCAACATTTTTACCACAAAATACTCACATTCCTTTATCCTTATTGTCTTGGGAAGCAAGGAATTGATAAGATAACTCTTTAGTTTTGCGTTTGAGATCTTCATACTTTTTGCCACTATGATACGGAATTGAGAGTGCACCGATAAATCAACATGCTTAAAAACTTCCATCAACAATAAGTTATTCTGCTCAGAACCAGCCGAGTATTCGATGATATTGTGGAATAAAGTGAAAAATTGCCAGTGCTCTAATATTTTTAATCCTTCTGTCGATGATGAGAGTACGCCAATAAACTTGAGATAGCCTATTCTCACTGTGTTTTCCAATAGTCTGGGAGCCAATACCTGTTCTTTGGCCAGAATTCCACTGTAGGGATCAACTTGAGCCACTATCTCAGCAAGTTGGGGAAGCAATTTGTTTACCGTTAAGTAACGCACACCATTATCCAGGCTTAAAAACAATTCAAGCAACTGGCATCCGACTAAGATGTATTTATGAGCTGACTTAGAGTGAATAGGGATATTGCAAAACCGGAACTTAAAAGGACGATAAAAAGACATCAATCGTTTAAGGAGTTTCGGACTTTTCTCCAATACTTCGTTAAATCTTTTGGGGTTGGCAAGTGGTCCCTGGATAACCGTCAGAAGTAATGACCAGTTCCAGTCCTCAAATTCCTTGATTGTCAAAACCTTCGTATTGGCGATAATTGCCTTGAATTCCAAGTCATCAATGTTGTATCGAGATTTTGCTGTTATCGCTTTAAGTTTTGTTCTCAAGTTAGCTGGTTTATGAGGTGGATTAATTTTACGAGTAACTTTTTCAATTTCAAGCAGTGAAAACAGAGAAGTTGTAAACGAGTCATTAAACAACTCTGACGGTATGAAGCTTTTGGAGATCGAGTATATGTGACTGACAAGAAGAGTGGCCTTCTTCGTGTTAGATTCATTTAAATTGTCGTCAATAACTTCAAGGAGGTGTTCGTAGATGTTATGTTTGATTAAAACTAATGCATTGAGCCCCTTTAAGTGATTGATGAGGTTATATTCGAATCGAGAAGGGTCCAATGACGGGTATTGGAAGGAAAATGCACTTGTATCAAAGAGCCGATTGAAACGACAAATTACGTCACCAATAGGACTGCCTGAAAGCCATGGCAACGGCTTAATAATGAGAATATCAAAGATGATATCGAGAACGTAGTCACGAAGCTTAGGATGCTTCTTTTTAAGACATGCAATGAGATCGACAACCAGCTTAAAGTTGTCTATCGAGAGAGATATGAGACCATTAAAGGTCTTGAAAAGGATGGTAGTAAGAAAAGAAGCCTTTTGGAGTTTTGATGTGAGTAGTCTTTTGCTGGTATCATCTTCGATGTTTGTAAAAATTCCAATTAGGGATGTAAGATCGTTACCATTGCGAAGAAACCTCCGTGCGTTTTTGTCATCCAACACCTTGAGAAGAATCAATAAACAGTTACACGAAATTTCGATTGCCGAGTCATTAATGATGGTGGTTATGAGAAGCTTAAACCCACCGGCGTGAAACACCAATTCTGGTTTTAATAAAGCAATCTCGCAGATCGTTTCTATGCATGCATCTTTGAAACCCTGAGGAATCTTGTTTTGTTGTGCTGAATCAGAGTCACTAGTGTCACACTCAATGATGCTAATGAGTGATTTGATGACTCCAATTGAGAGGTTATCGGTGCCTTTTTCAATACGAAGAAATTCGCGAATTAACTTGAGAGCCTGTTCTTTCTCTCCCATAGACGAAGTGGTGGTGCTCATGGTGATTATGATGAAAATGAGGATTTTGGCGTGGATGATTGTCACCAAGCTTTCGTAATTATGAATGATGTAACGAACAATCCGGTAACCTATGCTGCGGACTTCGGAGATCGGATGATAAAACATGAATTGGATCTTGTTGATAAAGCTCTTAAGAACGATATCTTGGTTGAGATCAGGATATCGTTGGAACAAGGCCACCAAATCGTTTCCCTTTGTTACTATGGTATATTCGTCAAGGTCGCGACCAACAAGGCCCGATAGTATATCTGAGAGGAGCCATGTTGGAGAATCTGTATTGATATGGTCTTTTGGGAGTTTTTGGGTGGGGTTTTTAAGAAAGTGCTTTTCCACCATTGTGGTACTTGCGGAACGCAACTTTCGTATTTCATCCGGATCGTCCCGTCGGGTTTCCAACGGAACAATGTTGAGATGGTCAATTGATGCTGTAGTCAGACTCCTCTGTCGCCTTAGAAGCTGGAGCTGTTCCATAGTTGAGTTGAAGTTATCCATCGTTGTAGACCGATGGTTGGCAACGGTTACCTATGGAGTTGGATATTACGAATGTCGCGATTTCAGTTGCAATGTCGTGTGTCGCGTATCTCGAAGAAATCACAAAATCGTAGTGATGTCTTTTTTTTTTCTTTTTCGATGTAATTAATTATCGTTTGCTTGTTTTAGACGAGTTACCGAAACTTCTTTGTAACAAGGAAATTTCGGCGGGTATATGCGCGTGACTTTCTTGGTTCGGCCCCTGCACAGAATTTCGAACCGAGCACGCACGTTTAGAAGTGCGGGTTCGGAACGAAGAAATAAATATACCCTTTTGGTCAGAAAGAGCACTGTCCCTGTCACACCACGCTGCAAGCTTCACTTGGATATGAGCCACCTCATGGTGGGTGAAATAGATAGAAGCACCAGAAAAAGGAACTGATTATAGAATAGTGATGAAAATTAAAGAATTAAATTAAAAAAAAAAATTTAAAGAGACAGCAAACTAAGAAAAGAAACCCCCTCCGTGGTGTTGTCTTCATTGGGACCGCTATCCCGCTAACTTTCTCCCCTCCTTCATCCGCCCCTCTGCAGATCTACCTGGTGAGGGAGGGGGATTTTGAGGGAGAAAAAAAAAAGAGGTCATTACCTGGCGAATTGTCTGCAGTCCGCGCAGACAGCGATTGTTTCCACAGTAATTAGAGTTTTTTTTGTAGGTTACTTTATATATATAATTTTTTTATTTTTATTTTGTGGCCCCAATCTGATACCGGGGAGGGGGTCGTGCAAATACGGGGGAAGAAATCCCTACCGGAGCCAGCTAGACCAATAGGGGCCGGGGTATTGCAGAGGGGAATTGAAAGGGCCAGACGTAAACTGCAATCCATAGGCAGAAATGGAAGCTTTGTATTGGTAATTGGCAAACAATCATTAGCCGTTCAGTAACTTGAGCCCGATTCCCCGATAAGCTGCCCTGTTTGCGAATCTTTTCTTCTGTCTCCTCTCCTGTTATTGGTGGTGTCGAGTGCCGTAGATATATTTTTTTGGTCACCTAATCGTTACACAAAAATGTCGGCACTCTCGCGGAAATATAAATAAATTTAGGATCCCCCAGAGCCGACGGAGACCAGTCATTCAAACACTCAAGCATCACGTCTTGAAAAAAAAAATCAACCAGCAATCGCCACTGTTAAGTAATCCTTAGACGTGTTATAAAGCCCCCATTTCGTTTACTACCAGGCATTAAATAGCAGCAACATGCGTATCAATCCCGCCAATGCTTCCAAAAAGCGCCTATCACTCTTTTCCTTCTCCTCAAACTCGTCGTCCGAATCGACCAAGGATGGCCAAGCCAATCCACCCGCAAACTTGGTGAGCACATCTCCCACAGAAGTACCACAGGAAGGATATGACGTCCCACAGTCTCTAGTAGACCATCCTGAGTCCAACATCTTTGAAAGATCGGTTCAGGACTCATGTGTCTTTGATGCTTCATGTCTTGCCCCTCCAGAATCCGTCCGTGGTGGCTCAGTAGGTGATCTCTCGAGATGCAGATCCAGATCTCTTACTGCTAGCTCGTTGTCATTTATGAAAAATGAAGACTATATTCCTCCAGCGTTGGACGCGACTACTTCATTACTCAATGATAAGCACACCAATCTCGATGATGTCGAGATGATTTACTCGACTCGTCGTAACTCGTCGGTCCTCGGCCTTAATATGGCCTTAGGAAGACCTTTTACACCTTCTAGAAAGAACTCCACCATCTCAATGCTGCAACAACAGCAGCTCCCTTCCATCAGCACCAACTCCAACAACAGTTCGAACACATCTCATCCTCAACAAGTACAATCTCCAGTGTCACCTCCCAAACTCACGTCTCACCATTCGGCACTCAGTTTCTATAGCTATGCCGACATGATCAACAACGACGAGTTTGCCAAACGACCCAGCTTCAATTCCTCCTACAGTCAGGGAGTAATACCAACTGTGAGATCGGGCAGCTTCTCACAGGGTACGGGTCTTAACAATGCATCGCAGCCCTCACAATCATTTACCAAAAACTCGTCATTTATAAAACAACGGGGAAGCTCTTCGCAGTTGTCGAAACAGCTCCTCAACAACCAGTCTCTCAAGCACCGTTCAAGCTTGAAGAAGAATACCAATGCTACTTCACCTTCGAAATTCCTTGTGTCGCCTGAATCCTCCGACTCGGACGATATGACTTATGCCCCCCCACCTAATCGCGCCAACAAGGAATTCAAGAGAAAGAGTATTGCTTCGTCAATTTCATCCAATGGTTTGAACTTGGTTGCCAATATGAGCGACAATGAAAGCTTGGTCTCTTCTTCGATTGGAGACTGTATTCGCCAGTCCACTACCGAAATCAATGGTCATTAATTTGCACATAGTGTGCCACGTATACTTCAGTTCGACTTTAAAAACAAAAGTCTTTGTGTTTTCTTTTTATATGAGTGTATTGGAGGAATAGTATCCTCCCAGCGCGTTGCTTCTATAATAAATGTGTACTAGTTAACTCTACAAGAAGCTGAACCAAACATCCATGACGGTTGGACAACATAATTTGGGGAAATCATACAGTATCAGAGAATAACTGAGAAGTGTGCGGTAAATGAGAATGTTATCCAGGCCACAGAGGTCACAGTGATGCTCACAACTCACCGATTAACCGTTATTTTTTTGGCCAGACGTGTCGATGGAAGCCTCGTTTTAAATTTATCGAGCCATCCTAAAATGCAGCGGGTCCTGCTACCTCCGTACTATATTTTTGATAACTGAGCCACAAATTGTGGCTGTTTCTATCTAGATTCCCCTGCAATAGAAGTGGCCTGTTTTCTAGACTAACGCAGTAGCAACGTTACAAACTTTATTCCTACTCGGCTTTGTACCCAATGCAGTATCTTGAGCAGGTATCAGGAGATTTCTGGACGAGGCATCTTTATGGCAAATTAATGTATGCACAGCTTCTTATTTTGTTTTAGCTAGCCGACAGGAGGTGGCCCTGTTGATTCTCGAGGTAAGCAAGTTTGTTGCCACATCGAAGTCATTGTGAAATGTGGCGAGTATGTGATATAACTTTTTGCATCCTTAATATTCATAGTGCAAGGGCAATGTTGTAGAATTGTTATCGAACAATTGATTCGATTCTAATAAAATAAACCTTCCTTGCAGTATGATAAAAATTCCCACCATTGATCCCTTTCTGGTTATATTCAATGTAGATGAATTCACCTTCGTAGACAATGAAATAATCCTGAACAAAAAGTAACAATGGCTTTAAACTTAATTCCTACTAGACTTCACTGGGCAATAAAATTTATACCTTTGAAGCTTATTTTTTCTGTAGTTTCTAAGCCTTCAAACCTGATTTTTGCAAGTTTAACTGTTCAAAGTAGGCGGTTAAATTGGGCGGGTGGGGCAACTTTGAAGAAATAAGAGAGTATGGCATTTTTTTGACAATTATAAAAAAAAAGTATCGTTTTTCATTTTGATTAATAAAATGTGACCACCACGAACCTTATCCAACAATACCCATAATTATTTATCCGAGTCACCAGTTTCTATTTGCAAAAGTCTAAACATATCCAAGTTACAGGCAAAGTGGGTGGTGGTGGTGATGGGTAAATGGATTATATTGTGGGGTTCCAGATACGACATTTCATGACATTTTTGCGACACCCATCGCATCTTTCAAAAAAATTAAATCCTGCGATTACTCAAGCTTAGTTAACGAGACAACATGATTAGAAAACAAGCAAGAGAACGGAGAGAGTACCTCTATCGTAAGTCTCTCCAACTCCAAGAATCGTCTCTTACTGAAAAGAGACAACAGTTAAAGGCTGCTTTGGCTAGCGGAAAACCATTGTCAAGAGAACTTGCTGAAGACTCGAAACTCCAAAAAGATTTCATTTATGACCAGAGTGAACAAACAGAGATCGATGACGAATACTCGGCATTAAGTGGAATAGCTGATCCAAAAGTCATTATTACCACATCAAGAGATCCATCTGTGAAATTGTTACAGTTTTCCAAAGAAGTGAAGCTCATGTTCCCAAACTCGATCAAGTTGAACAGAGGTAACTATATCATTCCTGAGTTGGTGAAATCTTGTGCGAGAGTACAGATCACGGATCTTGTGATTTTGCATGAACACAGAGGTGTTCCTACATCGATGACGATTTCACATTTCCCCCATGGCCCTTCGCTTATTTTCACCTTGCATAATGTCAAGTTAAGACATGACTTGCCCAACATCGGTAATGTATCAGAAAGTTATCCTCACTTGATCTTTGAGAACTTTACTACCCCGCTCGGTCAGAGAGTCGAAAAGGCGTTAAAGCATTTGTTCCCTCCAGGAGCCAAGAAAGATAGCTCCAGAGTGATTACATTTGTGAACAACGAAGATTTCATCTCTGTAAGACATCACGTCTACGTCAAGGCCAAAGACTCCGTTGAGTTGAGTGAAGTCGGGCCACGTTTTGAAATGAGACTCTACGAAATCAGATTGGGATTACCTGACAACAAGGACGCCGACGTCGAATGGCAGTTGAGACGTTTTATTAGAACGGCAAACAGAAAGAATTACTTGTAAGAAGTCGAATGCATTTGTATATTAGGAATGAATGGAACAGCGTTCTATGATATGTTCTGTAGTTCTACACGATATTGGCTGGCGTCACCTTCGTCGTCAATGATCTCATCATCATCTCTGGGCCTGTGGTGGAAATTTAATGGAGTATTCACCGACGAGCCTCTTCTCCGGATGGTATTGACTTCATTTATCCGTCTGGTAATAACTCGTTTCAATCTTCCAAACTCCAGAGTACCTTCATAAGTAGACGATCTACCAAATGTATTTGAACGGTCGAGTGTATTGTTTCTCCGAATAGCATGCGTTTCCTGAACTTTATCACGTCTTCTCATATCGTCATCAGGCAACATAATAGCTCTATCCAAGGAGTATGGCAAACCTCTGTGTCTCCCTCTGATCATCATTGCAATGATGACAAGCTTGGAGATCGTGGTAAATTTGTAAGATAAAGATGCATTGACGTCGGGGAATCCCAATGATAAACCAACTGTACCATATGCACTGATAATCTCAAAAAGAACTGCAAACACACTGAAACGAGGATCGTTCTTGTTCAATTTTGGACCCTCAGCAATACAGATGATAAACAAACCCAATGATATAAACCACAAGTCAAACGACAACTGGTTTCGCAAATGGGCACCGATAAACGTCCTTGGCGTCTTTTCAATCTCTTCGTCCAGATTCTCATCCTTCAAATAAATACCTAACGATTGTTCTTCGTAGACATTAGTTCTTCTAATGGAAATAGCCAAGGGTAAAACGGAAATATACATCATCAACATGTAACTGACTTGAACCGCTGGGTGCAATTTAGATAAGTCAACCACAGCAAATCCTGCAGTTCTGGTACTGAATGCCTGGAAAAGACCGTCCATAATACGATAACCGACTGGGATTTCTTGTAAGTAATTGTTATTCAAGTCCAAGATAATAAATAACACAAGATCCACTCCATTAAGAACAATCAAAATGAAAAATAACCACCACGTTGGCACCGAGGGAAACAACATGGTGAAACATCTTCTTGGATGATCAAGTAAAAACCCGAGAGATTCGTTATATAAGGTAAATGGCTTGGAGAATTTGAATAATACCCAGATAATGAATCGTAAGAGCACAGGGAACCCGGTATTACCAATAACAACAAAGAAGGACACAACAATCAAGACATACACTTGAGTATTGAATGAATTCATCGAGTCAGGAGTTAATGTCAACCCTAAATCGTTGAATGATGTCATTGCTTGAAAGAAGGCCCACCAAGTTGGTGCCACTCCATCTGAACGAAGCATTTCTTTGAAGTGAGGTTTGGTAAGGATCCACGGTAACAAGAGTACTAATGCTAGTATATGGAAACCAATATAGTACAGCACTAAGATCTTGATTAAAAGCTTCACGGCACGGTACTCGACTCCACCCAATTCGGCCTTTTGCTCGTCACTCAAGTGTACAAATGTTGAGTTTCTACCAACTGTAGGGACCCAAGACAAGTAATTGGAACTCATGACTTTACGGAGCGAATTGGCATCAGTATCACCTTCAGTTTCGCCTTCTTCATCGTCGTCAACTCTTGTGAATGACGAATCAAGTGATCTCGAACGGTATTTCCGGAAAGCTGGGGTCTTAATACGTTTCAACTTACTCAATCTTCTTTTTCTGTTCTGTGCTTTAGTTTTACGGATCTCTTTCTCAAATGTTGGTGATTTGGTAAAGGAACCTCGCCTGCCTGGGGCATTGTCAAGGGTATTTGAACGTTTGCTGAACTTTTTACCTCCGGTGGCATCCAGAGATGGTAAGACTAAATTGGACTGAGCTCTTTCCATATCACAGTCATTATCATCGTCATTATCGTCAATGATAGCTTCTTCGTCATCGTCGTCATCGTCATCATCATCGTCAATGATGGCTTCTTCGTCATCGTCGTCTTCATCTTCATCATCACCGTCATTGATATCGGTATGTGTGACTGTCTCAGAATCAATAGACAAGTTATCATCGTCTTCATCTTCGTCATCAGAACTAACTTCTAAGGAAAGTGCTCTCTTGTGGATTCGAAGAGGCAAGTTAGAGTTAGATAAAGTCTTTCTTAATTTGTTTGTCAATCCTCTGCGAGGAATCTTCTTCCACATGTTGGACGGACGTCTCTTTTTCCTGGTAAAAATAGGGTTGGAGTCGTCGTTTTCGATTTCGTTGGGTGACTTGATCACCAACACGTCGTCGTCTTCAGTATTTGCATGTGGCAGAGGTAAGTCGGAGAATTGAATGCTAGGGTTGTGGCCAATGCCTGGATTGGCGATTTGGTTGGCGTTTTTATTTCGAAGCATGGTGATGGATCGATACATGTCTTCTGGATTAATTTCTTGCTTCCGTACTTTGGAAGGTGGTTGTGGAAGGTTTCCAAAACGAATTCCTTCTTCTTGATGGTTGACAGGTTGGGCTTGGTCATCATCAGAGTCAGATGGTTCGCTTATGTGTTCAACACTGTTGCTAGTTGGGATGGGGATTGGTTGACCCAGGGATGAGGATTGAGGAGATGAACGTAGCACGATATCGTCGTCATCTTTGAACTTTTCCCGTGGTTTATGTAATCCCAAACCTTGGTTATTCATGGTGTTGATGTGAGTTGCGTCATTGGAGTTTGTCATTGCAGCCATGGTTGCTGAACGGCGCATTTTGAAGTCAAGTTTTGACAGTTCTTTGATATTGTCAAAGTGACGTTCGAACCAATATAATCTGACAAACAAGAGAGATCCATGAATGAAAATGGGGGTGGTGAGCATTGTTACAATGTAGACAATGATCTGTTGATATAAGCTGAGTTTGTTGACGTCAACTGTGTTGAGGCCAGCTTGAGTCAGTGCTCCGCCGGTGAGAAACAACGTGTCGATGTAACTGATATTGTGGACAGGGTAGATAAGAAAGGAGCCCAAGAACACAAGGGAGAAAATGTAGAAGTAATGAACTGCACGGAAGTTGGGAAGTAACACTTTTGCGTATGGATAGATGGTGGAAGTAACCAGATGTATTGCATTACGACAGCGCAAGCCTAGCTCGAGGCTCCTTCGCTTCTGCCGGAGTCGGGCGTAGAAGTTGCTTTCTGTCATGGAGAGACAGTGTTGATGGATATATGACTCTGCAAGAACAAAACGTTATTAAAAATGACCTTGAATGTGGCTGGTGGAAGATGGAAATGCAATATTCTCGGTCTGGGACGATGGGGCCTTTTAGCGCTAAAGTTTGGAAAGATTGGGATTTTGTTTTCCGGTTGCGAGCACGCACTTTTGGAGCTAGATAAAAGAAAAATACTAAAATCAGAAACTTGAGGATTGAAGCAGGTGAGTGTACGAAATGTCCGCGTTTAACCGATCTCACCAAAAAAATGTAAGCAATAGACAATCAATTTTATGCCTATCGATATTGTTGGATGAATATGTATGAAATTTTTTTTTATTTTGTATTTTGTAAACTGGAAAGGTCTCATCGTATGCCGTAGTAGCTAAAAATTTAAATTAAAAATTGTGAGTATTCTCAAAAATTTTTTTTTCTTCTTCTTCTACCAGAGTAGAGCTGAGATGTTTGTAGGTTACATTATGAAGGATTGTTATAGCTACAAGAATTGTGTCAATCAAAACAAAACACGCGTTATTTAATTGATTAATATCTATTTCTTTACTATTACTATTACTATTAATATTACTGTTTTTTATTTTCTTATTGATGTTTTTAAATCGTATATAGTTTTTTATATGATGATTTCTCTGACCTCATCGCTTGGCCTGGCCATTTTGGTAACCCGTAATGGTAACCAGAGTGGCGGATCCTGCATCCATTGGACCTACGTAATGGTTTCTACATGCAACGCCGCAGAGTCAAACTAATTTTCTGGCGTGAAAAAACTTTTTTTGCTGCCGCCCGATGAGGTCGCCAGGGTATAAATTCACCCGATCTGCCGCGGGGGTTATCGAAGGTTATTTATTTTATTCTCTCTCTCTCTCTTCTCTCTCAACAGTTCAGGTCTTCCAGTTACTGATAATCTTCTACTTGGTTCAAGTATAAGTATGTTGAGAGAGCTTAGGCTCGTAGTGTCACGGTCCCTCTGACCCCTTCTCCCTTTCAAGAGATGGGGTCCGCATCTTTCTAATGATCTAGCGTTTATTACTGAGGCGACCGTTGACTTTTTCTCCATTTTTTTTTGCTCATCGCAAACTTTTCACTAACCCAGCAGCATTCTTCTCCATTCAAGAGCCCTAATTATCTTCCCCACAGATTAGAACTCTTTGTGCATTGATAGTATCTTTCCCCCCTCCATCCTATCAAAGCCTTATTTTTTTTTTTGATTAATTTCTCCCTCCCCCTCAGAATCGAAGAAAACGTTAACAGGAAAAATGTCTAGATTATCTGCTCCAATTTCTCCTCCTTTGGAGTCAACTGGTGACCGCATGATGACGTTGGAAACCCACGACGGTATCGCCTTGCAAGGTTACTCCTTCGGTGCCGAAGTTCCTGTGGCTGGTGAAGTTGTTTTCCAGACCGGGATGGTGGGTTACCCTGAATCACTCACCGATCCTTCTTACGAAGGTCAAATCTTGGTTATCACCTACCCATTGGTTGGTAACTACGGGGTTCCAGACCCTAACTTGCTCGATGACGACTACACTCCTGCTTTGCCAAAGTACTTTGAATCGAGCAAGATCCACATCGCCGGTTTAGTGGTTGCCCACTACACCGAAGAATACTCTCACTACTTGGCCAAGTCTTCATTGGGCCAATGGTTGAAGGCTCAAGGCATTCCTGCTATTTACGGTGTCGACACCAGAGCCTTAACCAAGAGATTGAGAGAAGAAGGTTCCACTTTGGGTAGATTCGCCTTGCAAAAGTCCTCTACCACTGCTGCTGCTATCTTGGCTGATGGCTCAGTTGACTCGTGGAAGCAATACTTTGACGTTCCAGAATGGGATGACCCTAACGTCAAGAACTTGGTTGCCAAGGTTTCGACTACCAAGCCAGTGTTGTACACTCCAAAGGACAACATCAAGGTTGGCAAGAACGGTAAGCCCATCAGAATTGTTGCTGTTGATGTTGGTATGAAGTACAACCAAATCCGTTGTTTTGTCAGACGTGGTGTCGAATTGTTGGTTGTTCCTTGGGACTACGACTACACCACCGAAGAATACGATGGTTTGTTTATCTCCAACGGTCCAGGTGACCCTTCGGTCATGACCGAAACCGTTGCCAGATTGAGATCCGTGTTGGAAGCTGGTAAGACTCCAGTCTTTGGTATTTGTTTGGGTCACCAGTTGATGGCCCTTGCTTCCGGTGCCACCACCACCAAGTTGAAGTTCGGTAACCGTGGTCACAACATTCCATGTACCTCTGCTATTTCTGGTAGATGTTACATCACTTCCCAGAACCACGGTTTCGCCGTTGACTCTTCCTCTTTCCAACCGGGCTGGAAGGAATTGTTCGTTAACGCCAACGACGGTTCTAACGAAGGTATGTACCACGAAAACAAGCCATTTTTCTCCGTCCAATTCCACCCTGAATCTACCCCAGGTCCAAGAGACACTGAATTCTTGTTTGACACCTTCATCAACACTGTTGTTGACTTCGACAAGTCCGGTGCCTACAAGGCCGTTGAATTCCCAGGTGGCAAGGTTGCTGACAACAGAGCTGCTCACCCAAGAGTTGATGTCAAGAAGGTCCTTGTTTTGGGTTCCGGTGGTTTGTCGATTGGTCAAGCTGGTGAATTCGATTACTCCGGTTCTCAGGCCATCAAGGCTTTGAAGGAAGAAGGCATCTACACGATTTTGATCAACCCTAACATTGCTACAATCCAGACCTCGAAGGGTTTGGCTGACAAGGTTTACTTCTTGCCTGTCACCCCAGAATTCGTTAGAAAAGTTATCCAACACGAACGTCCTGATGGTATTTACTGTACCTTTGGTGGTCAAACCGCTTTGTCGGTTGGTATCGCCTTGAAGGACGAATTTGAAGGCTTAGGTGTTAAGGTTTTGGGTACTCAAATCGACACTGTCATCACCACTGAAGACAGAGAATTGTTTGCCAACGCCATGGAAGAGATTGGTGAAAAGTGTGCCCAATCTGAAGCCTGTAACAATGTTGCTGAAGCTGTCCAAGCTGCCAACAACATCGGTTACCCATTGATTGTTAGAGCTGCCTTTGCTTTGGGTGGTTTGGGTTCCGGTTTCGCTGACAACGAGGAAGAATTGGTTGCCTTGTGTAACAAGGCCTTTGCTACCTCCCCACAAGTCTTGGTTGAAAGATCCATGAAGGGTTGGAAGGAAGTTGAATACGAAGTTGTTCGTGATGCTTTCGACAACTGTATCACTGTCTGTAACATGGAAAACTTTGATCCTTTGGGTATCCACACTGGTGACTCTATTGTGGTTGCTCCTTCCCAAACCTTGTCTGATGAAGACTACAACATGTTGAGAACCACTGCTGTCAATGTTATCAGACACTTGGGTGTTGTTGGTGAATGTAACATTCAGTACGCCTTGAACCCATTCTCCAAGGAATACTGTATCATTGAAGTCAACGCTCGTTTGTCTCGTTCTTCTGCCTTGGCCTCGAAGGCCACTGGTTACCCATTGGCTTACACTGCTGCCAAGTTGGGTTTGAACATTCCATTGAACGAAATCAAGAACTCTGTTACCAGATCCACCTGTGCTTGTTTCGAACCTTCTTTGGATTACGTTGTTGTCAAGATCCCAAGATGGGACTTGAAGAAGTTTACCAGAGTTTCTTCCTTGTTATCTTCTTCCATGAAGTCGGTTGGTGAAGTTATGTCCATTGGTAGAACTTTCGAAGAAGCCATTCAAAAGGCTATCAGATCTACTGACTACCAAAACTTGGGTTTCCAAAAGACTTCTGCTTTGATGTCCATTGACATTGACAGCGAATTGCAAACTCCATCTGACCAACGTTTGTTTGCTATTGCCAACGCCTTGACTGACGGTTACTCTGTTGAAAAGGTCTGGAAATTGACCAACATCGACAAATGGTTCTTGAACAAGTTGGATGGTTTGATTAAGTTCGGTAACAAGATCACTTCTTACGGTACCAAGGAAAACTTGCCAGTTTCAGTCTTGAAGCAAGCCAAGCAATTGGGTTTCGAAGACAGACAAATTGCCAAGTTCTTAAACTCGAACGAAGTCGCTATCAGAAGATTGAGAAAGGAAGCCGGTGTTATTCCATTTGTCAAGCAGATCGATACTGTCGCTGCCGAATTCCCTGCTTTCACCAACTATTTGTATATCACTTACAATGCCGATTCTTCGGATGTTGCATTTGACGAACATGGTGTTATTGTCTTGGGTTCTGGTGTCTACCGTATTGGTTCTTCTGTTGAATTCGATTGGTGTGCTGTCAGAGCTATTAGAACCTTGAGAGAAAACGGTACCAAGACCATTATGATTAACTACAACCCAGAAACCGTTTCTACCGATTACGATGAAGCTGATAGATTGTACTTTGAAACCATCAACTTGGAAAGAGTTCTTGATATCTACGACTTGGAACAATCTTCTGGTGTTATTATCTCTATGGGTGGTCAAACCTCCAACAACATTGCTTTGCCATTGCATCGTCAAAACGTTAAGATTTTGGGTACTTCTCCTGAGATGATTGACTCTGCTGAAAACAGATACAAGTTCTCAAGAATGTTGGATAGAATTGGTGTTGACCAGCCTGCTTGGAAGGAATTGACCTCGATTGAAGAAGCTGAAGAGTTTGCTGCTAAGGTCACCTACCCAGTCTTAGTCCGTCCATCTTACGTCTTGTCTGGTGCCGCCATGAACACTGTCTACTCCAGAGACGACTTGGCCTCCTACTTGTCGCAAGCCGTCGATGTTTCTCCAGACTACCCAGTTGTCATCACCAAGTACATTGAAAACGCTAAGGAAATCGAAATGGATGCTGTTGCCAAGGACGGTAAGATGATCATGCACGTTGTTTCCGAACACGTTGAAAACGCCGGTGTTCACTCTGGTGACGCTACTTTGATTGTCCCACCACAAGACTTGGACCCAGAAACCGTCAGAAGAATTGTTGAAGCTACCGCTAAGATCGGTAAGGCTCTTGACATTACTGGTCCTTACAACATCCAGTTCATTGCTAAGGACAACGATATTAAGGTTATTGAATGTAACGTTCGTGCTTCTCGTTCTTTCCCATTCATCTCCAAGGTTGTTGGTACTGACTTGATTGAAATGGCTACCAAGGCTATCATGGACTTACCAGTCACTCCATACCCAGGTGAAAAGTTGCCAGAAGACTACTGTGCCGTCAAGGTCCCACAATTCTCCTTCTCTCGTTTGGCTGGTGCTGACCCTATTTTGGGTGTTGAAATGGCCTCGACTGGTGAAGTTGCTACTTTCGGTAGAAACAAGTACGAAGCTTACTTGAAGTCGTTGATTTCTACCGGTTTCAAGTTGCCAAAGAAGAACATTTTGTTCTCCATCGGTTCCTTCAAGGAAAAGCAAGAATTGCTTCCATCCATCGCTAAGTTGCACGAATTGGGCTACAAGATCTTTGCTACTGCCGGTACTGCGGACTTTATCAAGGAACACAACATTCCTGTCCACTACTTGGAAGTGTTATCTAAGGAAGAAGACCAAAAGTCTGAATACTCCTTGACTCAGCACTTGGCCAACAACTTGATCGACTTGTACATCAACTTGCCATCTGCCAACAGATTCCGTCGTCCTGCTTCCTACATGTCCAAGGGTTACGAATCGCGTCGTATGGCCGTTGACTACTCGGTTCCATTGGTTACCAACGTCAAGTGTGCTAAGTTGTTGGTTGAGGCTCTTGCCAGAAATATTGACTTGGAAGTTTCCAACAACGACGCTCAAACCTCGCACAGAACTGCTGTTCTTCCTGGTTTGGTCAACATTACTTCATTTGTCACTTCCTTCGATGACATTGAGGCCACTACCAAGGCTTCGCTTGCTGCTGGTTTCACCTTCAACTCGTTCTTGCCTCAAACTTTGGGTGGTGCTGCTATCACCGACTTTGGTTCTTTAGTCAAGGCAATCGATTCTGCTTCCTCCGCTGCCTTCACCGACTACTCATTCTCTGTTGCTGGTACTGAAGGTAACGCTGCTGAACTTCCAGAAGTCGTCGAAACTGCTGGTGCTTTGTTCTTGCCATACAACGACTTGGCTAACTCAAGTGTTTCATCTATTTCGTCACACTTCGCCTCGTGGCCAGAAAACAAGGTCATTATCACTGATGCAAAGACCACCGACTTAGCTTCTGTTTTGTTGTTGGCTTCTCTCCACAACAGATCTATTCACATTACCGGTGTTTCTTCCAAGGAAGACTTGGACTTGATCAGAATGGCCAAGTCTAAGGACTTGCGTGTCACTTGTGACGTTGCAGTCCACTCGTTGTTCATTTCGAAGGACGATGTCAATGTTCCATTCTTGCCATCTAAAGCTGACCAAAGCGCCTTGTGGGAAAACTTGGCCGATGTTGACTGTTTCTCCGTCGGTATCTTGCCATACTTGTTAGCTAAGGCTACCGGAAAGGATGTTGTTGCTGGCGCTGGCTTCAGCGAAGCTGTTCCATTGCTCTTGTCTGCTGTCAAGGACGGTCGTCTCACCATTGACGAAATCACCAAGCGTTTCCACGACAACCCAGTCAAGATCTTCAACCTTGCTAAACAAGATGCTACTGTTGAAATTGACTTGGACAGATTTATTGTGGCTTCCTCCAACAACTCCGTGTTGGACAAGAAGTTGCAAGGTACTGTTGATAGAGTTTCTTTCCGTGGCGAGACCGTTTGTCTCGACGGTACTATCTTAGCCCAGAATGCTTTAGGTAAGAACGAAACTCAACCAAGAAACAGATTCAGTTCTGTCACTTCGATTCCACAATCACCAAACTTGAACAGAAAAAACCGCCAATCATTTGGTGCTGACATCCGTCGTCCATCGATTGTGCACAAGGAATACCCAGAACCAGCCGAATTTGAAAAGTTGGGCTCCGAATTAGTCTCGCAAAGACCAGCTCCTTCTTTGGGTGAAGTCAATGCTTTGACCAACTACATCAGAACCCACAACAGTTTCTTGAGAAGCTCTGTTTTGTCGGTCGAAGAGTTCACCAGATCCGATTTGCATGCTTTGTTCACAGTTGCTCAAGAAATGAGATTGGCTGTGGAAAGACAAGGTGTTTTGGATTTGTTGAAGGGCCGTGTTTTGGCCACGATGTTCTACGAGCCATCTACCCGTACTTCTTCGTCATTTGATGCTGCTATGCAGAGATTGGGCGGTAGAGTTTTGTCTATCGATGCTCACTCTTCTTCCATCAAGAAGGGAGAAACTTTGCAAGACACCATTAGAACTTTGGCTTGTTATGCCGATGCTGTTGTCTTGAGACATCCATCTGAAGAATCTGCCGATATTGCTGCCAAGTACTCTCCAGTTCCAATCATTAACGGTGGAAACGGTGCCAAGGAACATCCTACCCAAGCATTGTTGGACTTGTTCACCATCAGAGAAGAATTGGGTACTGTGAACAACATTACTGTTACCTTTATGGGTGACTTGAAGTACGGTAGACCAGTTCACTCATTGTGTAACTTGTTGCGTCACTACAATGTGAGAATCCAATTGGTTGCTCCTAAGGAATTGTCGTTGCCAGAAGATATCAAGAACTCATTGATTGAACGTGGTATGTTGGCTGTGGAATCCGAAACTCTTACTGAAGATATCATTGCCAGATCCGATGTCTTGTACTGTACCAGAGTCCAAGAAGAAAGATTTGCTGACAAGGCTCAATACGAAAGATTGAAGGACACTTATATTGTTGACAACAGAATCTTGTCTGTTGCTAAGCAACACATGTGTGTCATGCACCCATTGCCTAGAACTAGCGAAATCCGTGAAGAAGTCGACTTTGATCAAAGAGCTGCTTACTTTAGACAAATGAGATACGGTTTGTTCGTGAGAATGGCATTATTGGCCATGGTGATTGGTGTTGATTTCTAAAAGGTGCAATTGGGGAATTGCCACAAGTATACTTCGGGGGATTTATACATATTAGAAAATTGACATGTCAATTAGGCCATTTAAAAAAACAAATAGTTTGACATTAAATAAGTTTATTAGAATACATTTTCACATTATAAAAATAGTCCTAGTTTGACACTAATACATAGCATTAATAACACAGTTTTTCATTATAGTATAGTTTCGTTTTACGTTCCATCATTTTAATATCCTTTTTATTACAATACATTTACAATTGTCGATAATTACATCATCGTTTACCGTCTCCATCACGGTCATGCGCATCTTCATTGGCCTGAATCAACGCACGGGCAATTTCAATCTCATCACCATTCGAATTATGGTCAAAAGCACTAACTTCAGGATCCACTGGAATCTCGTTGTTATTATGGCGATGCTTGCTTTGCAGCTCACTTTCACGATAATCGTGCTCGTAATCCGCCTGATACTGCTGATAATTGTCCTGGGACACGGCAGCAGCCGCAGCTTCGGCGTATGTTGGTCTGTGGTTACTAGAACGGTGCTGTTGATGATGTTGTTGCTGGTGATGTTGGTGTTGGTTACGTTGAGCTTCTTCCACCACGGCAATAAGATTATCATCCAATGCCAGCAAGTCGTGGCCCAAAAGCCCATCAGTATCGTGACGGGTAGGTAAGTTATGGAGCGAGGCCGCAGCAACCATCGCCTCGACCTCGTCGTTCGACCGGTTGCGCATAAGATTGCGGCCAGCGCTAGGCGCAGATGGAAGATGATAGCGGGTGCGGTTCTTGGCGGAAGCTGGCGTCTTTTTGGGCATCTGTGTGCGTTTGATTGCGGGAGCTTCACGGGAAGTATCGCGACACTCAACACAGTTCTTGATAGCGGTCCCTACCGTGTCCTTAATACGTGTCCAGTGATATTTTTCAGTGACAACCGATGTCGTTTTATTGATACCGCCGTGGTTTGCCATGTGGGCTTCGGTACAGATCTGGAGCTGCCGTACCGGGTCGCTAATGACTTCGCGGCCCTTTAGAGTTAATTTACCGTCTACAAGACGGTAATGGGACGCCAGTGAACGGAGCCTGCTCTTCTCTGAACGGTCTGCCATTGCCGGGTAGCGTCCTGTTTCCAAATAGAACTTGATTTTGTCGAAACGGTATGCTCCAATCGCGGGATCAGAAGTATTGATCAATTCACGGCCGTACATAATGGCATCCACGGCCTGATCGTGGCCCTTAAGGATACCTGCCAGCTTGACACGGCCCAAGCGTTTAAAGTTGAGTGATTCCCAGATCCGGCGGGCGGCTACGTTGGTTTCAAATACCATATTAAAGACAGAATACGTGTATCCCAAACGAGGAGCCCATTGAAGGTAGCAATCAGTAAGCGTTCTGCCAATCCCTTTACCTCTGATCCCGGCATTTACCAAGAAGTTTGCTGTACAGATATGGCCTACCCGGCCAGGATAGTATGGTTTGACTAGAAAGGTACCCAAACATTCCTTTTCCCATTGGCGAGCGCCTTCTAAAGCTGGAGCATCACCCAAGATCATGACCGCAGCAAACAGCGAGAACCAGTAGTTACGGAACTGTTCGATGTGGAGGGTGTCGAAGAAAGCACAGGTTTCGCCCCGCTCGATCTCCATGTTGAACTCGTCACAAAGAAACGCAAGGAGTCCGGGCGGCAAATCTCCCGCCAGGTGGATTGGATAAATGGTGGCTGTGGTTTCACCGTCCTTGAGAAGGACAGTGTAGTTACCGAGAGCACCTACGGCACTGTAGTCGAGCTGCCGCAGGTACGTGTCGGTCTGCAACACGTCGTCAAACTCGGGCATCGGGGTATATGTTGTACTGAGTAGATATTGTACTGGAAAAACAACAAAACAGTGCGAACGAAAAAAAAAAACAAAAAAAAAACAAAATACACACAGAAATTAACGTCAAAATAAAATACTCATTTGTTTTTTTTATGGCGCATCACTAATAACAAACAGAGGCAACTCCAGAATGGAACAAATAAGTGCGACTGATTGTGGAGTCAGTGGTGCGAAGTGCGCAAAGACCGCGCGGAATTACTGAGAAAAGAGAAAACAAAGGAAAAAAACTGTTTGAATCCAAATGTCGTGCGACGCACCAAAGAAACAATAGAGATAAACCCAGTTTAATTGTAGTAGAGTCTTATTTATTCTAGATCCAATAAAGACTTACCGTAAATGTGAGCACCAACCAATCCGCTTTCACCCTTGAGAGCGGCTACCATGGGAACGTATCCGATTCGATCAAATCCCAAACCATCCCAGGTCCGCATACTGGCGATATTGGTCTCAAACACGAGATTAAATACCGAATATGCGTAACCCAAGTCGCGCGCCCATACCAAATACTTTGCGCCGAGTTCCCGCCCGAGTCCAAGCCCGCGCCGCGAATGGTTCACAATAAATCCACCATTACATACATGTGAGCACCGTCCCGTGTAGTTTGGTTTTACGTAGAAATTACCCAAGAAATGTTCCTGCCATTCAGATTGTGTCCATTGAGGCAAGGTTTCGTGCTGGCCATCAATAAGCACCGCCACAAACCCGTGAAACCAGTATTTCAGAAACTCGTCGTGATCCATCGTTTCATGATGCGGATATGTACGTCCTTCTTCCACAACTAAATTGAATTCGGAACGAAGAACTTCAATTAATTCCCACGGACACTCATCAACAGAATGGATGGGTAGAAGTGTTACTGGCCTGCCATCTTTCGCCAAAGTAAATTGTATTTTGTTTAACCGGGCAGAAGAGCCATTGATTAGAGGTAAAGTTGCGTAGTCTACCATTGAATTGTTTTTGTTAACGGCTAGGCACGGCTACTCATATATGGAGACTGGTAATATGACTCACTATTATGTACAGGTAACGGGTCCGACTCCCGACAAGAGATCGAGATAATTCTGTGGGGGTAGTCAGATGATCAGGAAGGCAACCGATAACACTTGCAAAATAGGAACTGCTACAGTAAAAGCACATTTATCTATAAGTAAAGAGTGTTATGCAAAAGACATAAAGAAAAGACATTCATTAACCCCTTAAAAGATATTGAAAAACCACAAACAAAAATTTAGGTTTGATGGCCTAATTGAGTAAATATGTATACTTTTGTGATTAGTGAGGATATATTCAGTTCGACGGTAAATTTAGTGAGAACTCGGAAAATTGAGGTTCCTGAGTTGTCGGTAGATGTGCGAAATTTAGTGGAGATGTAATTTTTCCTTCTCTGTGTGAGTGTGTGGGTGTGTTTTTTTATTTCTTTCTCGCGCACGGATAAACTTATCATTAACGCTTCATCTTGTCATCATGGACGAATATAAACGCAACGGAGTGATAGATAGCGTCAGCAAACGTGATAAGAAAAGGCATCAGATTGGTTCACGACTTGCCAAGCTTGAACTTACGTTTCAGAGCGACCGTGATACGTTTTATCGCCAACTGCTCCAGGAACTACAAACTACTTTGGCAACGCTCCAACAAGGATCCAACGAAGAATATGTGATCCGCAAAAGCAAATTGGAAGATGAACGTGACTATGAATTGACAAAATTACGTCTCTGGGAAGAGTACCAAGTAAAACGCATCGAAACCGAGTACCAGGTAGATATTGTCAAGGCGAAGGAGAGTCATGATCGTATGATTAAATTGATCAAAGAAAAGCTTTACGACAAGCTCCAAGGACAGATTAAACAACTTAAGGAAGATAAACTTTTACTTAACTTGGTCAATGCCAACTCATGGACCAATGCAAAAGAAGATTCGGCTACTGTTGCGTTGAACGCTGCCGCTGCTGCATCCTCCATTAGCATGAACGACCGTCGGTCGCTTCGTAAACGTGAGGTGCATTCTCGATTCACGGCAGGCGAAGCTGATGACTTACTGGACGGCGGTTTGGCAGGCTCTACCACTGGTGCTGGTAATGGACTGGGATCCGGGTATATTTCGGCCTCGAAACGTCGTCGACACTACGCTACACGATACTCGTCGAACGAGGAAGTTTCTTCAGGACTCACCAGCGCTACCAACGGTAGTGGGCCCCATCATAAACATGCTGCTGGCAGTTCTGCACAGAGTGGCAACGACTCTAATCTTAGTGATAAGGACTACGATGCGCTCAATGCGCTCATTATGGAGAACGAGGACGGGAACCTGCTGCTCTTGCTTCTTGACAAAGCTACCACCAACAAACCAAACACACGGGGTTCACATAAACAGTTTGTGGGTGTACAGGGACTTAAACAAGAAGAGTTGAATGATGACCTCAACTTGCTCCGTAGCGCCATTGTCAAGAAAGAATAATTGTATGTATAGTAGTAGTAATTTATGGGGATATAAATCTTTTTTTTTTCTTTCTTACCCGTTTTACTTTTTTTTTTTTGCCTCGGAGTAAAATTTAGAGATTTTCTTTTACTTTGCAAAGAAAAAAAATAACTGCACCCTGCTATCTGTCATATTCTGACAGCATTTTACTTGTTGCGTATGGCACAACAAAACCCATTCTTTTCACATTTCCTGAGACCCAGAACCATCCAAGACCTGCTGGTAGCAGAAGTTCCACTCTTCAAACGCTTTGTAGTGCGACTCCGCATCTCACACGCGCTTGCAACGGCGTCGCTACTCTTGGTCTCGTTCTCGCTTTACTTCTGGGCACTGGCATCCACTGAAATTCTTGTTGATTTAAACACAAATTCGGTTCCGTTCCGTGCCAGCTACATTAAGGATGACACCAAGGTATCAGACTTTGTTATATCTTCCAAGATCGACTCGCCATTTCAGCTCGGTTGTCGTAAACCAGAAACTGACCAACCGCGCGCGAGTGCCGCGTTCGTAATGCTTGCTCGTAATTCCGAGGTGGAAGATGTCGTCAAGTCAATCCAGTCTATGGAACGCCATTTCAATCAGTGGTTCAACTACCCGTGGGTATTTCTTAATGATGAACCATTTGATGATAATTTTAAACAAACGGTCGCAAAATATACCAGTTCCGAAGTCGAATTTGGCCAAATTCTGCCACAAGACTGGAACTTTAGAACAGATGTACACCCAAAACAGGTCAAAGAACATATCAATGCACAGGGTGATCGTGAGATCTTATATGGCAACATGGAATCTTACCACAAAATGTGCCGGTTCTACTCTGGCTTCTTCTACAAACACGAATTGGTAAAGAAACGCGACTGGTACTGGCGAGTAGAACCTGATGTGGAGTTCTATTGTGACTTGACATATGATCCGTTTGTTGAAATGGAAAAACATAACAAAAGGTATGGGTTCAACGTCATTCTCGAGGAGTTGTACTATACAATCCCAGGCCTCTTTCGAGAAACCAAAGCTTTTATCCAGAAGAACGGAATCCGTGTTGGAACAGCATGGAAACTATTCGTTCGGGACAATAAGTATGTGGAAGGCAAGAATATAAAGAAATACGAAGGCTTGTCAACCAAACGTGATATTCTCCAACGCATAGAAGACAATATTACCATCAAACGGTTTATGGCCATGTCGAACAAACTGGACGAAACTCTCAAAAACTTTGATAGCAACCTTGTTCGCAAGATCTTTGACGGAAGCTGGGCAAAACCTCGATTGGATGACGATCAGGTTTTCGGTGAAAAGTATAACTTCTATCATTTTTGGTCCAACTTTGAGATAGCACGAACCGATATCTTCAATTCTCCAGAATATGAGGCGTATTTTGAGTATTTGGACAAGAGCGGAGGATTTTACAAAGAGAGATGGGGTGATGCTCCAGTCCACTCTTTGGCTATGGGTATGTTTCTTGACTTGCGAGAAATTCATTATTTCCGTGATATTGGGTATCGACACTCAACTGTAGTGCATTGTCCAGGAAATTCACTTCAGAACCAACTTCCGTACCAAAGGAGTCCATTATTTCGCAACACAAAGCCAGTATTTCCCGATCAACCGAAACCAGCTGGTGTGGGGTGTCGATGCAAATGTCCAAGTCAACACCTGGAGATCGAAGATACCAGTTTTGACACCATCACACGTTGGGGAGAGATCACTTCAGATGCACATCAGGATTTTGACACAATTGATTTGGATGAATGGGAGATCAAAATAGAAAGAATTCTCGACAAGTACTTGGAAACTGGAGGCGAATTAGGTAAAAACCAGATCGTGGAGGGTTTAAGTATTTGAAACCCTGCTGCATAATGTGTCTATAGCGAGGATATCAGGTATATCAATTGCCCCTAATTAGAGTCTTTGTATGATATTTATGATTAATGAGTTGTTTTGGAGTTATTTTCAGTACCAATCTTAATACAAATCCTTAGGTAACAGGCTGATGCCAGGTTATTAATGGTGGTTATCTGTGTGTTCTGACTTTAACCAATCGTGTAATATACTCGAGACCATGGGGTAAAAGAACGTTGTACAAGCGATGTTAAGTTACAATTGTGGTTTCTCTGGGAATTGTCGCTAGAGAAAGTTTCATATTTAATAAAGATGTCAGGAGATGCCAGAAATATAAAACCATCTTAATATACTTTCACGTGCTACGATAGTGTAAGGGTTTATAGGCTTAGTCCATTAAGCCAAAAGACTTAGCCACTGCTAGAATACATGCACTAACTTATGGACACAATAGTATTATAAACATATTCTAATTCTCATCGTTGTTAAGTGTTGATTGAATAAATGTCCTTCTTCTTGTAGCAGAATTCTGATACAATCTGTTGTATCAAAAACCATATGCCACATGTAGACTTCGCCTCAACTTGGTTCCAGATGTATTCTTCTGTACGGCATATACCGATTAGGCCAATGTCTTGGTGCAGAATGACGTAAAAAATAACCAGAAATGAGGTCGCAACTTTGTTTTTGTGCCGATCTGACAATAAGGCCGAACATAATTCGTACTTCCATTGCATACCAGAAAAAATAGTCGCGCCAAGGTGTTGAGAGTGGTGTCTGACTTGAGAACTTAATGTTCCAAACGCAATCATTGAAAAATTTCACTTAAAAAATTACCTAACTTAAGAGTCGCCGGAATGAATTGTAACAGCTGATTCATTTTGTTTGGTGTCGTTTATAAGTCGAAGACCAAAAACTCCTGAGCATTTTTGAAATTTGAAATCATAATAAGGTTATTTACGTGAACAAATACAGCCACTGTGAGTATAATGGAACTCTAGAACACATTTTCTTGATAAAAACACTATATTAGGCATTGGTTGTATTACTTGTGCAAATTTGTAGTTTAGCCCATGCCAAATTACTATTTTTATACCGACGCCCAAATTATTAAGACGGGGCGCGGTGCAAGCCTCAGACCCACTAAACATGCAGCAAATGAGAATTATCAACATAACCTATCCCTGGAAAGTGACAAATCTTCTTTCGTTGGATCCCTATGCGTGTGCAAAAGTGGTTGATTCCTTTATTGAGGAACAGCATCAGACAACATGATCCCGAAGATTTGACGGGGTTAGTGCCGCGCTTCAGGCACAAAAGGTTGCAACTCCGATCTAACAAAACCCGTATTTTGCTTGGTGCGCTCGGAACGTTCTTGGCTGCGGGATTTCTTGTTTTCACATACAACCAACTATGGTTACAATCGCCTTACCTGGAGGAGATTAGAGACTTGTATTCCAATCCAGATCCCTTTGACACTAGTATTCTCACAGCAGAAACCAATTTTGTCGATTTGGTGATATCATCCGCGATCGATGCGCCTTTCCAAATCGGTTGCCGCAAACCAGACACCAAGCAACCACGTGCCAGTGCTGCATTTGTGATGCTAACTAGAAACTCTGAGATCCATAATGTGGTCAAATCGATAAAATCTATGGAGCGGCATTTCAACCAGTGGTTTAATTATCCCTGGGTCTTTCTTAATAATGAACCGTTTGACACTCAATTTAAGGAAACAGTTGCCAAATACACAAATTCAAAAGTAGAATTTGGTCAGGTCCTGGAAGAAGACTGGAACTTTCGGTCAGATGCCAACCCCAAGGAATCTGCAGAGTACATCAATGTCCAAGGCGATCGTGAGATCTTATATGGCAACATGGAATCTTACCACAAAATGTGCCGGTTCTACTCTGGCTTCTTCTACAAACACGAATTGGTAAAGAAACACGACTGGTACTGGCGAGTAGAACCTGATGTGGAGTTCTATTGTGACTTGACATATGATCCGTTTATTGAAATGGAGAAACGTAATAAGAAGTACGGTTTCAATGTTTTAATTGAGGAATTGTATCTCACAATTCCAGGACTTTTTCGAGAGACCCGTTCCTTTATCAAGAAACATGGCATCCAGGTCGGATCGGCCTGGAACTTATTTTTACGTGAACAACGGTATGTTCGTGGAAAGAATGAGGCTGACTATGAACAGTTTAATGATGTGCGATCGGTGCTTCGGTCAATGGAAGAAAAGGCTACAGTTGAGAGTTTCTTGAAATATACCGGTAAGTTGGATACCGATGTTGCAAACTTTGATGAGAGTATGCTCAATTGGTTGTTTGAGAAACCTACCCGCAAACGCCAACTGCGTGGCAACAAGATCGATGGAGAAGAGTACAACATGCTTCATTTCTGGTCAAATTTTGAGATTGCCCGGACTGATATCTTCAATTCTCCAATATATGAAGCGTACTTTAAGTATTTGGACAAGACTGGAGGCTTCTTCAAAGAGAGATGGGGTGATGCTCCAGTCCACTCGTTAGCTATTGGAATGATGTTCAACCTAGAAGATATACATTATTTCCGAGACATTGGATACACACATTCAACCGTTACCCATTGCCCCAAGAATTCGCACCAGAATCAACTACCCTACGAAATGAGTCCTACGTTTTATCAAGATAGAAAGGAAGAGTTGTACAATTTCAAGTACTGGGGCCAGCCCGATTTTCCTTCAAATTCTGGTGTAGGTTGTCGTTGTCGGTGTCCGCTTTTACATCACAAGTCAAGAAAAGATGTAGAAGAAAAGCCCAGCAGTGGCATTAAACAGTGGGCAGACTGGACCTCAAGTATCCATTACCAGTATGATCCAATAGATACAGATTACTGGGAGCAGAAAATGGTAGAAGAGGTTGACAAATTCGTAGAAAATGGGGGAGAGTTGGGTACCAACAGATTACACGAAGATATGTGATCTTATAAGGACAATATTACGACGAATGACTTTTTAAAAAATCTGTAAAATGACCGTACCGTGGTTAATCACTAGACATATAGTAGAAAATATGAACCCAAAATTCATAAATGGTCAAGAAATACAACTACTGTCAAATAAATTTCAAGAACTAGATATATTCTAATATACACTTAATAAAGCTAAAAATACAAGACGATGGCATTGTTCAACAATACGTTTAACCACCGAAACCATATAAGGTTCTACCTTGTCTCTTAAGAGCGTAGACAACGTCCAAAGAAGTAACGGTCTTTCTCTTGGCGTGTTCAGTGTAAGTAACAGCGTCTCTGATGACGTTTTCCAAGAAGGACTTAAGAACAACTCTGACTTCTTCGTAGATCAAAGCGGAGATACGCTTGACACCACCTCTTCTAGCCAATCTTCTGATAGCTGGCTTGGTGATACCTTGGATGTTGTCTCTCAAGATCTTTCTGTGTCTCTTGGCACCACCCTTTCCTAAACCTTTTCCACCTTTTCCTCTACCGGACATTGTTATTTATTATAGTTTGTTATGTATTGAAACTAAGTTGATAGGAAATGAATTGAGCGAGGAATCAATGAATATTTATAATTTGATACTACTCCACGATTTTGCAGTTAGGACCACTGCCGTGTTTGTGACAGATGCGGTTTGCCAGGTCTGGTGTTTACGCATCACACCCCCGGAAGTCGAACCAAATAAAATAAGTCGCGTGCAACCGGGCTGAAGTTTACTCATTTTGGTGTGTAAATATGAGTCGTGGCTGTTTTCGCGCAGAAAAGCTGCGTTTTGGCCCTGTTTTCGCTTGAAGTCACGCGCAGGTCGTTGGCTTCACGACTTTTGGCCACGAGAAAAGTCGCTCTGGAGACCGTTTTTCGCGCCCCCTCGCTCTCCCACTCTCCTCCAGCGACACGAGTCACGCGCCCGCGACCTTTATGTTTGCAAAACAGTGAGGTGCGCCTGACTCCATTAGTGAGTAGTGGCTATATAAGCTGCGTGTGTGCCCACCCTTCGGAAATTTTTCTTTATCATCTGTCAAATACAACAATGGCTAGAACTAAGCAAACAGCAAGAAAATCCACTGGTGGTAAGGCCCCAAGAAAGCAATTGGCTTCTAAGGCTGCCAGAAAGTCCGCTCCATCTACTGGTGGTGTTAAGAAGCCACACAGATATAAGCCAGGTACCGTCGCCTTGAGAGAAATTAGAAGATTCCAAAAGTCGACTGAATTGCTTATCAGAAAGTTGCCATTCCAAAGATTGGTTAGAGAAATTGCTCAAGATTTCAAGACTGACTTGAGATTCCAATCCTCTGCAATTGGTGCTTTGCAGGAATCCGTCGAAGCTTACTTGGTCTCTTTGTTTGAAGACACCAACTTGTGTGCTATTCACGCCAAGAGAGTCACTATCCAAAAGAAGGACATTCAATTGGCTAGAAGATTGAGAGGTGAAAGATCTTAGGTTTACGGTAACGCTGTATAGTATAATGTACATTAGAAATGTTTTGAAATTAACTGCAAAAAAAAAGCGAAACGAATGTTGTAATTTAGTGCGTGATTCTAAAAGTTTTAAGGTCCAGCAATTTAAACCTCGAGAGTGAGAAATTTAGGGTGCGAAAATTTTATGTAAAGTTGCTGCCATATGTCCATAGTTCAAACCACCAACGAACTTGCTTCGTCTCCTGTGCCTGCTTTGGCACTTGGAACATCGCTTTTGTATAAGGGCATGTTTGCTGTTTCTCCTATTACCACCTCAGCTAGCAGCAGCGGTTCCGGATCGCTGGTGCAGTTTTCCAAAGCGCTTGCTCTGGCAAAGCCCACCAAACCGTCGTGCTATCTCTTTGGTGCCACCAACTTGTTGGGAGCATGGATGATCTACGATGGTGAGCCAGTAAACGGAGCTGGCTTTACTTTTGCATGGCTGACGTTGTATTTGCTAGTGAATGGAGGTGCTAGTCTTAAAAGTGTGTTGCGTGGTCGCGTAAGTCCGCTTGCGTTGAGCGTGTTGGCGTTGGGAAATGCCGGCATTTATGGAAAGAAGTTCTTCTGGCCACACTAGTCCCAGCTAAGGGGCAAGAGATGGTTTTCTTCTGCATACGCAACAAGTTCCGTTTCATCGTATAGTTCAATAAACTGCTGGTCCATAGGTCTTTCCTTGGGAGCAGCAAATTTACGGTACTCGTCGAAAATGATCGTCAACGACCATTTCTGTAGCCGTCGTATTACTCCCACAAGACATCCTGTACGATGCTTTCCACGGTTGCAGTGGATGAGAATTGGCTGATTCTTCGGATCTAGCACAATCCGTGCTGCTTCGGTGATCAAATCACTGCTGATCTTGACAAACGGTTCTTTGTTCCCCGACATCCCAAGCTGGAAAAGACGGATATTCTCCCGTTGAAGAAACTCAGCCTGTGCTTCTGGATATTCTTCTGGGATAAGACACAAAACAGACTTTAATTGAAGTGTCTTAACAAACAGAAAGTTGTTTGGTTGTGGGAATGACGAGCGGTAGATTCTGTTAATGACAGGCGCAAAGTTCTCCGGCGGCGTGAGCGGCGTGTCGTGTGACGTCTGTGCTTCGTACTCGCGCTGGAGCTGTGCCTGGAGTTCGAGATCCAATTTATCGTCCAAGTCTTCGTAGTATTCTTCCCGAGTCGATTCATCTTCGGTGGTGGTGGCGCCTCCAGCCGCAGTATCGTCGAGCTTGAACTGGGCAAGCTTCGATCGTATCATCTTGTTCGAAATCGCACTTACCGTGGCGTATTCCGGTTGGTGTTCGTCCAGATGTGTTGCTGTTGGAAGCGGCAACGATTCTTCAGTATCAGCCGCCGCCAACGGCATTTCCTCGTCCATCTGAAACGGATCATCGTAGTCGGCCATAATAATTGATGGTGAGGAAAAAAAAATGAATTAGTTTAGAAAAAAAAAAAGAATCATCAACACAAATGGTAAGTCTACGAAATGCATTTACAGTGAATTAGTTACTAACAAAAACCTTCAGTCGGCGTTGTTCAACTTCCAGTCACTTCTTCAGGTGATTCTTTTGCTCATCTGTACATGCACATATATACACTCAACGGCTCCAGCGTTTCTTGATAACAGAAAGTCAGGCGCCTTCAGTATCTTTTGGAAGTTTGCCCGGGTTGGCGAGCGGTTAAGTCCTTATGTTGCCATTGGCTGTTTTATTATGGCTTTTAAAGCTGTCAGTTCCTAAAATAAATGTCTAATTATTTTGTTTATCTAAATTCGTACATCTCGTGTACGCTGGTGCACAACGCCGGCACACGATCATGGCCCACCACCCGTTCCAACGCAGCAGCGTCCCATTTTGAGAACATGGTGCGGGCAAACACCAAATCCAAGTCTGCAGTTTCGCGGAAAACGGACTTGGCAATGAACCGGACGAGTTCCCGGTAGAAAACAGGGTTTGACGGTACACCGTACATCAACACCGTCTTAACACCAGCGATCTCAAACCGCCGGAAATAGTGCAATCTCTCAGTGTACAACAAGATCTTCACCTGACCAGAAAGAAATTGCTGTCTGGTTCGTGTGAGCTTCGACTGCGATGAATATTCATCAAGTGCAGCAAACATGTGCTTGGTCGATTTCATATGGTGCTTCACCCGCAAGTAATCGTAGTACAGCGGAATATAAATCAAGATCCCATCACTATAAGAAGTGTTCTTGGTAAGTGAAGGAAGCACACTGTTGATAAAAAACTTGAACCGAGCATCAGGGTCCGCTACGGGACTCGGACTCTCAAACCGCTGGAACACCTGTTTCAATTTGAGCCCAATCGAATTCATCACACACGTTTGCAGGTCAATTACAGGACGGAACTTCACTTTACCTCCCAAATTCACCGATTTAGTGCTCAAATTGGTGATGTTTGGTGTAAGATACTCGCCAAACACAAGACTCTGACGAAGAAGACGTGCCTGGTCATTGATGGACCACATCCGAATCCGCGAAAAGTCCGCATCATGAAACTCTTTTGGAATCTTGTTGAGATATTTCATTACAGTAAGCACATGGTCCCAGTTCTGCATCTCGATCTGGTCTGCCCGGTCGATGATCAACACTTCGATTGATGACAAAAAGTCGTACTGCCGTTTCTTCTTGTCGGGATTCTCCAAAATCATCGAAAGTCCAATGGGAGACGCAATGATGATATCAGAAGCATAAAATGAGGAGTAGAGCTTCAATGTTTTCCGAGTAAACTTCATTCCAATACAAAAGAAATCATTATTGTTTCCCTTAAAAGCATCCTTGAAGTCATCTGGTTTGTTCTCAGGTGGTAACTCCTTGTTGTAAAACTGCTGGTTGAATTTTTTCTTGTTTTCCTGCTGCTCGGACCCAGAAAGCAGGATAAGAAGCTCGACAAGCTCGTAGCACGCATTCCTTGTGGGCAAAAGCACCAACACTTTTGGACGTGTAAAGCCTTGGTCACGAAACTCTGGTTCCTCTTCAGTAGATCCCGCTTTAACAGCTTCACGATGGTTCCGAAGCTTCTCGGTATTCTTGAGTACACGGTCTCTCGTCTTGAAGATATGGTTCAAGGCATGCAAAATATAAAGCTTGCGATGTGACACGTTCTTGTAGTTCTTATATGGAAAGTTCACATCACGATAGTTGAGCATATGATCCACTAACTTGTGATCCATTTCCGATAACGAGGCAAACTGTTGAGGAAATTTGGCCACGAATGAATCCAAGAGACGTTGTTTGATATTGTAATCAGAAATACGACTTTTGGTACCGGATTGCTGCTCAACTTCCAATGTCTTGCCTGGAGGTGTCTGAAGAAGACTTGTATATCCAGCCACCGTTTCTTTGGCCAGAACAGACCATTTTTCGTTCTGTTTGATCACTAACTTTTCCTGCTCATCGATATATTCATCGGAAACATTGTTGAAATGAACTTCAAATGGATCCGTAGCCATGCTTTTAATATTCTCCACTTCATCTTCTTCTTCTGCTTCTTCTATTTCTTCGTCACTTCCTTCGTCATCAGAAGCGACATTGGCTCCCGCAACTTCATCTTCATCTTCGTCTTCATTCTGCGACTCTGGTTCGACTTGGGTCTCAATCTTTTGCTTTTTTGCTTTTTTTGGCTTGTGATCTGACTTTAACAAAGTTAAAAGCGCATTGTATGCCATTCCCGATGTCTCTTCTTCACCTTCATCGGCCTGCTCTTGTTCCAGGTCGCTTTCGGGTTCCGATTCGCTAACTGCACGCAAAGATTCGTCTTCTTGTGGGCCTCTTCTCGCTGTCCGATGTACCCTACGCATCTCTAGGCGTCCATGCTTTGGCCGTGAGTTGCGTGACTCCAGATTGCCGGC
The DNA here is from genome assembly GCA_030568455.1 of Teunomyces tritomae. Lineage (NCBI taxonomy): Eukaryota > Fungi > Ascomycota > Pichiomycetes > Serinales > Debaryomycetaceae > Teunomyces > Teunomyces tritomae. Next base: position 157,324 of record JAJMFZ010000010.1, read on the forward strand.
AGAACGACTCTTTCTCTTGACTTGTCTGGCCATAAGTGCTATAAAATTTGAAGAGTAATCTGTTCCTGCAGAAAACTCCATCTCATCGGAAAATCAAATGTCGCGCCCCAAAAATTACGCGATTAATCAATTCACGTACCAAAAGGTCATGTTGTCTCTAAACACCTACAGCTATAGAAAATCTTCCTTCTACAGAACGAACAGAGTCTTTTTTTAAAAAAAATTTAGAAATCTCTTTCGCTTTATTTTTAGATTTCTTATTTGTTTTATCCTCTCTCTCTCTTCATATCAACAATATTTCTCCTACATTTATGGCTCTCTTTTTCCTTTGTCTTGCGTTAGAATCTGATCCCTTTGTACCTCACTAATTACATATTCAATTTACCACATTCGATTCATCGAACAGAGTATTTATAATAGTTCTGTAGTCATCCAGATTCAAGTACTTTTATTCTCTCAACTATCCATTCAGAATAATTCAATTAGTATTCTACACTTCTCGTAAAACACGAAAGTCAGACGACTAAAAGTGGATCGGAGACGATCGACTAAATTAAAAGAAAAAAAAAAGACATCAAAGATATCGTTCAAACTAGGCTTACATTTTCTAAAAGGTAAACACTTGGTTTGGTTCGTTCCTACTTCAGGAGTTGTCACGGTATCTACAACTTTTTACTACGTTTATTTTCCATAAATACAACTCGTTTCAACTGTAACAATATCCCCAGACTCTGCCAGGTGTCTCTATGTGTGGTGGTGCGCACCAACCGGAAAATAAATTTTTTGTATCATCTAAACCGATAAAAATTAAACCACCGTAGCCATGGCTCTCGTTCCGCTACGTCTTGTCCGGTTGTTTCGGGCCTGTCTATCGACACTTTACATGGTGCTCATAATATTAACCACGCCTATGGCCTTCGATGTGGGCGGCGTGCAGTGCGGCTTGGCCTTCTCCCTCACCACCTTCGTGTTATACTTCCTCCTCACCACCGTCAGACTCATCACCCGTCGCAGATGGTACTTCCGGTGGATATCTGTCCTTTACTATGCTCAACACTTCTTTATTCCCAGCTTGCTTACCCTCTTTTTATCCTACTACAAAACAACGCCGCCAGAAACCCATACCAGCACACCCATCGAGTTGTGGCGCTTTTTACTCGTCAACTCTACATCTATTTTCACCGTTCTCGAGGGCTTCTGCTCCCTTTTACTTATCCAGGCTATTGGACAGACTATAAATTGGTTGACGGTATACAAATCAGACAGCTGGTTGATTGTCTCCTTGGTCACAAGCGGGTGCACCATCACGACAACCTTATGGTTCTTGTACAGAATCTATGTGTTTCCCTTCTCCATTGATATCATCAGTGCTTCCCTCTTGGGATCCCTCTTGACCTTGACGGTATGCATCGGTTTATACGGCATTGTTTCTGGGAAGGGTTCCATTATCGAGTCCTCACTCCTTTTCGCTTATATCGTACGTTGCATCTACGAAACCTTCCCAGTATTGTCTGAAGATGCAACCCTGGCTCTTACATCGTTACTTACACTGGCGACCTACAATCTAAAGAACGAAATACCTCAGGTTCCACCGCAACTCCTCAACCCCATCTCTCAGATGTTGCCCTACTTGGCCTCAAACTTACCTGGCTCTTTCAAGGCTATCTGGGAATTCTTGATCAACGCCATTCACAAGCTTACACTTCCCTTATTGTTGAACTTGGCCTACAGAATTGGGGTATTTTACGCTGCAACCAAAATCATTCCGTTATTGTACCACAATGCGTCGTTTCCTACCGCGTCTCCGCCTAGATCGCCCATTCAGACTCCAAGCCAGTTTGTCAGATCTCGCCAGTCGTCCCACTCAGCATTGGACCAAATACCGTCTCAACAGAACACGGATTCAACAGCGGGAAACTCATCGAAATCGAAGTCGGTAACCAAGAAGAAATCATTCCGTCTCAAGCCCCCACATCACCAACCGCCTTCAGCTATCGTGCGTCTCATCTACGCGTACTCGCCATGTATTATAATAGCAGTGTATACCCACTTGATGTTGCTGTACAGCGGCGAGTTGGGCACGGAAATTAAGCTCTGGGGATTTTGGAATAACTCGGTGACAGACTACTTTGTGGTCCACCCATGGCGGTTTTGGAACTGGATCAATATGGCCACTACGTTGCTTTTATATACCGCAGAATTGCTGGGAAATTCAAGCTCAAGTGCCAGTAATGCCCTCACCAGTCACTGGAATGTCGAATAATTAAGCACTGTTTTTTTGTTTTGTCATCCCTACTTTTCTTGTACCATACCTCTTCAGTTCTTGTGCTACTGAGCTCACTATTTATTACTAATGTATGTTCATATCTTTCAGAAAATTGTGCAACTCTCGTCCTAAATCTAGAACCGGCCATCTTTCCAGGCCGTGAACCGATTGTATCAGAGCTTGACTCTATGTTTGCTTGGATGTTTCATCATGTTAGATATGAGCACACAAAGTACTAAATAGTACAGTCACTTCTCCAGAAGTGAAAGTAACAAGAGAATTTTGAGAAAGCCTGGCATATTTGACTATGCAAATTCCCATCCATTTCAAATAATAAAATAGAAAATGCACGGAATCAAGCTTGGTGACGTTCATGGACCAAGAATAAGCTCCATTGGGTTAGTTACCAACAAGAATTGATAACCATTTGTTATAACTATCGCTTAGGACACAAAATCCCGTTGCCGACATTCAGTTACCTGATACACCAATCGTCAAAAGACACTGGGAACAATGACAACCAACAAAAGCCATCACTAAAACGTCAAAGAGTTAACAAAAAGAGTCCCAAACCTCCATATTTCCAGCCAGAGCTTATAAAAAAGACAGGATTCGGCCCCAAAAAGGACAATGAATTAGCTATCCGTGCGGAAGTGGAACTCCTTTCCCCTAAAACATTCAAATGCAATGACTGCTGGCTCTCAAATGGTTGGATGAACCATTGCGTTTCCGCGTACTTGGCAGGAGACTTTCCCCAAAGCGTATTGTACAGAGTACGATCAGAGATCTTGTGTTCGCTTCGATAACAAATCTTTGGTCATGAACGTAAGGAATCATTTCGGGACAGAATCATCTACTGTATTTATACTGAAAAATTTTAGAAGTCGTGCGCGGGGCAGAAGAGCTCATTTTTTGTGTTAAGTTTTTAGGGCTGCAAGTAATGACACAAAACTCAACCTTTCTCTTTAGTGTTTGGTTTTTGCAATATTTCAAGTTATACATATATACATATAAATTAATCAGCGTAAGATCCATTGGATCCATGATTCTGGAAGAAGACCAGAGATTATCTCATAAGATCTGGCACCCGTGCCGCAGTAAACTACCGCAGGATTTCTACGCTTATGCTTAGGATGCATCAAGTCAAAGAGAGTATGGTACAAGCACCGTAAACTTCCACCTTTGCCTCCAGTCTTAATAGGCTGTGATTTATGTTGAGAACGTGAGAACCCATCAGCATACAAATCAATCATACTGGAATTCCAGCTTCTTACTTCGGAATTGATCCGGTTTGCGACGTTGTTATGACTCGACGATGCATACAAGTTACCTAATCGCACCTGCGTCACCGACAAGTTATGCTGGGAGATTTCACGGGTAAGAATTGTAAATAAGGTGGTCAAGTTGTTCTGAAACACAGCCTCGGGTGCATGGTATGGCATCTTGAGAGTGCTAAGGATATTTGAATAAATAAGGATGGTTTTAGATTGCTGGTTGCGAATAATAGTTATCAAGCCTGAAGAGAAGAGGCGCAAGTACACAAGAGTTCTGTCAGTAAGTCTTGACCATGTGGAAATTGGGATCTGTTCGAGTGGACCCACGGGAAAGTAAATGCTAGGAGCAAACACGACTCCAATGAGGTTCAAGTTGTGTGCTTCGGCTCCGGGGAAAGGGATTACCGGTAACTCGAGCAATTGCTGAAACTTTGCAAGTTGTGATTCGTAGCTATGAGTGTCATTCAAGTTTAAGTAGTTGATATCATCTGTTATAGGATTAGATTCGATATATTTGAAATCCTTATCGTCGAGTATAGTGAGATAAACAATGAAGCCACGCTTATCAAGGTCCAACGCAATCAAGCGTGTCAATGGTTCTGTTGGGGATCCCACCACAAGGACCACTTCGTTTCTGGCGCCGTTGGGAAGCTTGGGAGCACGACGTTTCGGCTCGGTTCGGGGCCTATTGCTGGAAGTACGTGCAAGCGATCTCTGGTAAAAGAATGCCGAGCCAATTCCCAAAGATAAGATAGAAGCCACTTGGATCTTATGTGTGCATAGCTTGGTCCAAAGTCTCTCGTATGCCGATTCGGGCCGTTGAGGTGTTAGGAGTGGCGGCGAAGATGTGGTATAGTGGACTATGCGATCGTAAAGGTCTGAAGTGACGATTTTCTCCAGTTGAGTATTTAAAAATGCTGATGTGGTATCGTAGACATGATTGAGTGCTTGCAAAGTCGCCTGGACCGGTTCTGCTACCATGATCTAATGATTCTAGAGTAAGGAGAGAGATTTTGTGTGACCGAAAAAAGCGATTTTTTATGAAGGTCTCATTGTTGCGAAAACACCAAAACTTATTAGTCAAAGTGAACATTTAAAGGCTAAGTAAACCCTACCACACGTGAAATCTATATATATACGATTTATTCTCTAAACCATCTAACCATATTTTACTATTTTACACTCTTTTCTACATTTCTTATAATTTGTCATATTTATCAAAAATATTGCAAAGACAGTTACTAATTCTTGGTGTGGGTAGTCACGACAACAAATCTCTTCTCAGAAGAAGAAAACGATTCAACCGTTGGTGAGTGTGCTGACAAGTAACGAACGCCAGTTGGTTCTTGTTCCAAATCATCCAAGATATCAGAGATATCTGGAGGACGATGAGACACTACCGTCTGATTCTCAAAATCTAACGAACTAGGAGTGGTTGATTTAGCCAATTTACTAGGGAACAACGAAAAACTGGAAACTGTAGCTTCTGAATCAGAAGTATTGGAATTTAGCCGTGCAACAGAAGATACTGCTGATGTGTTATTGGCCAGAGCAGCCCAGATGGCTGATAATGGCAAGTTTAAAACAATCAAGAGTTGGTTGATTGTAATAAGACTGGAGAACCGTTGGGTGGACTTGTAGTTGAACAAAACCAAGATCGAGGGAATGAAAAGAGTTTGTGTTGACATAATCAACAAGATCTGGAAACTATCAAACTGCTTTAAGCCCAAGTATCTTCTTGTTCTTATCGCACAGGCCAATTTGAAAATGAGAAACACACTAGCAATATTGACTGAGGCGGAATATAAGATCAATGGCACGTTGGTGATCCATGTTGTTTCATTTTTAGGCATTTCTCCAAATTTGAATCTTTCAAACTGTTTTGTGGTATATATAATCCCGTTGATGTAGAAACCAACCACAACCATACCAAACAGAGCAACAAACAGTGTCAACACGTAACCCAAGCGTTTCACTTCTGGAGATCTGAAAATGATAAAAACCTGATAAGCCATTGAAATTTCAACCAAAACCACAGTTATACATTGGAATGCATTTGACAACGCAGTAATGTTGTAAGCTCGATTAAAGGTGGTTGAATCAAGTACCCCAGTCAACGTAAATGTGTATGAAGAAAATGGACCGAATAAGTAGCCAAGGTAACTGGCAGATCTAATAAGCATTGACAATAGAAGGAGTTGGTTTAACCAAAAAATGGGAGTTTTCTTCTTATGAGAGTTGAAGATAACGATCATAATGCTCATTAAGGCACATGAGCCGATAGCAACGCCGTACACAACTGCATCAGTTTGTGACAGAATACGAAGCAGGTCAAGACCGGCTAAGAAGGCAGGGTCAGTTACTTGCTGAGTTGAGTCCATGCCAGATACATCTACAAAAAAGATAACCTAAGAAACAAGCCTTTTATAGCTGGCTTTTTGCAATATCTACGGCTGAGGGTGGTTGCATCAGTATATTACCCAATTGGGAATCATCAATGGGCAGGATGTGGCAAATCCCCCACCGGAGAAAAAAAATCTTAAAATTGGCCAGTAGTAGAAAACCAGCTTGAAATTTCATAGAAGATGCAGTATTACTCCGAGAAGTAAAACGTCTTTATAGTTATATCAGCTGAATTGGGTTTAGCCTTGGTAAATAAGAAAGTTTAAGGTTAATTACACTGAAGTAGTGATCATGCAACTCTGGTAAATTAACGATCTTCCTTTTGACAGAGTGAAAAAAATGGCATGATTCTGCCAATCTTTTGTACCTGAGCGAATAAATCACAAGAAGAAAGGGATCAGAAAATGTGGGCAGGATGTTACAATTATGCATTGCGCGCGTTTTGGCTCATCAGAATCGGATGATTTCCTGTGATAATTAGGAACGCATAATTCGAGTGAAATTTTTGATTCGTGCGCGACATTGATTGACATAGCCATCAAAGCACAAAGTCGGACATAAGGCAACAAACGGCTAGTAACAGAAAAATACTCGAAATTAACAAGTAGGCTGCAGGCCGAGCCACCAAATGGTAATGGGTGGCAAGGAGGAATTTACAAGGTAATTACACACGAGGCGGCAACCTGCGAGTCCAGCTTTGTTACCAGACAATAGCTAAATTGCTTTTGATATGGTTAGTAACACATGTGAGCCGAGTAGAAGCCCGAAGGGCTAACATTACCGGTCTAACAGGTATCATGTGGACTGCATGATCGATATAGGCAATAATGTAAGCCGAGGTACGCACCTAGATCGCGCGAACAAATACGCCATACACGGTAATAGTTGCTAAAATCCACATCGCAACACGTTACTTGTCAAGTTTAGTTGGAATGTTGAAGAGCGGTATGAGCGTACTGTTTAAGATAGTGTAATGCAGAAATCAAAGGAATCCATTGTCTTTACAGAGACTGATGTCTGAGACCAAATCAAATTCTCCACTTATTGCCAAACCTTAAATAAATGCACCCTGAGCCAGCAATAACTCTTCATTTCTCCAACCGTTTTTTCGTAATAGAGCTAACTTTAAAAATACACAAATTGGATTATTTTTTTTCGGAATTTTGCGTTAAATCGAAAAATAAATGAAAAATGCTATAATGGGATAGATGCCTGCACATGTCAGATTAATTAAATCCACAATATATTAACCAAAGGAATCCACAGTTGAGGGTCTTCTCTCTATTTAGGAAAAAGGGTTGCATAGTTCAACTGTTTAACTTCTTTTACAAAATCCACAGAAACTTTGAAACAGTAACATTTAGAAAAGTGAGAGAGTGACAGAGAAAGAGAGTACATCGCGGGAGACATGTCTAGTCGTGACCACATTCTCAACTACTCGATCAACAATAACCAGGCCATTCATGTCATTCCTACTCTTGATGAGATATTGAGCCAACCATGTGCCACAGATAAATACTACACCAAGTCAAACTTTATCAAATACCTCCTGTCCATACACTGTTTGGAGAACTTGGAGTTTGTCCTTGAACTTAATGCATATCTTGATACAAATCAACCTGAGTTATGGGAAGACATATATGTCAAATATCTTGCGCCAAATGCCCCACAAGAAATAAATCTTCCACATGCAATCAAGAAGGAATTATTAGTACCACTGACTGAATCAATAATACGGTGCAAACGAGTTGTGTATGATGACATTCTCCTCAATCTCTACAACGAGTTTATAAAGCACACCCGGAACAAAATCAGCTCTAGTGAGAGCACCAGCAACATCGTGTATCGTCGACAATCTGAGATTGTGCCACCAGATTCTTCTACAAGTCCCGGTGCTATAGGACTAGTTCCACCCCGGCATCAAACCCAAAGCCCAGTGCTTGGTGCCAGTAACCTAATGTTGGTGAAGAACACAAACCAATACTTTCATGACCTTTTGGATGATGACATTGGAGAGGAAACGATAGAGGACGATGTCATGTCCTCGCCTACATCTACACGTAACAATAGCTCCTCGAGCCGGGGTCTGTCCATTGGTTCTATCATGGATTCGTTTAGACACAACGTCGACGCCATGAAATTTCGCAAGGTCCGCAAGTTTAAGTTCAGACGCTTTAGTAATGATAATGAGGTATGAATAGAGTTTATAGACACATATTATGCATTTTCGATTTGGATAAAATTACCCAGGCATGCTTTAGTTCCAGGTGCATTGTAATTATGATGCGTTATTTTGCGAGACGGACTACTAAGAAAATTTCATCTACACCGTTTTTTGTTTTCTATTTGTCAGGACAATTTTTAGTGACGCAATCTCGGATATCTGTACGCTCCCCTCCATGCAAAAAAATTGTTATAGTTCTTCAGAGATGCTGTCAATGTTACCCCTCAGGTAATAATTTTAATATAATAGAGATAAATATCCCCGCTTATTACCTAATCATTATCATGTCCGCTATCAATCTAATGCAGAAAGTGATCATTCATTTTTTTTTCTTGGGATACGGCTTAGATGCGCTTACGGAGGGGCGCTCCTTTGATTTTTTCTTTTTTTTGTCTTTTTTTTTCCTTCGCAGTTTGTCACACTATGTTGTTAATGACAAAAGTGCGACATTCAGCGTCACTATTCTAAATCCCATGCCCCAGACTCGGCACTGCATATAGACTACACATCACTCGATTTCCCCTTGTTCCTTATTTCCCACAAAGTCTTGCTACCTATTTTACCTCTAAATTCTATTGATAAATTCCGCACGATGAGTTACACCCAGCTTCCAGGAGAGGCTTCAGAACCTCCATCCTATGATACACCCCGTGTTGATGGCGACAACATTCCTGATGACTTCAAATACTCCGTAGATGTTGCTTCATGTGAACTTCCAATTCGTCAAATGTTCATACGCAAAGTCTACGCCCTCTTATCAATTCAGCTTGCAGCAACCGTTTTGGTGGGCTTCATTATCAGAACAAATGAGTCCGTACGTACTTGGGGATTCAATAATATGTGGTTATTTTTTGTTGCCTTGATTGGCAGTTTTGGCTTTGCCATTGCCACCCACATTAAGGCTCGTTCGTACCCCACAAATTTGATCCTTTTGAGTCTTTTCACACTTTGTGAGTCTTATCTTCTTGGATTTAGCTGTGCATTGGTCGATTCGGATATACTCATACAAGCGATCCTCATTACATTTGTCATTTTTATTGGATTAACACTCTTTGCTTTCCAATCAAAATACGACTTCACCAGTTGGGAAGGAGCCGTTGGAATTGGTCTCTGGTGTTTGATAGGTTGGGGATTTGTCCTGTTCTTCTTTGGAGGTAACTCCAAGGGAGTTGAAACCGTGTACAGTGGTATTGGTGCATTGATATTTTGCGTGTACGTTTTGATCGATACCCAAAAAATTATGAAGACAGCACATTTGGATGATGAAATCGTGGCTACATTGAGTTTATATCTCGACGTTCTTAATTTGTTCTTGTTCATCTTAAGACTTTTGCAGAACGATAGAGAATAAACTCTTTATGTGTTTAACTAGTTATGTTATGTATCACAATTTACTGTTTTTTTTTGGTACAACCGTGCTATATATCTATTTGGCTGCGAATTACAACTTAGTAAATGTACCGAAACTTTCTGTTTTCAATATCAGTTAGATCAAAAAACTGATAGTTGGGCGGCATTTCTATGTTTTCTCTCTCTCTCTGTTTGTTTTCCAGTCTCCCCAAGTAACCTACAAAGAATGTTAATGGCACACAAACAATTTGGGTAACCAAAATAGCGATCTTGGCGGGACGGTAACTCGGAGCCGATGAGGCACGAAACATTTGCGGAGCAATAATTCCGGCTACTGCAACAGCTACCATAATAAGGGAACTCCTGAAGAATTTCTTTGAGGAGCCTGCGGTATTGGCTCCAACCCAAATATAAACGAGAGTAATCGAACACGAGCCACTGTAAAGAAGATAAAGCCCAAATAAGTTACCAAGTTTATTACTTCGTGGCAATGTCAACAACATAATACTTCCAACAATTGAAGGTATAAACATTGACGCAGTAACCAAAGTAATATTGCCAAAGCGTGCCACTAGTTGAGTTGCTATAATAATTATGAGGATAATTAATGCTCCGACCGGTAATTGAAGTAGAGCCGACTCATAAGAATCGAATCCAAATGAAAGAGTTATAGTAACACTGAAAGCACCAACAGAACCGGTGATAATTTGACCAATCAACATCAAAAAGAACAATGGCCATGTCATTTTATCCTTAAACAATAATTCAATAATTTGCAGCCATTTCACCTTTTTGGACTTCGTACCAGTCTGATTCTTCTTTACCGTTTCTAATACCACAAACTTTTCTCTATCATTAAGAAACCAACATTCGGTGACATTATCGGGCAAGTAAAACGCCACAAATATACCAAAAAGTACGGTGATTATACCCATGAATAAGAATAAAATCTGCCACGACAAAAACGTTGTTGTATGAACATGTTGAAATCCATAGGAAAGCAAGCCACCAACTATAGTTGCTGCACCAGACATCACAGACCAAATACCCATTCTTGATGCCTGTTGTGGTTTGGTGTAATACATCCCACTAATAATGATAATTGCAACTGTGCTTGAAGATTCAAAAAACCCAAGGAGAGTACGCACAGCCATTAGCGAAGCGTATGTTTTACAAGCTGAATGACACGCAACAACCACTCCCCAGCAAACAATGAATAGAGCCAACATCTTGGAAAGGGCAAATTTTTGCATACAATAAGTAACTATTGGTTCTCCAAAAATAAAGGCCCCATAAAACACTGTCGTGAGATTAGCAAATTGGTTCCCAACAAGATTCTTCTTGATTCCCATAGCAGCAGCATAATTCAACAATGTTTTATCAAGAAACTGAAGAAAATAGATTGCACAGAGAATAGGTAAAATCCACAAGTCTAGTTTTTTTAGTACATGGGCTTCTTCGGTAGCTGCAATTTCGGACTCTGTTCCATCTACTTGATTTACAAACTCAAAAGCATCGTCAAACGAAGACGTGGCTGAGATTGTAGTGCTTTCTATATCTGATTTGGACATCACGGCTGACAAAATCTCAACGATCTTCAACTTTATTTATGATGAAGTTTTTACATGCGCTTAAAGGTCAGTTCAATATTCGCAGCTTTATAAAAAGCTTGTCCAATGCGTTTAGAGGAACTGAGAAATTTGAAGTTCATCTGATCGCGTTTCTGGTCTGGCAATAAAAGAGTGTACCATAATATCGCCCTGGCCCATGTTCCTGTGGTATCAGATAACGTGAATGACAATTATATGATATTAAAATTTGGAAATAAGAGAGTTGTAAAAATGAAACAGTATAATCCTAGAAAGATGCAGTCCCAAACTAAACAAAGAGCTCTGCAATAATGATCCAATTTGGATATTTAACAGTTATTGAGTTCATCATCCCATGTATGGCAGTTGAAGTTTCTAGGTTTTAGCTTGGGAGACCGTTCCGGAATATGCAGCCGAAACCTCAAGCAATACGACTAAAGAGTTCCTTGTTCCATAATGCAAAGGAAACTCTAGAGAGGTGAATTGTTTCAGAGGCTGGGTAGAAATTTGACGTAAGCTATGACTAAGAAGCATCATTACGGTTATTTATGCGCGACAGGGATGTAATTCTCGCGCTAGCTGGTACTGACAACTGAAATCTCGGATAAGCCATCCGATACTTGTATATGATTTCTTCGGTTCGTTTAAAAATACTGGAGATATCAGGGAGCGTGCCAAGACTATTGCCACAATCCAAAGTTAAATCTTAGAGTGCGTCTGATTAGGCATGCGATGCAGCCAAGACATCAAGCTAGCAACGCCTAAGCCGATAGAATCATCGGGATATGGAGAAGCGAACTATTGTAAAGGAATCGCCTTGGCAAGATCCTCAAGAGTGAGGCTTTAGAGGCTTTGCCTATTTTCCATCGCCTAATGATTCCCGGTTGGCGAATATTGATAATTTCGGAGTCACAAAGAAATCATGACGCATTATCGATCCGAAAAATGCGAGACCCAAACAAATAATTACCGCAAAGGAGCAGGCAAACAATAGAAATCTTATCTGCCCGACAAAAGTAATATTTCCACCAAGTTTACACATCAGGCGTTAAGTGACCATCAGTACAATATTGGTGACGTGCAATCCCGACAAACCTTAATAGCAGAAAAAGCAATTGCATGGTACTGCAGTTTCACTTTTCCAACAAGTGTGAAACACGTCAAAATGTACCATCGAAGTAAAATACTACTACAAGAGCACCTGGTTATTGAAGAAATGTGGTATTTAATTAATTAAATTGGTTTGTCGCAACCAAACCGGCTGTAAGCACCTAAATTGGATCGCCGCCTAGCCCCCTTCTTTCCGTTAAGCACATCTTTTTTTAGCAAAAGAGGTTATGTGCATTTGTCCTCTTGCAGCTTCGCGAGCGCGTAGGTTGTGTTGTCCCAAAACCATTAGGACATATGGGGGCTACGGAAGCGTTGGAAACATAGTTGGTATTCGGCGAGTGGATTTCGGGGTGGGGTTATGATAACCTTGCGTATTGCATCACAGGCACTCTTGTACTGAGATTTCATTTCTGCACGTTGGATAAACAAAAAGGGGATGGAATGTAGCTCGGCTGTTCCACCAATGGGAGTTAACAATAACTTATCTTCATAATTTTATTACCGAAAAGGGGACTTGCGGCGAACACAGTATGAAAATATTTTAATATTCAAATGTTGCCAAGAAATTACTAATTTATTATTGACAGGTTAGCCAAGACCTTTTTCATTCACCGAAGTACATGGCTTAACTATTATGTAGATCGAGGAGATCATATAGGACCCCGTACACTAGACACGGACCGCTTTCTGTTCATTAAACGGTCAGGTAAAACAGTATAACCACCACGGTACCCCTCTCTGGTCGCCATGTGCGTAAGTGAAAGTTGAACTCAAAAAAATAATACCCAAAGCGTAAAAATATGAAAAAAATCTCTCAATTACACACAATGTCATGACTTATTGCCATGGACCTCGATCCGAGTGCCGGACGCGAGCATTTTCAGCCTTGGTGTATTTTTAAATTGAAATACCGATTGACGTATTTCTAATTTTTATATAAGTCAGACAGTATCCTCATATACTTCCCTACCTTGCATATCGTTGTTTTATGTACAAGTACTAATTTATTAAATGATGTCGAACTATCAACCTGACTATTACAATTACCAGATGGTAGAGGGTAAGCAGTTACCTTCGATCTACGTCCCATCCCCACTGCAAGCATATCAACAATATCCTCTGTATCCGCAAGACTATCTGCGGGTTATGGGCTCGTTTTACCCTGCATCTTCGACAACAGGCCTTCAATATTACCCTCAGCAACAGGTCCAACAATCCTCTCAGCCGGCAGCGGCAGGGGCAGCAGCCCCTGTTATCCCAATGTACCAGAACCGCCCGAACTATGTGACTTCCAAAAACTTAACTTCACAACAATACGTCCCATTCCCAAGCTACGGACAACAACTCCCAAGCCAGGCCGAACAACAATATAAACCACAAAAGCAACAACAGGGACAACTGTCTGATAAGTATCCGGTCAGTCCTAACTCCGTGCTTGACTCTAGTTCTGATGCTGACTCATTGAACTCAAGACACTCGCAGATTGATTATCTGTCGATTGTGCTGTACACCAACTCACCAATGCTTAAAAGAAAACGCAGAAGTGCTAAGAGCTTATCAGAAATACTGACCCATGACTCCGATATGGCAGTTTTTACCTGCGAAATATGTTCAAAGGTCTTTCATAAACAATACAATCTTAAGTCACACATGAAGACGCATTCCACCGAAAAACCTTACAAATGCAGTAAATGTCCCAAGACATTTGCTCGGTCTCACGACAAGAAACGTCATGAGTTACTTCATGAAGGAGTCAAGAATTTCAAATGTGAAGGATACTTGAAGGATGGTCGCACTAAATGGGGATGCGGAAAGAAATTTGTGAGACTGGATGCATTATCAAGACATTTTCGGACAGAGACTGGCTGGCTTTGTATCCGTCCGTTGATGGAAGAGGCAAAGCACTTGGAGAACGGACATTCGGATTTTGATGCTCACAAGTTTGGACTCAAAAACCATTATGACGAAGAAGACGAAAAACCAGTTACTTACTAAAGTTACAAATACACAAACACATGCACACAGACATATTGCACACAAATCTTATATGAATAACATGGAAATGGATAACCCATTTATGGATACTTTGCTTCTTCGGGCTTTTTTACTCTTTATTGTTTTTACTATTTTGCGGAGTTTTTAGATTGATTTATGACTATAAAAATAAAAGTTCTCGGGTCATCCTCGAGATGCGAATATAAAATTGCTTAAGCCATTATTAAACATCTTGTTCTCCACACTAAGCCATCAAAAGGACTGTAATTGGTAATGATGGATAATATAGAGTTTTGAGTTCAAAAGGAGGGGATGCACTTCACCATATATCATCGTTTGTAACGTGACAAGTGTCACAAAATGCCAAATACAACCGTTTTGAAAGTATCTCTGTGTGCATCCACTTTTGCGTTGCATTGTTTCTGAAATGATACCGCCTAATATCTACTGGAAGACAATACCACATCGGTGCAACAATTTCAGAACATCAATTATTGCTACAATTAACTTATTCATGTGTATGCTGATATCTACTTCATAAGCGATTCTCGTATCTTACTTGCAAAACGCATCTCTTACCGTATTGGCAACGCAAAAAAAAAATCTCGGCAAGAAAAATCGTGCTTACAATGCAGAATCTCTACCAGCTAATTCCGTTGTCAGGGTTGGATTTATTAGAAATCGCTTATCTCGCCGCATTTATCACTACCCCTTTCTGGCAAGGGAAAATTTTCGAGCTGCGCAGATTTTTTTTGCCCTTAGCCCTTCCTATTTGGGAAATTGCGCTCCATTAAATTCCTATAGTTTTCTCCAAATAAATAGAAATACCTTTGATGTGTCAAAGTTTTAATTCTCAGATACTTGGAGATGCTTGGTTCAGAAATCTTGCAAATTAATCCTAGCGACAGAGTAGGAATCAAGGTACGAAATCTTACAGTTTCAGTAAAGAACAACGATATAGAATCGGGTAATCAAACAAGAATTCTTGATGATATTTCGTTCGATCTTGAATGTTCAAATTTATTGGCGATAATGGGAGGCTCTGGGAGTGGTAAGACAACTCTTCTCAATACCCTATCTCACCGTGTAAATATTGAAAACAAGAAACTCAGCTTTCAAGGTGAAATATCCTTCACAAATAATATCAAACAAGCATATTTGTTGCAAACAGATGAATTTCTTCCCGGACTCACAGTATTTGAAACCTTGAATATTCAGGCCCAACTTCGACTTCCTCCTTCTACGTCAAATCAAGATAAATTACTACTTATACAGTCACTTTTGGATGTTTTGGAACTAAGTCATATCCAAAATGAAATTATCCTCTCTTTCACACATAAGACAAACTTGTCTGGGGGAGAACAAAGACGTGTCTCTCTTGCTATCCAACTTTTATCTAAACCATCTATTCTCTTTTTGGATGAACCTACTACAGGATTGGATACTTCTTCGTCCCTTAAATTAATTCAGGTTCTTAAAAAATTATCATCGCCAGAATTTGGAATAACGGTTATTCTTTCAATCCATCAGCCACGTCCAGAAATTTCGGCATTATTTGACAAAATATGTCTCATGACGAGAGGTGGAAGGTTGGTCTATTATGGTGGATTACAGGAAAGTCAACTGTACTTTGCATCTTTGGATTTTTTGCCTTCAAAGGATTCAACCCCCACAAACTATATTGAATACATTATGGACTTATCCGTCAAAGATACTTCAACCCGTTTAAATGAAGAAATTGCTTCAAAGAGAATTGAAAACTTAGTCCTGAGTTGGAAGGAAAAAGCTCCCAAATCCCCCATGCTTTCGGTCAAGGAATCGCAACAACAGTTTGAAAGAAATTTAAGTTTATTTGCTTCCCAATCAGAAAAGATATCGTTGGTTCAGCAAATATTAGTCTTGACAAAAAGAACATTTGTAATGACATATCGGGATACCGCTTCCTTATTTGCCTTAAATATTGGATCTGCACTTTTGGGAGTGGCAGTTGGATGGATGTTTTATAAGCCACATCCAGATTTAGCAGGTATAAGATCCATAACTTCGGTATTATACGTTATGTTGGAAATTGTTGGATTCTGTCCTATGTTTTTTGAAATTGAAAAGCTATGGTCAACAGATGGGGTATTCTTCTACCGGGAGTACCTGGAACATTATGTTACCATTCCAGGGTTTATTATATCCCGAATTTTGGGTAAATTCTTGTTAGAATACCTTCCAGTGTCCTTAATATTTTCTTCTATTACTTATTTTATGTGGGGTTTACGATTGTCCGAAAAACCTGGAGCTCCCCATGATGCCTCCTATTTTGGTATCTACTTTGTTTTGACATTATTGACCAACATGAATGCAATGGGATCAGCAATGCTAGTGTTTGCTGTTTCCCCAGATTTTTCGATTTCTTCTCTTGTTTACGGGGCATTTTATCAATTACAAAACAGTGCATGTGGGTACTTTGTTAATGCAGCTTCAGCGCCTGTTTATGTTCGTTGGACTAAGTACATTGCGTACTTTTGGTATGCATTTGGTGCGTTGACTGCAAATCAATACTCTGGTTGGATGGGTGACTGTCCATATTCTGAGGAATCCCTTTGCGTTGAGTATTCTGGTAATTATAATCTTAAGGTTTTGGGATTTCCTGTAAACTGGGTAGGGAAACCAATTGGTATTCTTGCTGCCTGGTTTGTTGGCTTTTATTTGATGTCAGCAGGCGTATTCTACTTCAAGAATTTTGATGTGTCTATGTCCAAAACCAAGAAGAATAAAATTGGGGGTGAGTCTCCACTGGATGACGAGTTTTGTTTGGAAGAAAAGGTTGAAGTTGATGATAAGGAGTTCTATAAAGTTGATGAGGTACTTTTAAGTGAACCCAAGAAAGTTTACGACGATATTGACATTAATGTGCGTGGACTCTCATTAGTAGTCCAGAAGAAATCGTTGGTAAATAAGGTTTCACTGCAAAAATTATTACTTGACTCAATTTCTGTCGATTTTGTAGCCAACAAAGTTAACGCCATCATGGGTCCTTCAGGAAGCGGAAAGACGACCTTCTTGAATTACTTGTCCAACAGATTATCAAAATCTCATAGTTTTGTTTCAAATGGTACAATCAAGTTCAATGGCGTGCAGCAGCTTTCTATTTCTGAACTCTCTAAGATGTCGGCGTACGTGACCCAACATGATAACTCGTTAATTCCCAATTTAACCGTGAGAGAAACTTTGTATTACCAAGCCAGATTAAGACTTCCACTCCGTGAGCACCTCGATATTCCAAATAAGATTAATTTATTGATAAGGCAAATGGGATTACTGGACTGTGCTGATACATTGATAGGATCAGAATATGTAAAGGGTATCAGTGGTGGTGAGAAGAGACGTGTATCAATTGCTATTCAATTGTTATCCATGCCCAAAATCTTGTTTCTTGATGAACCCACTTCAGGCTTAGACTCGACAACTTCTCTTATGATTCTTAGTATGCTCGATGAGTTGGCAAGAGATAATAGAACCACCATCATTTTGAGTATCCATCAACCACAAGAGGATATTTTCTACAAATTTGGTTCATTAGTATTATTGGCTAGAGGAGGACGGGTTGTATTTAATGGAACTCCAAGAAATATCCCTGGACACTTTGAGAAAATGGGATACATTCTTGGAAATAACAATGTTGCTGATTCGATGTTGGACTTGATATCTCAAAATTCCGAAGAAGATAGCGTGGTTACGCAAAATCGGGTTGACTATTTTGTCAATGAATGGAGACTCAGACAGCAGAAGGAGACCTTTACACCATCTCAGGATTTGATTGAAATCTCCAAATATTACCGTCAGAGATTGCCATTCTGGCACACGTTCAGGGTCGTTTCAAGTCGTCAATTAGTCAATTTCCGTCGATCGAAAGATGTGATTATATCACGGGCAGGTCAAACAATCTTTTTAACCATTGTTCATACTTTGTTCTTTGCTCCATTGCGCAACTCGCAGGCTGGTATTGACAATAGATTAGGGTTGATCCAGGAAGTACTTAACTTGTACTATGCGGGGTTGTTGAACAATTTAACTTTATTTCCAGTGGAAAGAAACTTATTCTATCAAGAATACAAGGATGGAATCTACGGCGTGGTTGAGTTCAGCACGTCGTATTTATTAAACGAGCTTCCAGTGGAAATTATTCCGTGTCTTTTCTTTGGTGCCATGTTAGTGTTTGTTTGTGGACTTCCACGTACAGCAGGTATGTTTTTCAGTATGTTTGCTACAGGATTTGTCTCGCTCAATTGTGGGGAATCGATGGGTATGATGGTCAACAGTATTTTTGATCATTTGGGTGTGGCCACCAATATTGTGGCCAACATTACCATATTGGCTATATTTATGGGTGGTACTATGTCGTTGCATATGCCGCCATTTTTCAAAGGGATTAACTACATTAGTCCTATGAAGTATGCCGTTGGAATTTGTGCAAATTTGGGATTAAAGGGTCAGAAGTTTCTGTGTGACGTGGAGAATTGTGCATTGACAACTGGCGACCAGGTATTACATTACTATGGTTTAAAGAATAATGTGGGAGCATTTTTTGGTGGATTAATAGCATGCTTGATCTTATACAGATTGGTTGCAATTGCTATATTACACGTAAAGGTGAAGCATTTTAATTAATTTAATAAACTACAATTATAGACTATTTTTGAACTTTGGTAGAATGAAGAAAAAGTGAAGGTATTATCCGATTCTTTCTTCTCCTTACGTATGGTAAAGGATATAGATACAGATACAGAAACTTTCGTTCTATTCTGGTGAGTGGTTTGTATTGTTGGTAATTTTCTGTCGATAGAGCAGAAGTTATTCCATCACAATCTGTTAATTCAATTGTAGGAATTGCTAATGTTGAAAATTGAGAGTTCGGAGTACTGAAACTCCATGTTAATTGTTCATTGTGGTTTAGGATTGTTCCGTGTGCAAATAGTGGGTCCCTTTCGTCATCTTGAATAAGAAATATATTCATTTTGTTGATAATTTGCAGCTATTGTTTCAAGCTTAATATATAGAAAATGGGGTTTTTTATCTGCTAAGAGGCAGAATAAATCAACTGGATGTATCATTTGTAAAAATAGTATAGGAATTATGCTTGAAAATGGTTTTATGATTCTTGCAGTTTTTTTTATTTGAATTGTACTTGGATTATTGTATACCATTGATTCCAAAAATGGGTGGGTTTCACTGACAATTTGCAATCGCTATGCACCAGCAGGTTTTGCGGGGGAAGAAGAAACGATCTCGCAGAACCCAAATTTGCAGCTTCTCACGTGCCAGAACTTTCTGGAAAAAATTTCGCCGGCCAACGGCAAAGTATATTAATCATCGCGCCTCTTAGACTTCTCCACCACTACAACTTTACGCTATGTTGAGAGCACGTCCATCTATTAGAGCCACAAAGACCTTTGTCCGTAACTTGTCCCACAAGGAATTGAAGTTTGGTGTTGAAGGCAGAGCTGCCTTGTTGAAGGGTGTCAACTTGTTGGCAGACGCTGTTTCTGTCACCTTGGGTCCAAAGGGCCGTAACGTGTTGATTGAACAACAATTTGGTTCTCCAAAGATCACCAAGGATGGTGTCACTGTCGCCAGATCCATCACCTTGGAAGATAAGTTTGAAGACATGGGTGCTAAGTTGTTACAGGAAGTCGCCTCCAAGACCAACGAATCTGCTGGTGACGGTACTACCTCGGCCACTGTGTTGGGAAGATCGATCTTCACTGAATCTGTCAAGAATGTTGCTGCCGGCTGCAACCCAATGGACTTGAGAAGAGGTTCCCAGGCTGCTGTTGAAGCTGTTGTCAACTTTTTGCAACAAAACAAGAAGGAAATCACCACCTCTGAAGAAATTGCCCAAGTGGCCACCATTTCTGCCAACGGTGACCAACACATCGGTAACTTGTTGGCCTCTGCCATGGAAAAGGTCGGTAAAGAAGGTGTTATCACTGTCAAGGAAGGTAAGACCTTGGAAGACGAATTGGAAGTCACCGAAGGTATGAAGTTTGACCGTGGTTTCATCTCCCCGTACTTCATCACCGACACCAAGTCCGGTAAGGTTGAATTTGAAAACCCATTGATCTTGTTGTCCGAAAAGAAGCTCTCTTCGATCCAAGACATCTTGCCATCTTTGGAATTATCCAACCAAACCAGAAGACCATTGTTGATCATTGCTGAAGACATTGACGGTGAGGCTTTGGCTGCTTGTATCTTGAACAAGTTGAGAGGTCAAGTCCAAGTCTGTGCTGTTAAGGCTCCAGGTTTCGGTGACAACAGAAAGAACACTTTGGGTGACATTGCCATTCTTACTGGTGGTACTGTTTTCACTGAAGAATTGGACTTGAAGCCAGAAAACGCCACTGTTGACTTGTTGGGTTCTGCTGGTTCCATCACCATCACCAAGGAAGACACTGTTGTCTTGAACGGTGAAGGTTCTAAGGAAAACATCCAAGCCAGATGTGAACAAATCAGAACCACTGTTGGTGATGCTGCCACCACTGAGTACGAAAAGGAAAAGTTACAAGAAAGATTAGCCAAGTTGTCTGGTGGTGTTGCTGTCATCAGAGTCGGTGGCTCTTCTGAAGTCGAAGTTGGTGAAAAGAAGGACCGTTACGACGATGCCTTGAACGCTACCAGAGCTGCTGTTCAGGAAGGTATCTTGCCAGGTGGTGGTACTGCTTTGATCAAGGCTTCGAGAATCTTGGACGATCTTGCTGCCAAGGCTGAAAACTTTGACCAGAAGTTGGGTATCCAGACCATCAAGGCTGCTATTACCAAGCCAGCTAGAAGAATCATTGAAAATGCTGGTGAAGAAGGTGCTGTTATTGTTGGTAAGATCTACGACGATGCCACTTTTAACAACGGTTACGACTCTTCCAAGGGCCAATTCACCGACATGATTGCTGCCGGTATTATTGATCCATTCAAGGTTGTTAAGAACGGTTTGGTTGATGCTAGCGGTGTCGCCTCCTTGTTGGCCACCACCGAATGTGCCATTGTTGACGCTCCTGCTCCACCTGCTGCTCCACCTGCTGCTCCAGCCGGTGGTATGGGTGGCATGCCAGGTATGTTTTAGAGAGACCTACGACGTTATAACAAACAATGTAAATAGTCATATAGATGCTACAAAAAGTAATCGAAAAAAACAATAAAGAATGAAACATGAAAAATAAAAAATCGAAAATTAGCAGGTGTCTGACCTGCATGTAGTTAGTAATGACATGTGGAAACAAGTTTCGATGATCTGGGAATTTTTGGGGAGTGATAATTCTTTACAGGATGTTTGAGGATATTCTTCCCAAAACAGAGACGAGAGAAAGTAAGCCACGTAAGCTTGAACGGCTCTTGCAGAAGTATAAGGAACTTAAGAAGTTTCAGCAAGTTTATCTGAACGAAATACGACATGGTAAGCGGAAAAAGCAGGCACTCAAGAAGATCCAGAAGGAATTGAAACGGCGACTGAAGCCGGAAGAAACGTATGAAGTTTGGCATCACTTGAAGCATTTGAATGAAAATAACAAACAAACTCACAAACATGACGACGAGAAAGTCACAGAGGACGCAAAACGTGATTTTGAAGATTCAGAAGCGACCGACAAGCTCAAAAGGTTTACTGAATCGTTTGACACGTCTACACATTGGATTAAATCAAACTTTCTTATTCGCTCCAACGGGTTGGAGGTATTGCCATATCATATATATGAACCTGTTGATTCGATCCAAAAACAACATATTAATAATCTCAAAACGTTGCTCCATCTAAACATGTTGCGTCGCAATTGGAACGCAGCATACAAGTTGTTTGGTTTGCTCATGCGGTTGCCTATTGATATCCGGTCAATCTGGCCATTGGGCATCGAGATCTTGGCCAATAAGTATCAGGAACTGGAAACAAACCCATTGGCGAAGCAAGAACGGTTCTTTGACTGGCTCTCATCATACTATATCATTACCAACCAGAATGCCGCCCGCAGAAAGGGCCGTTCGATGGAAATATCGGCTCCTATTTGGAGATCTGGTTCCAAGACACATGCTCCAATATATATTGTCAGTTCATTGTGGGCACTCTTGATCAAGAAGCAACACGGACGGCTACGCGATAAGTTGGAGGAACTCTTGTTAGAACCACCATTCAATATTGAGGGTATCTTTTATTTTATATTGGCGCTATGTTTGGTACTCGAATGTATGGAGCTTGCTAATGAATATTTTAGTACCGGAGAACAAGTTCAGCTGCGTGTTACACCGTTGTTGAAAAAAATTGACCGCAACTTGATAAAATGTGATGAGCTCCATTTTATCTATCCTAAAGATATAATTAACGAGCAGATCGATAATGTGCTAGGGATGATGGACACCTTTGTTGAGCACAAGGATGAACACAACAATGAAAACCTGCCAATGAAGTCAACTTATGAACCATTGGACTTTACAGAAGACGTTTCTGATGATGATAATGAAATTTATGACAGACAACCTCCAGAAGAAAACGACTCGCCTGGCCCAAGTCAGGACCAGGATATGGATATGGACTTTGATTTTGACTTTGATTGATATCCAAGCCAGTAGGAATATCATTCTATGTTTTTTTTTAGTAAATTACTCAATATGATGGAGTCGAGTAATTTCAGGATGAGTTGGTAGCGTAGTTAATCTAGCCTTTACGTCCCGCGACAATCTAACGATGTAGCTACCATCTTCTTGTCTTTCAAGAGGGAATGCGCTCCAATCTGGGGGTAAAAGGCTATTCTCGTTAAGAACAAGTTCTGCAGGCTCATCAGGGATTTGCAGTACTGGTTCAGTTTCCAGTTCTTGCTCTTGAACTGGCAGATGTGCGTGCAAACCACCTTCAGCCAAAAGTCTGGCTCTCTGCTGAATCTGTCTATGTCTTTCAAGTTCGCTGAGCGGTGGAACAGGTTGTAAATATGGTATGTTGTCTTGGGCTTGGACTGGAGCGTCTGTTGCTGGTTGTTCTGGTTGTTCTGGTATTTCGGGTTCTGAATCATCACCAAACACCTTCTTTCTGCATAAGGGACAACTGTCCGAACGTTCTAACCATTCTTTTAAGCAGCTCTTGTGGAGAATATGGCTACATTTCAACCTCTTGGGCTCCATCTTGTTGCTTGTGGGGTCCAATTCCATGTCTTCGCGACAAATAATACAGACAGTGTCCACTGCTGCCAATTCTTCAGCTGTGGCAGTGGGGAGTTGGGTATCAAGTCGCTTTGAAGCTTCCATAAATGCCAAAAGTTGTTTGAATTCGGTATAAGTTTGCTTAACAGAAAAGTACAACCCTTGTATCATTACTGGCTGGAATTGCAAACCTGATATCACCATCAAAAGGTATAAGATCAAAGCGTATGCAAAAGATTTGACCAAACTGGCAACAATGTCAACAACCTTACTATAAAAGGCTTTGTTTTGCCATTCGAATTCGTTATTTTCGTCCAAATGAGAAAGTTCGTAAATGCTGAGTTGGAGCTTGGTAAAGTACGCCGCCGATTCCACAGTTTGG
This sequence comes from Teunomyces tritomae, assembly GCA_030568455.1. Classification (NCBI taxonomy): domain Eukaryota; kingdom Fungi; phylum Ascomycota; class Pichiomycetes; order Serinales; family Debaryomycetaceae; genus Teunomyces; species Teunomyces tritomae. The sequence goes on from JAJMFZ010000010.1 coordinate 181,079, forward strand.
ATAACAAATTGAAATCCAAACGAGAGACAAGTTACGGAATTGATGCCTTGAAACACATCATAAATGAGAAACTTTGCCATGGCCATGTCGGCAAATATCAAGAAGCATTGTAAGAATAAGTAGAATCGGTCGATTTTGGTACGACTACCGTCGCCATTTGTGGCCCGGAAAATAAGCATATCGAGTCTTTCGTTCAAGATGATGTGGAAAACCTTGGAGCTGCTTGCAATGCCGATTAATACACAGTTTAAGAGCAAGTTTGTGTCGGTTGTGGCCACGTTCATGAACAAGCCGATGGCAAATCCTGGAAGACGTTCTACCAAATGCTCTACTTCTATGATACGGAGCTCTCCAAACACTATCCGCAGCAATGCCAAGTTGTATGCAAAAAAAAGGAGGGAAATGCTATTGATCAACACTGCGAGTTTGAATCCGTCGGTGAATTCCATTAGAAACGTTGTGAAATCAAACGAACGTTCCAATGAATGAAATATGGACCAGCTCAAAAGTGCCACAGACACTGCCAGATACGTTATTAGATACTTTGAACGTGTGGTGATCATTCTTGTCTCGTTTCCGGTTGATGATTTGATGTCGTGTGTGGAGATCGTAAAGGTTGGATTTTTTGAGGGGGTGGAAAGTTGGGAGTACATGCATTATGTGCAGGTGCACGATTACTTCCAAAAATAAAAAGTAGATTTCTATTGAAAAATTAAGTATTATTAGTTTCTCGGGGTAAGTTTACGTTTGTACCAACTACCCTTTTAAATATTACAGTATAGTACAATTTTTTCCTCGTGTATAGTCAATCAGCTGTGTTTCAACTCAACATGGCTATTATCCAACCTTCTTTTCTTGCTTGACTCGGAATTCTCCTTGTTTTCCAATGCTCGGTTTAGTTGAGGAATCCGGCTTTTGGGAGACCGCCGTACCGGCGAAATCTCTCGCGATGACGTATCCAAAAGTTTGATTGGTGATCTTTGTGGTGATCTCTGTGGTGATTCGTTATCCTTTGCTTCTTTCTGCAATTCCCTCAAACTCTTATTAATTGCCAGCAAGTGTCTTCGTATTTCGGCATCATTTTCGGACACGCTCAGCTTGGTTTCAACTAGAAGCTTGTCGTCAACGACATCTTCTTGCACAAGACTGTTCAACTCATTAATTGATGCACGAGAATGACGATTCAACAACGATATTTTATCGTTAGTTTTTACGGCAAGTGCACTTGCACGTTCACGGAATGTAGTCTGGTCCGTGTTCTGGAGCTCCGTATCAATATCCCCCATAACTTTGTTACTTTCACGGCCCCATTCAAGTTGCCGCTCGTGTAACTCGCTTCTCTGGTCAGTGATCAACTGCGAGGAGATCTCAGCAACAGAAGTTTCAAAAAGCGATTCGTATTTACGTTTTGATGACGCCAATACTGAATGAATATCATGCGAAAGCGCTTCATTCATCTGAGTCAATTCACGAGTAATACGGTCTTCAACAATTTTGTTAAGCTTCTCCTTGCATTTAGCCTCGTCAAGATGCTCTTCCATGATGTATGCCGTAAGCTTTCCGTTCAAATCACGCAACTCGCCAAGATTGCTTGCCATATTGGAATTGAGCCGGGTGACAAGATCACTCAACTGATTGAAATTGTCTGTGTGTTGCGAAAGAAACTGCGGTAACTCGTCAAGCGAGTCGTTGATCTTGCCAATGGTTCCCAACTTCTCACTAATCCGATTCTTGAATCGAGATATATCGTGAAGTAGCTGGTTATTAAACACGGAGATATTGTCGCAGTTTTTGCTATTGCTGTATTTGCTCAATATGACTTTTATGGAATCAACAGAATTGTTCAAACTTTCGTAGACCATCTTGACAATCCGGGCGGTTTTTGTGTTGTATTTTTGATTAACGTGGTTAAACTTCGCCGTCATCTTCAATATTTCGTCGTCTTTTTGTTTGATCTGATGCTTGGATTCATTAATAGCAGTTTCGAGTTGAGAATTTGTTGCTTGAAGTTCCTTATGGTCGTTGGTCAAGGTCTCCAAATCGATCGTAATCTTTTCCAACTCGGTAACTTTAGCAGAAAGCGAGTTATTCTTGCTAGTGAGCTCCTTGATGGTAGCTTTAAGTGCGTCATTTTCTTCTGTCATTGTTGTATAGTTTTCCTCATTCATCCATATCCCATTCTTACTTCGTGTGGCCACTAAATCGGCATTGATTCTTGCTAAGTCCTGCGATAAGTTCTTGACGAGAGTCTTTTTCATAATCAAATCTGAGTCCTGACCCGTTTGTGGCAAGTTCCTTATATTCTTTGCCTTGCATGCGTAATCCAATGTCGAGCAGGTTTCATCAATACTAATTTTGGCGGGAGAAATGGTAGTGATGAGGGTAGTTTTGGTATTTCCTCCGATAGAATCTTGTAATAGACGAGTGAGCTTGGATTCACGATATGGTATATGCGAAGGGTCTTTGATTTCACTCAACGAATTGATAACACGACCTAATGTCAATAAACTCTGGTTGATAGATCCTGCCTCCTTAGCTCTCTGGTTGATGGCCCCAGATCGACTGATATTTTCTGAACCGGCCAAGTCGACCAAGTTCATCTTAGAAACACGGAAAAGATCAGACCCCACACCATCGCCAGGTTGTTTGCGGAATAGACTAATAGTGAATATGGTGTGTGATCGCGAGGAGACGTCATTGAGCTTAGTATATGCCGTTTTCCGTTTTGAGAGACCACGTCGAAGTATATCGAGACCTCCTTGACACGTCAGTACATGTTCTTCGTGCAAGTTTTGAACCACGATGCTTTTTGCCTGGTTATAAATGCGGAGACGGGACTTTGAATCATCCTCAGCTAATAAATCTCGAAGTTCTTCGTTGTAAAGTTCTAAATATGAGCATTTCACGGCATAATCATCGTCCAAGCGACGAAATAGTTCCATTAACACCCTAGGAATGATCCCCATCTTGTCTTTTTCGGATTCTCCACACATCGTGTACGTTTTACCGGTTCCTGTCTGGCCGTAGGCCAAGATGGTGGTGTTGAGACCATTTAAAAAGTCGGAAAACAATGGCATGGCGACTTTTTCAAATATGAGCCGTTGATCTGCTTCTGAACCGTAAATCTGATCGAGTTTATAAGTTTTGATATTGCTGATGTTATGGCTTGTCGCGCCGTGATCCACAGTAACGTACGGATCGGTCACCGAATACGTTTCACACGGCAACTCAACCACAATGGGCGACTTTGCCTGGATTTCCCGGTTATTACGCGCCCGACACCGCACTACCACCTGAATATTTGACATTGTTTGGTGTGGTTTTTTTTGGTGGTTATCTGTTTGTTTGTTTATGTATTTATGTTTTTTTCTGTTTTGTGTGTATGTTTTTGCGGGTCTACATTACATCACGTTGTGTGCAGTATAATCTCATGATCATTACGATACGACATTTCTGCAACAGTTTTCCCTCTTTACATTTACCTGTAATTAATTAATCTATTGAGTAGCCTTTCGTTAGTCGAAGAAGTCATCATCATCTTCATCGTCATCAGCTATATGTTTTCTATTATACACGATTTTCGAAGAGCTCGCGACGTTTTGGTCACGCGAGATCCCGTCCAACATCTGCACCACGTCTTTCTCAGTCAACTTTTGTACCACCGAGCCCATCTGGTACAACTTCAAGATATATTGTTCAACAGCATCGGCCCTTTCTGGTCTCACGATCCGTACACGGCTGAGTCTTTCACGAGCAGCAGGTTCAAGTAACCGCGCGAGCAACGAAACGGTGGCATCGTCGGCTTTTGCCGCCGGTCTTGCTCCAAGATCGGATCCCAGCAGTCTTCCTCCAGATCCACCAGCATTCTGTTGAAGCTCAGCAAGTCTGGCAGCACGTATGGCGTTCAATTCAGCGTCGTCCATGGTTAAAACTAAAAGAAAATGTTTGTTTTAATGAAAATCGTGGCCTGTATATAATTGGATGAAGTTTGTCTCATTTTTTTTTTGGTTTTTTTTTGGTTTCTGCCCCAGTTCCGGTATATAGCCATCGATCTCAAGCGGAAAACTTCTACTCAAGACAACAACCACGACGCAACATGAGTACAAGTAATGTGACGGATAAGTCCAACATTCTCCACAAGTATAAGATTGTGTTTTTGGGAGACCAAAGTGGTAAGTATAATTTACAAGCAGAAACAGGTTGTTTTTTTGGCGACACCGTTGCGTTACAACTGGACAAGAACCATCGCCACCGGTGTTACAACTACCGTCGAACATACCAAAATAATGCCTGAAGTTATGTTTGTTATTGTTTAAATAAAAAGGAGTATCTACTAACGTTTGCTTAGTGGGCAAGACATCGCTTATCACTCGGTTCATGTATGATACGTTTGACGAGCAATATGCTGCGACAATCGGGATTGATTTTCTCTCCAAGACTATGTATCTTGAAGACAACAAGACGATCCGGCTCCAGTTGTGGGACACTGCTGGCCAGGAACGGTTCCGTAGCTTGATACCCTCATATATCCGTGACAGTCATGTTGCAGTGATATGTTACGATATCACCAACAAGAAGTCATTCAACAATCTTAACAAGTGGATCAAGGACGTGAAGTTGGAGCGGGGAGACGATGTGATTATTGTTATTGTTGGTAACAAGTCTGATCTTGCCAATGATAAAAGACAAGTCACGGTTGAGGATTGTGAAGCATTATACAAGGAGGTTGGAGCCCAATTCTTCATTGAGACATCGACCAAAGCCAACCATAACGTCAAGTTACTATTCAAAAAGATTGCACAAAGTTTACCTGAGTTTAAGGAAACTGACGTTACCGAGCATAAGAAATCAAAGCCGGAAACGATCGATATCACAATAGAAGAATCCGAGCCGGCCAGCGGGTGTTGTTAGGTGACAGTAATACAATACACACATTTATAAACGAAACAAGAAAATGGGGAAAACATCGTAAGTTGATAATAATGGATGATTATATTTGTTCCAGTAACAACATAATCAAAAAAAAAATAATAATTATTTTAATGGTCATTATTATTAAAAGACAACGGCGACAACCTTGTGTCCGAGACTTGCAACGTCGCTTATGTTTATTAACAATGCCGAGCTGGCGCTATTCTGCCATAGTTCATGACATCTAACCAAAAATGCACGCACACACACGTTTCTACCTCTACACATAAATGAGTGAGATTAGCACTGCGCAACCAATATTTTTAAGCATTGCACATAAAAAAAAACCTGTAAATGAAAAAAAGCTTCGGGCCGCGTCCCCGGGTTTACGCGCCATGTTTATGCTTACTGCACCTCTCCTGACTTTGACACGAGTATTATGCGCGTTTTTTTAAGTTTCGGTACGGTAACAGACAATCGCAAGCTTGTTGTTCTGTACTACAACTCCGATTATATTCTGTGGACGTTTCTGCCTATTTAGTGAATACAGTTTTGGGGGAGGCTACAGGCTCACAATGGGCTTGAATCTGCATGGCTAATTCATAAATATGAGCATGTGGGGAATTTGTGCTTAACCGGCCACCTCTCGCACCACCCCAAACATATTTTTGTCACCCCCCTTCTTTTCGGAGAAGTAGCCGGCAAAGTGATTTGCACTTTTGTCGCTTGTTCTCTCACCTCAAATGTGCCAAAATAGCTCGGCTCGTTTGGATCGATACGACCCGGATAATCACTAACTCTCTTCCCTCAAGAAAAAATAAAAGTATAAAACCAGTTTTTTTTTTTTGTAAATACCCGTTATAAGACAAAAATAAATTTCCGCTCCAAAATTCGATCCCTCATTATTCGTTGATCCCGCCTTTTCTTGCTTAGATCGTTTCCAAATCTCAGACAGAACTCTACTCGCAAGGGATTGAGCGTGGTTTGTTTCTTTTTTTCAGTCTTCTTAATTTTATTTTTATTTTTCTTTTTGAGCCCATATACAAAATAAATAAATAAAAAAAAAAATTTCCCTAAATCTAAATTTTGTCGCCGCTGAATTTTTTTCTGTTCCTAAGTAACACTTTTCTCGTGTTTGGGTTTTACTTCGAACAAGATTATTTTTCGTTCTTATTTTGGCCTTAAGGTGGATAATACTTTATTTACTCCTGAAAAGTTTATAAGTCAAAAATTCCCCTGAGGCGAACAAAAAAAAACTCGACACAAACAATTTGAAATACTGCGGGAGCACAACGTCAAGCCAACCTTCAAAAAGGGTTTCCACCACACTTTATAGAGTCCGACAGACCATTGGTACTTCTTATTCCGTACGCAGCGACCAATAAGAAGATAGTATCACGTCCTCTCCCCACACAATCCCACCACCTCAAATTTTTACCCACTACAAGCAGCCGCAAATTCACTCCAGTCAAAATACCGTAATCAAAACAATAATAATACCCCAAACGCTACCCATCCCCTTTTTTTAACTATTCTTTCGTTCGTACCACGAGAATCTACCACCCATTGGAATGATGCACGTAGCACCCCAAGAGAATACCAGGCCGAAATCTCCACAAGAGTCACCAAACAAGGCCAAACGCCCATCCAAGGGACGCGTGTTTCAGTGCACAGGATATCCAGGATGTAGCATGTCGTTTACCCGCTCGGAACATTTGGCAAGACATAAACGGAAACATACAGGCGAGCGTCCATTTATTTGTCCGTTTTGCTCCAAGAACTTCTCACGGCTCGACAATTTGCGTCAACACAAACAGACGGTGCATGCGTATGAGATGTACCTCCAGTCAAATAATAACGTGCATAATTTGGAGGCTCCTCCACACACACATACACACGCACAGCAGCTGCTGCTGCAGCTGCTGCAGCCACCTCCACGACCACCTTCTAAAGAGGATTCCATATTACAGAGGTCGCTCGTACTGGCGCCGGCGCCAGTACCCAACCGTGGGCCTCCCGTCACCCCCAGTTATGGCCATCCCCTTGCTACTCCGGCACAAGGTGCAGCCATGATATCGCCTCCAAACTCCCAGCTGCCTCCCTACCATTCGCACTCTCATTATCCCTATCATATTCATCACGCACAACCCGCACAACCCGCACAACAACAACCAATTGTCCAGTATTCAGCTCCTCCTCCTCCGCCTCCTCCTGCTCCACCGTACATTCAGCCACCGCCTGGAGATAACCTCAAACTTCCAACCCTGTCATTTAAGCCTAAAAGAAGGCCCCGGCCACTCTCATTGCAGCATTCATTTTTGAATAATGCCAGTATGCCCAGCTCGGCCAGTCTGTCCCCTGCGATCCATCTGGCACTGATGTTGCCGCCAATGTCGTACCATCCAGTAAGCACCGCACCTGCCCACACCACCACCTTCCGCATCGATCAAAATACTTCGCATCTCTCGGGACCCAAATCGGCAACGCTCTCTTATTCACCACTGGTTTCACCGCTCTCGCCGCTCTTTCATCAGTCGTTTAGCCAGCTGCTTCTGCAGTCTACGGCTCGTGGTGGCAGTCTGCTTGCCAGTAATCCACCTACATTGGCACGTCCAGCGATTGTCACCAGAGAAGCGCAAATTCCGTCGGTCGAGTCGATCTTGCCTACATCCAACAAGAAAGATACGAAGAGCTGGTTAACAGGGGTGTTGAACAATAACAGCAACAACGAAGATTCCAAAACAGATACCAAGGTAATATATCTCTCGAAAAAGCCAACGATAAAGAGCTTGTTGTCTCCTACCGATAAGTCTAACGAGAGCTTAGTACTGGTACCACAGTGCGAGTGATTGGCGAGCAGCAATTGACTGATTATGTCGTCTTGGTATAATCACTTACACCTGCATTGGTCTCAAAAAATACTACCACTCATAACAATCAAAAAAATAATAGAAAAAAGAAAAAAATCAGCAAGCACAACAATAACAGTTTTCCAATAAAGAGAAAAATTTTATGTAAATGTGTCTGACGGTTGTGGAGGGGAAAAAAGATGTGCAGTATGTCGTTTTTTCCTTTCCGTAAATTTTTTTTCTTTGTGTATTTTTGAACTGATGCAGGCATACCGGGCGATCCTTCCTTTTCTTTCCCTAAAATGGTAGCGATCAGGTCCGTGACTCTATCCAATGTCTGATAGATGTATATATCAAAACCCGAAAACCATAAACTAGTGTGTAATATATACCCAGAACAGTATCTATGTAATTGGATCGGCATAACTTTAACGGTGGAGATCCCCCCCTCCGTCATATAATCTGGAATATTTTTCGTTGCCGCTTGCCGCCTTGTTTTCGCCAAAATCAACTTTCATAAGCGCGTCTCCAATGTACCTTGGCGCCAGGGCCACCAGGGGCGCAATTCAGGTCGCTTAAAGAAAACGGCATCATTATTATTTTTTGTGTGCCTCAACTCAATCCCTTCGCTGCAAACACTAGATCCATCTGACCCTGGACCGGTGCGTCGCCGTCTAGCGGCACGTTTTTCACGGCGGTCCAAACCCTTACCACGGCCTCCACATTGGCACAATATACCTGATACACATCGTTAAGCTTGCGGAACTTGGTCTCCACACGTGTAACAAGTTCAGGTGAACTTCCTACCGACACGGCTGCCACCACCTCGTTCCGCAAACCGGGTAGAATATCCTCAACAAGTGCAGCCTCGTAATCGCGCACAATCCGTAAAAGCTCGCTATTGGCGGCACGCCGGCGTCGCTCAAGCATCGCGAGCTTCATGTTATCCTGAATCAACGCGTCCACACGCAGATTCTCATGATATGTTTGATTTGGAAGCTCCATCTCATCGAGATGGTACTTCTGGTCCAATAGAACTCGAAGTGGATCCTGGACATCCCCATTCTGACCTTCAGGTGCCGATCCTTCCGTCTCTAAATCCACATTCTCGTATGCCTCGGGTGATTCCTGTTGCAACTTGGCATGGTTGATGCGTGGCTCAGGCAATTGCATACGATTATCAACTAAATCAAGCCATTCGGCGATGATATGATGGTTTCTGTCGATCTGCTTTGTTATATCATCAATAGTACCTAGTAACGGCTGGATGTTCTCGGTCTTTAGTAGAAACTGGTACGCCATAACCGTGGACTAGCTATAATTTGGGTAACGATACGAAACAAGGTTCTATCGTCGTGTGAATACCGGTGTATCCATGTCGTACATAGTGTCGCACTCGTTCCGGCTTTACAGTTTAGTACGACCGGAACTGATGACGACATTCTTCCAAGATTCTGACTCCCGACTTTCTTTTGTAAAAGCACATAATCGCACAAAGACCGAAGATATCGTACGATAGTATTGATGAAATTGGTTGTACAATATTTCTCAATCAAGTAAAGTTTATGAAACGCGCATGTAAACCCTGCATGTCAAATTAGACCGTTTGTACTTGTAGTTACAATAACCACATCATGTTGAATTACTTAAATCTGTGATTGCTACTGATTGTGTATTCAAAGGTCCATGCACCTACCATTTACCAACTCTAATTGGTATAGAATAACTCAATTAAGCCCATATTTTAAGTTTAGGCTTAACATGGTCTTGGCGTTTCGCTTGTCCATGCTTTCTAACAGGTTCCGAAATGTAGCCAAGGTTGGGTTAGTTAACAATATTTTAGAAAAAGAAAAATACTATTCGAAATCAATTACAAACCCATGATCAAAAATAATCACGCAATGCAAGTAGTTCAATTCTCAAATTGCAATTGAATTGAAAATATTCGATATGATCGGGATTTAAACATACCCGAGAATTTCTAATATATTGTGATAATCTGAGCACCAAGCTATTATATTTTCCACCAACAAATATTAATTGAACCTATTCGCTATGTTAGATCTGGTAATGCTGCCCAGGGCACTGTGATGTTTGAAGACACCGCAAATGTAATTTTCCAATTCAAATACTGTAGTTCATTTGATCTGAAATTATACCACGCACCGTTGTATTATTCATGTAGAATAATCAGGTTCATTCTTAAATATAGTATATGCTTCTACTGTGAAATTATAGCATCGACACCATTACCCTATCTGAAAAACAAACTATCTTAGATTGGGGATGCTGGATGTAAAATGCCGTGATCGCTCATGAGTTCCCAATTAACTGCTTTGAACTAAGAAATGCTGGAAAGTAGTAGGTTGGTCAATTTCAATTCAGTTACAATTTTGGTATTGAATGGGGCTATACACGAATTCCAGACTTCTTCCCAATAACTAAAATCTGTATTCCGAGAAGGCAATCAATATGATAAATAAGGCTTGAGAAATGAAAATATTCCCTTAAATACTATTGCAGATTAAGACAAATGGATGGTTTGTTATTTATTAAGTCCACAAACATTCAACTGTAAAGATTATCTCTTTGCAGCATGGTCACACAGTTAAAACAATTGCCATATGACAAAATTACAAGAAACTGACAAACGTTTGAAATTTCGCGAGTTCGCTTATTTTATTAACATGTTTCCATTCAAGCCTTTGCGGATAGGATGAATTGTTAACGAGGAATTGAGTTAGCAAGTTTTTGTCAATTTCCATACTCAAATACTGATACACGTACCTGTAATTGCAGGTGGAAGCTGACTTATACACATCGGCGACCACATGGTGTAGAAATGTAACCAAAATTGGAAGACTCTACCTAATCTCAGGGAAAGAAATGCAATCTTTGGATACCATATCATTGTGGAGATAGGCCTTTTTAAAAAATACCAAGGTTTCATGCAAACAAATAGCACATTGCCTGATAATACTAGAGATCTATATATTCTATTTTATTTAAAAGATTTAGTTGTTTCAGTGAGCCTACGAGCCGATATTGCAGACTAGAAAGCTTACATGGCCAAGACCCAATCGATACAATTGAGATGATTTCAGAATGTGTATTTACTTTGAAATCTTAGATATGACCAAAATTGGTTCTTTCAGTCAATAAGAATATCAAGGCAGACTTTACTCAAGACAAAAATATGAAACCAGATTATTTAGTGATAGTATCAAAAATCAATACCTTGGCTTCAGAAAGAGAAGCTTGTTTATAATTAAACTGAGTTTTCCAATATAAATCGGTATTTTTGTAAAATAGTAACTGAGTCGAAAGTATGTAACAGAAATAGCTTGTTTTCTTTGAAACTAAACTCTCGCTTAAAATTTTTGCAGCCATATCGGCTTTTTCACAACTTCTACATATACTGCATGCAAAATACCGTTTTGCATGTTAATAATGTCACGTGACAATACTAACCTAGCACCTAACAACCAAGGACTACGAGTGTCCACTTCGAAGGTTTCATGGGCCAAACTACGACAATACTTTAAAAACCTCTTCATTAAATCATTAACAATATCTAGTGGAATACTCTACGACCACTGTTGCTGCATCTGGGCAGTTTTTCTTTCCTGTTTACCCTTTTTCATCACCTGTTTCAATGCGACGCTATCGAGTGGATCCAACAACTCAAAGGAGCAGAGCAATTCGTCCGAAACACTCATGACTGCACCCCAGTTGTCAAACTCACCACAATAGTTGGGAGCTGAGAAGACGGTGACCAATGTTCGGTCGTTAAAGAATTCGTAACCGTCTTCAACCACCATGTGGGCTCGGCATACCAAATCAAAGCCAAATTTCGACAAGAACTTGTTGATGGCAACCTTCGAGAACACATATGACACACCACGTTCGTTGTCTTCCCATTCGTTTAAGGTATCTGCGGGATCCGACCATAGCAAGTCATTTAACAAGCCAAAGTCGGGTACATCAGTGGGGCGAGCGATGTTGCGAATCTCGTCCATGGAGTTCAACACCGGCGAGAGACCGCCGTGGACACAGAAGATCTTACCAGCAACAATGGCAGCCATAGGCATGGTGTTAAAGGTGTCGATGAATAACTTCCATGTTTTAATGTTGCATCTGCGCTTGCACTCGTCGTAGAATCCGTATACTCGGGTGACGTTGGCACATTCATGGTTTCCTCGCAACAAAAAGAAGTTTTCGGGATACTTGATTTTATAGCACAACAAGAGCAAAATTGTTTCCAACGACTGCTTGCCACGATCAACGTAGTCTCCTAAGAACAAGTAGTTGGTCAGCGGAGGGAACCCGCATTTGGTGAAGATCCGGATCAAGTCACCATACTGGCCATGGACGTCTCCAACAACCTTGACGGGTGGCGAGAGCTCTAGGAGCGATGGTTGGGATAACAAGACTTCACGAGCCCGCACACATACCTGTTGGATCTCGTGGTTTTTTAGGCATACGTTTTTGGTACGTTTTCCGCTGTAGCCAGCATCCAACAATCTCTGGATGAGATCTTCAAAGTCGATGCTGGTGGAAGTGGATGTGGTGTTGGCAGCTGGCTCAGCACCGATGCTGGAGGCTCTCACGGACGCGGCCGAGGTAGACAAGTTTTCGGGCATGGTGCCGTCATTGAGTGTCAAGTCATTGGATAGGCTATTGCTCAAGGAATGGACGGATTTCTGGTCATCATTATTGTTGTTGCTGTTTATGTTTAGACTGGGAATCGAATGGTTGGTCGAGGTCCGAGAGATTAAGTTGGAGGCTGACGGGGATTCGGCGTTGACGCCAGCAGCATCACCGACGCTCAGGGACAAATTGATGGACGTTGCCAATGTGTCATTTGTATTTCTTCGCATCAATATGGGTGCTGTGGGTTCTGCCTGGATCATGGATGGAGGTAAGTTCAAGTTTGAGGCGCTGCTGTTGCGGGAAAAGCCTGGGGTTGAAGCCAGGGCCAGCAGCGGTGGTGGTTCTGAAGTGGAATTCTTTCGTGATAAAGCTTTGGGTGACTTTGGACCCAATTTGGGAGAAGCTACTCGACTGTTGTGGTTGGACATCGCGTCATCTTTGGACACGGAGATGCGGGACCGGATAGAACGTGAGGACTTGGCCGAATTGCTTGTATCGGTTCTTGTCAACGGCGGTGTTCTGCCGGTGGAGCTGGAGTTTCCCATTGGTAAGCGAACGGTATATGTGTTTGGAGGTTTTTGAGGATGTATGGGAAGTTGGTGACACGCAAGGACTAGCGGACTTTGATTACACTTAGACTTCAACAAGAAAAAAAAACGGGAGGCGGAAATTGCTTTGCGGACAAAAAACTGGACACGATGTGTGATTTTTTGGCGGCAAAAAGTCGTACAAGGAATTGCTGGTTCACAAGAGCTGCACTGAGAGACTTCTGGTGGACTGGAGCGGGTGCTTGTGGTGGCGGTTGAAGGGTAAAAAAAAAAACGGTTTGGGTGGTGTAAGCTGCCTTTATTTTATTTTTTTTTCCTTTTGTTATTTGGTTGGAGTAAATATACCGTGGAGAAAGAAGCGCCAGTCTAAAAAGGGAATCGTAAGTGCACACACGTGATTGGTTAGTCGTAGTGGTAGTGGACACAGGCAAAAAAAATGTGGGAATTGGCAAGAAATAAAACGATGGATGTGTTGACAATGGATAGAAACCAGAATCTCTGTCTCCTTTTAGGTGCTGGACAAAAAGTGAGCTCGTGTGGTTGGATTTTTTCTGGTGAGAAACCACCAAGGCGGCGCTGGTCGTGTGATTACCGAGATATAAATGTTATTTCAAAAAAATTTTTTTTTTATTAAATTAATTTTTAATATTTAATTTTTTTTCTCTTGGAACTTGTAAGCCACAAAAACAAGACACCATTTTTGTTCTACCGTATTTTTTTTATTACCGTATTCTTGTTTCTCTTACAAAATGCTGCCGCAAATACCGTTCACGTATTCGTGCGGAATGCAAATGCTTGCAAAAAGTTATCCTTTCTATTAAATTAATGGTCTATGCTTTCTACTTTGTCTTTCTCTTTGCAATTATCTTTTTCTTGATATGTTTTTTCATTTTTGTCTTACGTTTTTCTTGTTTTGCTTGTTTCGCAGCATCTTTCCGTGCTTTCTTTTCGTCTTTATCTTCGTGCTTTTTTCCTTTTAGCACCGTTTCTCGTTCTTTCCATTCTTTATGCGTGCCTTCTTCTTCTTCTTCTTCTTCATCTTCTGAATCGTCTTCATCGGAATTGTCATCACTTTCATCTTCTTCACTTCCTCCTTCTTCTTCATCTTCATCTTCAGAATCTTCTTCTTGTTCAGGAACAAGCTCCGTCAACGTATCAACACCACCCTCATGAAACTTTTCAAAATCTCTTTCGTCCAAATGGTTCAATGACCGCACCAAGTGAAGTGAACGGAAGATTTCATCTTCAACCTCATCATCAGCATCGGTTTTAAGTGGAAGCGTTTCCAAGTACCGCTGCAATTCGGCATCAGAATTATCGGTGACTCCCAATACACTGTTATCTTCGATAATGTAGCGGAACAACAAACGTTCGGGATAAACATTGATCTTTTTACGGGAAAAGAAGTCATTGACATTCTTAATATCCATCCGGAGAAAATCAAGCGCCATTGGATGTTCTGGTTCTACCGACTGACTCACGTCAATGATATACAATTTATCGCGATGCACAATCGAGTTATACTCACTCAAATCAGCATGCACCAAACGACACTCACGATAAAGTCGTCTCATGTAGTAGAGCATATGGTGGTAATAATGCACAATCTCATCGACATCTTTGAATGGATGGTCACGAAGCTTGGGCGATGGTTGTCCGTTCCCTTTGGTAAGATATTCCATCACCAACACGTGTGATTTAAGCACTACAGGTTCTGGACACGGAATCCCATTCGTGTACAACCGCTTGAGGTTACGGAACTCCTTCTCAGCCCACACACGGACCATTTTCATCGAATTTCCCTGGTTTTTCGTGTTTCTGAACCGGAACTCGCCGTCAACGTAACGTTCACGGTCTTTAAAAACCAAAATGGCGGTCTTGTAGATCTTGATGGCATATTCACGGTCACTGATACTGGAATCCTCGTGGTCACCATGGTAAACGTTTGCTTCTTTTCCAGTGGAGATACATCCATTGATACGGGAGATGATTCCAGTGTTGATGATTTTAGCAATGAACTTGAGAGTCCGTGGATCCAAGACTTGTTCCACAGTGGCACGATTGGCACGATCTTTGACGGTCTTGGGGCCTCGTTTGATGGGATCGGTGTTGATCTTGTCTGCGTAGAGAGTGACGATATCTTCCTTTTCTGTGATGGTTTTTGGAGCATTTTTTGTGCTTGAAATAGCAAGTTTTGCCAAATCAACGTCTTCATCGCTATCTGACCAAGAACCCTCGTCGGGATTAGAAACTGTCGTCATTTTGGCCGTTAGTGTTTATAGGTAAAAAGTCCTTAAAAAAAAAAAAGAATCCCCGTCCTTACTTTTTTGCGATGGTTGGTTTTTTTTCGCAGCATCAAACAAAAAAACATCTATTATCAATTTACAATTCCTCAATTCAACTTCAAATGGCATTCATTAATCAATTCTTGCCTCAAGTAAGTGTGATGTTTATCGTTTTAAATGCAAATAGGTTTTTTTTTTGTATTTGTATGTGTTTTTTTAGAACAAGAAACTAACAACAGAAATTTGCTGGTGTGATT
Organism: Teunomyces tritomae; assembly: GCA_030568455.1. NCBI lineage: Eukaryota > Fungi > Ascomycota > Pichiomycetes > Serinales > Debaryomycetaceae > Teunomyces > Teunomyces tritomae. The sequence continues at coordinate 196,582 of JAJMFZ010000010.1, forward strand.
CCTCTCTACATTGGCGTCGAGGTCGTGTTGGGCATAGCGATTCTCAACAAGGCCGGCGGCGCGTACGGGATCTTATCGCTTTTTACCGGCCATCCAATCAACGTATGGCAATGGATATACAATGTTTTGGCAGCAGTGACGTTGCCAGTATACATTCCTGCTTTGGTATACTTGAAGACGAGGCTGCGTAACGTCCGCAAACTCGCATTGGCAACGGTGGTTTACGTTGCTGATACTTTTATCGGGGTGTTGTACACGTTATACTTTATCTATTTCTGGTTTAGTCATGAAGATGTTGGCAAAAGAGCATATACAGATGCTACAACATCTGTTGCTGCTACAACATCTGTTGCTGCTATAACTTCTGCTGCTGCTACAACTTCTGCTACAACTTCTTCTTCTTATTCTGGATCCACTTCGTCTACACTTGCATCACAGTCAGCATCTCAAGTCCGTGAACTTTATGTGACGTTTGCTATGACACTTATCATTACTGCCGTGCGGTTCTACTTTACGCTTGTGATGGCACTGTTTTCACGCGCGTTGTTGCGCCAGGCAGAACGTTACGGCGACGACCACAACGACGACGAAGCATTGGAAATCGCTGCATTATCAGGAATCCGTGGCAAGTACAGACGCTTTGTATATGACCAGGAAAACCGATGCAAGGATCTCTTGGCGTCGATTCTTGCCTAAATATATTACCAATTTATTCATCATAAAGTATCCCTTTTTTTTTCCTTGCTGTTTTATTTGCATTTTCTCTTGATTTCTTAACTATGGGACAAGCTGCCAGCGTAGAACCGGCGCTTACCATGCCATTAACGGAACTGCAACTTGCTCTGTTGTTCCATCAGCAATGCATGTTGTACTTGCGAGAATCAGAAACACGCTGCTTGCTTTCACGATTCAATTTGACCGCTTTTGATGCCACCCTCTTAACGAAACTCGATTTGGCGCTGCTACTTGGCGATAAAAACAACCCTGATAATAATGTGAACGTGCCTGAACCAGCAGTTCTGGTCCTTTATCGTTGTTTCAGTGTTGTTGGATCATTTCCTTCTTTATCCACCACCAACGATGAACTTTCCTTAAATGGACTTGTGGTGGCAGCCATCTTCCACAATGCCCGCTACAAAAACTGGCTTCCAGACTTCAACTACACAAAGTTGGTGTTTATATCACTTGGACTCGAATCTACCCAAAATGAAAAGAAGGCTCCTCCCACCGCCGCGGAAATCTCTGTCCATCTCAAGCATCCAGTGGCCGAAACAGACCCTCCAACCGTCGTGGCATCCAAAATCTTGTGGCAAACGGTGCTGCGATGCGATATCGACAACTTCCACGTGGATTTTACCGTGTCTGCTGCAGATATCCACCAGTTATTTGCCCTTCTTTTGATATTACAGACTCCAGAACGCGATTTCCTGAACTGGAAACAGTACGAAATGGCTGCATTGCGCCTCTTGCGATACTTTGATATCAATATCACATCTACATCCCTTAAATCATCTCGAATCTCCTATGACCAGTTTACTCGGGGCTTGGAATTCATTCCTGAGTTCTTGACCACGGGTTTTGGCAGCGTGGTCCGTCAAATCTTGGGCACAAACCTTCGGCTCAGTACAACGCCATTTCCGTCGTCCAAACTTATGAATCCTGCGTCAGTATCCCTTATATCCTCATTGTTAGCATCATCTTCAGAAACACCCGTAACCACCGGCAATATCGTCAAGCTTTATTCCGGCGCAGAAGCTGGCTTCTCGGTCCGGTCGCTAGAGCTGAAGATCTTCAAGTGGCAGGCTCCTACTGTGGTGCTTGTGAGCGGGAAACGCTTGAAACCCAAGACAATCGCTTCCAACAAACGCTACGAAAAGTTTAGTAGTGAATATCCTCGTGTGTTTCGATCTACCGAGCACCATTTGACACCGTGGCAGTCTGATACCGACTTAATCACTTATGCGGTGCTAGTTCATGAGCCATGGCGATTATCAAACAAGACAAACTTTGGTGATGAACAATCAACCATTCTTCAGCTCCTGCCGCGGGTTGATGTGTTTCGCAGTATCCATAATCCAGTACTCAAAGGTGAACTGATTTACTTTAACACCTTGGGACTTGGGCTTGGATTTGGTAACTCGCAGCCGGTAAAGAAAAATGGTACGGTTCGGTACTTTCCCGGTGATGTTTCGCTTACCATTGAAGCAAACTTGGAGTTTGCTGTTTTCCGACATTTGCTGGACCTGAAAACCAACTCAGCCACGTATTTCCACCATTCGCAGCAGCATCAAGTGCATTTGCAAGACTATGAAGACCGGTTTATGATTACAGATCTTGAAGTTTGGGGACTCGGCAGTACCAAGGAGCTCGAGGAGCAGAAAAAACAGTGGGAATGGGAAGAAAAGCAGGCCCAGGCACGTCAGGGTGTTAATCTCAAAAGTATGGGCGAGGAGCGAGCTTTCTTGGAAATGGTGGGGTTAGTAGGTAACCATAATTCCAGTGGAGGGTCGGTTTGAAATGGAATCTGGTAGAAAACTGGTGGGTGCAAAATACTGCATATAACTTTGTTATGTAATTAATTTTTTATTTTTTTTGGTCTTGAAAAGGCGCATCTCATCACCAATCTATACGTAACTAGTTCCTCAATGGGTAAAGGAGAAAAGGGTAAAAAGAGTGAAAAGAAGAGTGACGCGTCCAAAATGGCGGTTACTGCCGATTCCAGATTTAAGTTCGTACACAATGATCCTCGGTTCAGACTTCCCAGTATGAAAAAGGTCAAAATTAAAGTCGATGAGCGGTTCAGTAAGCTGGAATTAAAGAAGTTGAATGAAGGTGCGACCGGAAAGAAGGTCAAAATTGATAGATACGGAAGAAAGTTGGATGAAGAAGATTCTAATTTGGATAAATTCTATGAACATGAATCAGATGAAGAAGAAGATGAAGAAGATGAACAAAATGAAGAACAAAATGAAGAAGATGATGATGACAAAAAGGATAAAGAATCTTCTGGCTCTGAGTCCGAATCTGAGTCTGAATCCGAAACTGAAGTTAAAGATGGAGAAACTGTTTTGGACCGTGCTAGAGGTGAAGGTATACCGTCAGATTATTCTTCAGACTCCGATTCTGATTCGGATTCTGATTCGGATTCTGATGTCGATTCTGATGTTGAAGAAGAGTCGGAAATCGAACTCGAATCGGCCAAGGTCGAAGAAGGTGATCCCACGAGCTCGTTTGCTGTAGTAAATTTGGACTGGGACAATCTTCGTGCCGTTGACTTGATGGCCACGCTTATGTCGTTTGTGCCTACTAGTGGCTACATCAAGTCGGTGACGATATATCCTTCGGAGTTCGGTAAGCAGCAGATGCAGAAAGAAGAAGTTGAAGGTCCACCAAAGGAATTGTTCAAGTCGAAAAAGAAACAGCAGAAGAAGAAGGAACAAGATTCCGATTCTGATTCGGACAGCGAACTCGATCTCACCAATAAAGATGATCTTGCTAAAGCGGCTCGGAAATTGTATGAAGAAGATGATGGTGAAGAAGATTACGATAGCAAGGCCTTACGTCGGTACCAGTTGCAGAGATTACGGTACTACTATGCTGTTGTGTGTTGTGATTCGGTTGCAACTGCTAAGGAAGTGTACGAGAAATGTGATGGTACCGAATATGAGTCGACCTCAAATATATTTGACTTGAGATACATTCCCGAAGACATGGAATTTGATGAATCGGAGGCGAGAGATACATGTACCAAGGTGCCCAGCAGTTACAGACCATCTTCTGGGTTCATTACTGATGCCTTGCAGCACTCGAAAGTGAAATTGACATGGGACGAGACTCCAAAGGAAAGATTACAGTTTTCGTCGAGACAGTTCAGTCAGAGAGAGATCGACGACATGGATTTCAAGGCATACTTGGCTTCTGATAGTGAAGATTCCGATGCTGAAGCTAACAACGATTTGAAAGATAAGTACAAGAGTTTGTTGGGCGGAGGATTTGGACTGAAGGACCAAGAAGAAGATGGAGAAGATATTGATATGGAAATCACCTTCAACCCTGGCTTGGACGAAAAGGCTGCTGCTGATGCTGATGCTGCTGCTTCTTCCAAGCAGCCAGAACAAGAAGAAGAATCGACCATTGCCGCATATAAGCGTAAGGAAAAGGAACGTCGCCAGCGGAGAATGGAAAAGTTCAAGGAATCACAGAAGGTAGACGAAGCTGAGGAAGAAGAAGAAGAAGAAGGTGCTAAGTCCAAGAAGGGTAAGAAGGGTAAGAAGGGTAAGAAACATATGGAAGTTGATGAGAAGTCTAAGGCAGAATTGGAGTTGATTATGATGAACGAGGATGACGACCAGGCTGAAGCTCAGCATTTCAACATGAGAGATGTGGTGAAAGCGGAGAAGCAGAAGGGTAAGAAGAGAAAGAATAAAAAGATTGACGGCGAGTTGACGCAAGACAACTTCCAGGCCGACTTGAATGATCCTCGTTTTAAGGAAATATTTGAAAACCATGAGTTTGCAATTGATCCAACCAATACTGACTTTAAGAAGACTGAAACGATGAAACAGATCTTGCAGGAACGGTCAAAACGGAAGCATGGTGGCAGTTCGAGAAGCAGTAAAAAGCAGAAGACAACAACCAATGATGGAAGTGAGTTACGGAGTTTGGTGCAAAAAGTCAAGAAACAAAAAAAATAAAATGGTATTTTTGCCCGATTTAGCACGTATAATATAACTTAATTTATCGTCACTAAAAAAAATATGGAGTTCTAGCGAGCTAATTTAAAAAAAAAATGAAAATGTATGCAAGACAGATAACGTCAGAATAGATAAAACGTAAGCTAAGTACCTATTGTTAAGGCAAACAGGAGATGTTCATATGTAAGTTTCAGATTCGGTGGAATCAGGACCGGTTTTTCCGATCTCATTGGAGTCTCTGACACCAATTTACCCCTGACTGCCGCACAAGGAGTGCAACAATGTTCCTGGCGTCGGTACCTGAAACATGTCGCAGGTCGAAATTTTGTTCCAGGTATGAATGGCCACAATTCTAGCGATGGCATTAGTTATATAAGAACAATATAAAACCGTTATGGATTCACAATAGAGAACCATTAACCAGATACCCCTTCACATATACCTAAATCCAATCAGTAGTTGCTGCTAAAGAAAGACCAAACAGTCTAAGAGAAAAATAAAAAAAATAGGAAATTATTACATATTTATTCACGACATAATGAACACCACTAGCATTCAATCACCACCACAAGGCTACATTTATTATCCCACCAAACCTAACAAGGCCTCCAATCGACTTTTGAGTTCATTTTCGGTATTGGAAGAAGAAATCCAGGATTATTTGGATTTTGGAGGATCTCTGCCAAATTCTACCCTAAAAGGTTCCAGAACTCTGTCACTTTCAATTTCGGACCACCATTCAAGGTACAGCACAGTCCTGCTGAGTCCAAATACTCCCACAAATTCGTTTAAACGACTTAGTGCTCAAGATATGAAACTTGGATCACCTGTTAGTTTCCGGGCATCATCGGCTGCAAAATCAAAGCTGAGGCGCCGAATTTCATGCGTTGAAGATACTTTAGACCTGATTGACGAGTCGCCATTGCAAACGAAACAACTGCGTCGGAGGCTGCTGTTGTTCTTGTTTGCCAAAAAGAAAAAAAACCAGCCCAAGATTACGCCGGACATGATTAGCTGGCCAACATTGCATGAGGACGACCATCACAATTTTATTCCACAATGTTCGATGAAACATGTGCTGGCATTTCGGTTCGAAGAAACTCCTCGGCCACCACACCATTACAGAATACTCACTACATCATCTCCTCAGGGAAAATCGCCTGGTCTTGATCTATAAACATTCACAGTAATAGTACATGTCTTCAAAAAAAAAAATAACATTAACACCGGCCCCAACCTCGTATAGTTCCTACTCAATAGAAACCCCGTCACGAAGAAAAAAAATTAAACTCTATCAATACAATTCGTTCATATTCTCTCACTTTTATCTCAATAAAATTCACCAGCACCGCTGTTTCTGGTATTGTTGGTGCCACTGGTACTGCCAATCATGTCCAGGAAGAAATCGTCTGGATTGAAGTAGGTATTGTTGCTGCTGGACGTCGCAAGATTGGTGCTATTGCTGTCAGTGGTCTGGGGACTCGCACCAGTGGTGTCAGAGTCTAGTGATGTGATCCCCAACTGTCTCTGTAACTCATCGATCAGGTTGTCCAAATGTTTTCTGGTCTTTTCCTGTTCTTCCAATACATACTTCAAATGGTTGATGTAGTCGACGGACTTGTTCAAGATAGTACTCTTATTGGGCTTGGATTCCTTCACCTTGATGCTGGAAAGAAGATCGTTGATTTCGTTTGTATTGACATTCGACGTCTTCTGCAACTGCTGCACCGCGCTGAGCTGCGGATTCAACAACAGCGGTGGCACAATAAGTCCCAATTCCTTAATCCGTTCCTTAATCAAGTCACGTCTTCTCCGTTCAACTGCATTATGGAACTCTCTCCGTCTCTTGAGCTTCTCTTCCTTGGTCAATTGCTTTGTAGGTACTCCTTCTCTGGCGGCTCCACCAGAGGGAACCGAAGTGCTCATGCTCGAGCTGCTAGGAGGCGATAAAAGCGTTGTTGGGTCGCTGGATTTAACATTTGCAGGAATACTGGCGCTAATGCCAGCAGTACCCCCGTTAGAAGGAACTCTCATGTGCTGGAATTGGGGCGGAGAGCTCAAGTAAGAGTTCGTGGGCGATCTGAAAGTGTCAAACGAATCGTAGGCATTGGGCGAAACGTACTGCGAATTGGCCTGAGGAGAAAGGTATGATCCAGACAAGATATCGGGCTGGTTGTAGGAGTAGCTGCCGCTTTCGGGTCTCGAGGGCGAGAAGTTGTTGTCCAAGGCCAAGTTATCGTCCTCGGCAATCGAGTTAAGCGAGTTGAAGTTGTTGGTTCTGGTGGGTGGTGAAAAGTACATTGGATTGAGGAAAGTGTTGCTGGTGTTTGTAGGAGGGGATATTATCTCATCCAAATTTGAAGTTGTAGTTGGGTCTACAAACTGTTGAGGCATCAGCAGCTGGTATTGGCCAGTGGCGTGTGGGAAAGTCAAATCCTCCAAGTCATCCAAAAATGGATCCTGACCTAGATCCTGGAATTGGTTTGAGGTGTCATTGGAATTATTGTTGCTGCTATTGATATTGGTAAAGTTGTTCACGGTATTAAGGTGGTCCTGGTCGCTGTTGTAGGTACCAATACCGCTCCCAGTCAATTGATCATTCAGAAATGTATCTTGGTCAAACTGAAGTGGATATCCGCCTGTTCCGTTGGCATTAAGGTCGAGTCCGGAGTCCTGGACGGTAAAAGTGTCATATCTTTGGTTGTAACTGTCGTTGTTGGTGTTGCCGACAGTGCTCGAATGATTAAAGTCCGTGGGACTATCTTTTAGAAACTCCTCCATGATTATGCTCGTTCTGTTCACTTGGTTTTTTTTACGGCCGCTCTTAAATATACTTTGTTTCTCCGTTAATAGTGTCTCGTTATTGCTGAGCCCTTGTTCAAAGTTTGGGGTGAATATTGTGCGAACAGTTTTGTGTAGGTTTTTTTTTTCTCCTCCGCGCACTATTACCCGGATTTATAATATGCAGGTGCTGACTCCAAAATTTGGTAGCGTCTGAGATTGTAGGATGGTTGTGTTGCAGCTAATGATTTGAGCTTTTATCTGGAGAATGTTTTATATCTAAAGATGTTAACTTGATGTAATTTGTCGTAATCTGCTTTTGATAGTAGTGTATAGAGGCACAGTGTCCTCACGTGCAACTTCTGGTTGTTCCATTTTCAAGTGTTGTAATATTCTCAATATTTCATGAGATACTTTGATTCTCGAAATCTCTCTTTTTCTATCTACGGATTTCTCTTCTTTAATAGACCTTTTCCAGCAGCTGCTTACGTATCATCATTAAGAAGCTGTTCTGTAATGTTGTGTTCTTCTGATTGGCCTATCTTCCAGCTGTTCTATTCCTCCGTCTGGTGTGCTGCTTAAGTTTCCTAATGTGAACATCTCATTCACATGATCTGTTTACCACGTGACACACAGTCTAGAATATTACGTTGCCTGCATATTGTTGGATTACCTAATGTGGACATCCACATCCATTTTTAATATTCTTCTCGTGAGTGGGATATATGTGATTGCGAAAAGCTGCTGGCCTTTACAATGAATTAATCCCCATTATGTAGTCCATTTTCCGGATGGAAAACTTTTCACATATTAGTGATCCGATGCCTCTTCTCCCACGACTAGAGGCTTAAAATCTTATAACGTACATTAAGTTTGGGTCTAATATGATGAAAGTCTCATGTCGCGACTACGTGCTGTCAGCGCTGAGACACTAGTCACATGTCGTCGTGACGACATAAGTGGAATGTCGCAGCGCAGCTAACATAAGATAAACTGCAATTTTGATATACAGAATATTTATAGATGCTGCTACCATGTACAGCATCTTGCAAGCTACGTTGGCGAATAATTGTGATATTTATTAGAAATAAGAAAGAGAACTCAACCTTGCACGCATTGTCTTTTGACCACCATTGGATAGCCAGTTGAATCATCTCTTGGGATAAGACTTCTTAAACAAGCAAGCCCTGTATCGCAATCAGCGTGGGTTACGCAAGGACCACCTACTTTCACAGCGAAAGTACAGTTAATAAAATAAAGAAGCGAAAAGACAGCAATTGATAGATTCTTGAACATGACCTTGAACTGATTGATACCTTAAACTAATTGATAGGAGCAACAATGTATTTTAAGAAGGTTTTTGAAATCGAAGCACAGATAATTAACCTTTCCAAAAGTTGAACCAAGTTATATTTATACCCAAGAATCAGGACAAGTATGAACAGCAATAGCAACGCAATAACCGAGGAGAATCCTTATCATTTTTACCTCTGTTACTAATTGGTTTTTGACATCAGCGTCCATATGTATACATAATTGAGAAACCAGAAGAATCACGGTGCATAATCTAGTTCAAAAATATTATCGGTTAACATTTCAGGTTATTTGTACCATTGACGCATTCAAGAAAACCTGATCTATGAAAGCAAGGAAGAAAAAAAAAACGCTTGGTATATTAAATCAAACCATCTCTATGCTAATATCTAATTAACCTGTTTGTCAACGATTATTTTGAATGGTTTGACACATAAAAAGTGTTTTAAAGCCAGTGGCAATTTGTTTCGCAGCCACTATTTTTCACGGTCAAAAACCATTCATACAAATAGACACAAAGGTGTCATAACCATATATTTATTTTCACGGCTATTCAACTTGATACCCGAAAACAATGGTTCCGTGTCTAGACGAGTAGTATATATGGATTCCACATTTGAGGAGACTGTTCGAAGAAAAACAGAAACTCCTTTCTTCAGCTACTATCGATTAATCACAACACAAGTGTTGATCGATATTAGTAAGTCTGAAAATCAACAGGATTGGGTGAATTGATACTACGCGATACCAAGAGCTAAATCTGAATATCATTTTAGCTCAGGTCACATATTTTCGAAAATAAAAGTCTACAAATGATTGGAGCCATATCTTCACATGTTGTAATGCGAGAGAAAGAGGTGGACGACGTTTACCCCTACTGCACCAAACCTAAAGAAGGGGGCTGGTAACGTAATCCACAAGAGACCTAGGATATATCGTTCTGAGTTTTGAATCTTGAGCCCTCTTGGAACTGGGATAAAAGGCATGTAGCCACAGTAGATTTTTTTCCAGGGTTGCACCATATTAGAGATGGACAAGCAAATTAGAAATATATGTTTTAACAGTAACGTTGGTAGAATTCCGATTTAGAGTATCTTTGAAAAGCATGAAAGACCGTGAACCCAAAGATTTCTAATTAATAGCTCAAACATTAGATAGGTCGCATATTTGGGAACAGAAATATTTTCTGTACAGATGAACATTGAAGTACTTTTTAACAGGGGAACTCTAAACAAACTCATCGCGGGTATTCTTAGAGATAAGGTGAATGTGTCAATTACGTCAACAGACCTAATTTGGCACCTTCCCGTAATCCCTGATGCAGTTTTTTTATTTTATAGCCGTAGAATATATGGCGACACCTGCAAGCGGTCGCCCTGAGATAAGAGAAGAAGGGGACACGAGAAACACAGTAATTGGAATTCAGAATCCTTCAATATAATCCTTTATGATTAGAAATAGCTGCTTTATTCCTCGAAAACTCAAGTATTTATCATCATGAGTGATACTGATCTCAGCAAATGGTTCTCCGTTGACGAATTTATTGAAGTTGAGGACACCAATGTTTTTCCAAATGTGACAGTATTCAACCGAAAGTTATATACACATGTGGGAGCTGAAGAAATCTACATCAAGTTTAAGAATTATAATTTATTAATTCGTTCTCAGGACGAACTAGCCTACGTTGATTCAAACACATGCATTTTCAGAATATCGGAATCGAGGCACATTATCGTATTACATGAGAAGGATGGCCCTGTACTTGCAGTCATTGGTGAGCTTAATCATCGTTATATAAAAAAAACCGATCTCAATGGTTATAACGTGGACATCCGCAAACTTGATGACTATAAGCTTATACCTCTCGCGGATATATACGACCCCAGCGTACTTACATATGATGATTTAAGCGAAATGGCAGAAGAACGTGTTAAGAAACGCTTTGATATGTATATCAACGACCTTAGGAAAAACAAATCAGAACCAGAAAATTAGTTTATGATACTGACTGATTTAGGGTTGTATACGGATTTTTTATAACCATTAAAATGTAAGCAGGTTTTAGAATATAAAATGTGACCGATTAAAGCAATAAATGTCTAACGGATAACACCTCCTACGAGAATGAAAATGTAACAAAATAGAATCACCATATCTGAATTTCACCATTTACCTAGAGTAGTTCAGTTGTGTCGGATCTAGCTTGTCCACGAAACACAACTTACAAACGCTCAGATAAGTATCTCGCAAAGTCCCTATTAAAACACTTCGACAGGTCGCTCTTTGGTACTGTGAAGAATGTATGGTTGTGCACACAGTTTTGCCTATGGAATAATGGCTCGGTCTCTCTTCTACGGTAGCTGAAGTATTGGGGGATTATTCAATTGCTAACTTCCTCTCGTATATGATCCGAATATGTAGTTGCAAAAGCTGAGGTCTGTACAATGTATTCTTCCCCCCCTCCAATTATATAGACCACTTTCTCGGAGGTCAGCACATACTAGCATATATTGTCATCTAAATCTATATCGTAGGTGTTCCTAAATCTTATTTCACCTATAGTGGGGTATAAACTGCAACTGTGTTGCATGCCCCGGCGACATATGAGATATGTAAATGTCGCGACGACATAAGACTAATGTCGTTTCGATGTCAACAGATAGCGAAATTAAGAACGAATGACACAAACAGCACGGCTTTATTTATTTGGATAGCGATGTCGTCGGCAGAAAACGTCTTCAGACAGCTGTTCAATAACTGGAACAATCGTGCTGCAACTACTAATACGTCTGGTTCCGCTCCTGTACTTGCAGAATGGACAGATTACGTCAGGAACGGCGCCAATAGTCTCTACAATCAGCTACCACTCACATCACAAGATACCGTGAACACGGTAGAAGAGCCTCTGTGGTTCAAGCTTTCGCGTTTTGAAAAACTCATTGGGTTTATCTGTTGTCTTGCAGCCTCGGGCTTGTGTTTTGTGCTCTGTTTCTTCATGTTCCCAGTGTTGGCATTAAGACCACGCAAGTTCGGCATGATCTGGTCAATGGGCTCGCTCTTATTCGTGGTATCATTTGGAATTCTTCAAGGACCACGAGCTTACATTGCACATTTGTTATCGGTTCACCGTATTGTGTTTACATCGGTGTTTTTTGGCTCAGTACTCGCTACACTTTACCTGAGTGTAGTGCTCAAGAGCAGTCTTTTAACCATCTTTACATGCATAATCGAGATGTTGGCAGTTGTGTACTATACCTTGAGCTATTTCCCCTTTGGTGCCACCACTTTGACATGGTTTACCAGCTACGTTGTCGGATACATTGGTGGCTTTATTGGTGGAATCCTTTAAGCTTACAACTTCTCCTCATCACTCAATTGTTCCAATAACTTCTTGTGCAACTTTCCCAAGGCCTCGAAATCGGTTTCCTGAGCTGGCCAGCCCACTTGTAGGCCGGTTTCTGTGTCCTTCTTGGGAATTAAGTGGAAATGGACGTGGTCCACGAGTTGGTGGGCGATTCTCCCGTTGTTCTGCAAAACGTTGTACCCCTCGCCTTCTGGAGTATTGTTGACGTCCAATTTCAATACCTTAGTCAACTTCTTCACCACTGGTAAGATATCAGCCAAGTATTCGTCGGGAATGTTATGGAGCTTGGCTCCGTGGTGTTTGGGAATCACCAAGCAGTGGGCCTCAGCTGTGGGTTGGATATCCAAGAACGAGTAACTGTACTTTGTTTCAATGAGCTTGAAAGAAGGAATTTCTCCTTTGATGATTTTACAGAAAATACAAGATGCAGTAGCAGCAGCAGACATGATTGGGTTTGTATTAGGATTCGGTTGGATTTGAACATTTTTTGTGGGTTTTTTTTTATTGCGTGGGGAGAGAAAGGAAGGGGAGGCGATTTAGTGGTCTGTGTGCAGGATGGATCAATATTCGCATTCGCTGCGCATTTTTTAGGTGGTAACAAAAAAAAACCACAAACGTTCTACCACCTTCGATCTGTGAGGAAAGTAAAGGAGGCGAGAAAGAAGAATAAGGAAAATAAAAAGCAAAAAAATGTGTAAGGTTTAGAGACAATTTTGTTTTATTAATAATCAACCGAATTACTTTATTGTTGTCTTGATTTGTCTGGTTTTTTTGTGTTTGTAGCGTCGTAATGTCTCGTTCTCGGTGGATTGTTTCGTCGCGTCATTTTTTGTAACCATCGTTTTTCTCTATCTGTCCACGTGACCGTTTGGCCGCCGACGGTGGCAAACGTATAAAACGAAAGTGGCCTCCAACATTTCTTCTTGTAACTAAACATTTACATAGGCAAATGTCCCCCAACGAAGATAAGAAAGTACACCTTGATGCGTCAGGTGCCCAGTCAACCGAAGATAAGGTTGCCACTGCCATTCTTAGACGCAAAAAGAAGGACAATGCGCTCGTGGTGGACGACGCTGTCAACGACGACAATTCGGTGATCACCATGTCTTCGAACACAATGGAACTCCTCCAATTGTTCCGTGGAGACACTGTATTGGTTAAAGGTAAGATGAGAAAAGATACCGTCTTGATTGTCCTTGCCGATGACGACATGGCTGACGGTGTTGCCCGTATCAACAGATGTGTCCGTAACAACTTGAGAGTCAGACTCGGCGATATCGTCGCCGTCCATCCTTGTCCAGATATCAAATACGCCAACAGAATCTCCGTGCTTCCAATCGCCGACACCGTCGAAGGTATCACAGGTTCTCTCTTTGATCTCTACTTGAAACCTTACTTTGTCGAAGCCTACAGACCAGTTAGAAAAGGTGACTTGTTCACTGTCAGAGGTGGTATGAGACAAGTTGAGTTCAAGGTCATTGATGTCGACCCAGAAGATATCGCCATTGTTGCCCAAGACACTATCATTCACTGCGAGGGTGACCCTATCAACCGTGAAGACGAAGAAAACAACTTGAACGACGTCGGTTATGACGATATCGGTGGTTGCAAGAAGCAAATGGCCCAAATCAGAGAATTGGTCGAATTGCCTTTGAGACACCCACAATTGTTCAAGTCGATCGGTATCAAGCCTCCAAAGGGTATACTTATGTACGGTCCTCCAGGTACCGGTAAGACTGTGATGGCCAGAGCTGTTGCCAACGAAACCGGTGCTTTCTTCTTCTTGATCAACGGTCCAGAAATCATGTCCAAGATGGCTGGTGAATCCGAATCTAACTTAAGAAAGGCTTTTGAAGAAGCTGAAAAGAACTCGCCTTCGATTATCTTCATCGATGAAATCGACTCGATTGCTCCTAAGAGAGACAAAACTAATGGTGAAGTTGAAAGAAGAGTTGTTTCCCAATTGTTAACTCTTATGGATGGTATGAAGGCCAGATCTAACATCGTGGTCATTGCTGCCACCAACAGACCAAACTCCATTGATCCAGCTTTAAGAAGATTCGGTAGATTCGACAGAGAAGTTGATATCGGTGTTCCAGATGCTGAAGGTCGTTTGGAAATCTTGAGAATCCACACTAGAAACATGAAGTTGGTCGACGATGTCGATTTAGAAGCCATTGCCTCAGAAACCCACGGTTTCGTCGGTGCCGATATTGCATCCTTGTGTTCTGAAGCTGCCATGCAACAGATCCGTGAAAAGATGGACTTGATTGACCTTGAGGATGAATCTATCGATGCAGAAGTCTTGAACTCCTTGGGTGTCACCATGGAGAACTTCAGATTCGCTCTCGGTAACTCCAACCCATCTGCATTGCGTGAAACTGTTGTTGAAAACGTCAATGTTACCTGGGACGATATTGGTGGTTTGGACACCATCAAGGAAGAATTGAAGGAAACTGTGGAATACCCAGTCTTGCACCCAGACCAATACCAAAAGTTTGGTTTGGCTCCTTCCAAGGGTGTCTTATTCTTTGGTCCACCAGGTACCGGTAAGACTCTTTTGGCCAAGGCTGTTGCTACTGAGGTTTCTGCTAACTTCATTTCCGTTAAGGGTCCTGAATTGTTGAGTATGTGGTACGGTGAATCTGAATCCAACATTCGTGATATCTTTGACAAGGCTAGAGCTGCTGCTCCTACTGTTGTCTTTTTGGATGAATTGGATTCGATTGCCAAGGCTAGAGGTGCATCTCAGGGTGATGCTGGTGGAGCTTCCGACCGTGTTGTCAACCAGTTGTTGACTGAGATGGACGGTATGAATGCTAAGAAGAACGTCTTTGTGATTGGTGCCACCAACAGACCAGACCAGATCGACCCAGCTTTGTTGAGACCGGGTAGATTGGATCAATTGATCTATGTTCCATTGCCAGATGCCGAAGCTAGATTGTCTATCTTGCAGGCTCAATTGAGAAACACTCCATTGGAACCAGGTTTGGACTTGGTCGAGATTGCCCTGATCACCAATGGATTCTCGGGTGCCGATTTATCGTACATTGTGCAGAGATCGGCCAAATTTGCCATTAAGGACTCCATTGAAGCCCATATCAAGTTGAGCAAGGCCAAGGCGGCAGCAAAGCAAGCAAGGGAAGAGGATGATGTGCAGATGACCAAGGCTGAAGAAGAGGGAGAAGGAGAAGAAGAAGGAGAAGAAGAAGATCCAGTTCCATTTATTACGAGAGCACATGTCGAAGAGGCCATGAAGACAGCCAAGCGGTCTGTGTCTGATTCGGAATTGCGTCGTTATGAGGCATACGCCCAGCAGTTGTTGGCATCAAGAGGTCAGTTCACCAACTTCAGATTTTCCGAAAATGGTGAATCTGCAGCTGGTGGTGAAGGTGCTTCCACTACTGCTGGTGGTAATGGGGCTGCCTTCAACGAAGAAGAAGATGATGACTTGTATAGTTAGTCATGTATAATTTGAATTTTATTTGAATGTTAGATTAAATAGAGTCGAGCCGCATGATTCGGTGGTTGGTATAATCTCGGTACGCGCACGCCGTTTCTATCTTTTGATGTAAAAATTTTTAGATTGCGGGGGATTCGAGTCATCGATAAAATCAGGGTTCTTTTTTAAGAGAGTTTAGGCAGGAGCCTAATTTTTAGTGGGAGAGAAAAGTTTGTGTTCCAAAGCAAGAGATGAAGAACTTCAGTAGTGCCGGAGTGTTTGTGCTTGCGCCTGCGTTTCTACTTGCCAGTGACTTTGTCGTGACGAGGTTTACGCAAACGGGGCCCAAGAAAATCGTGCAGAAACAGAACCAGCGGCATTTGCGGGGCAATATCCGTAACTGGTGGTCAGACCAGCGCTAGATACCTATATAACTTGATTTTTTTAATGAACAGTAACGATTTATGATACAGTTTATGTAGAATTCAAAGGGGAGACAAGGAGGATTCAGTGTTCTGCATATAATATATTGTCTTGTATATACTTTCCTGGGTTTTGTTGTCCCCAAGTAGGTAGTTGTATCTGAGGGCGAGATTAGGAGTATATAGATAGGATAACACTACTAGGATTAGCTGTGTTGTACTTGATTGGTTGAGCCTTAATGTAAGATTATTCAATTGCTAACTATCTTTCGTGTATGATCCGAATATCTAGTAGTTGCGAAAACTAAGGTCCATACAATGTATTTTCCCCCCATTATATAGACCAATTTCCCGGAGGTAAATATCAGTTCATAATAACATAATTCGTCATATTTAGCCACATCTAGTGCCACATCATAAAAATTGCCAAACTTTATTAGTGCCTATGGGGGGATGTAGCATGTAACTAGGTTGCATGTCCCAGAGACATGTAAGGTATGTCGTGACGACATATGACTAGTGTCTACCGACATAGGACTCACGTCGCACCAATTTCAATCCCTCCTGCATATTCAATATTTAATGCATTTACCATTCGCAAAAATTTTATTGGCCAAACCAAACACAACAACTAAGAATGTTTGGCAGAGCCAGAGCACCCGTGCGTGCCATCAACGTGTTCAAGAGATATGGATCGAGTCTGTCTCATCATGAGCCTGTATCGAAACCTATTGAAATCAGTGTAACCAAAGTGTTTGGCGTTGCTGCGCTTGCTGGTGCCGCATTGGTATACAAGAACCATGAAAAGACGGACGAACCGTTGGTCAAGACCGCTTTATACACAGAACAAGCCAGTGGTGAACGTGCAACGTTGCGGAATGAAAACTACTTGAAGAGATACAAGACATCGTTCATCAAGGGCTTAATCAGAGACAAAGGAGGAATAGGCCAAAGACAGTACAGAAGAATCTCCGACAGCGCCACTGTTCCAACAGTATTGATTCCTACCCATTCTCCATACGGCAACCAGTTTGGTCTGGGTATCAAGACCGATGCTTTGGGTCCAAGACAGGAGAGAATCAGAGTTTACGCCGAGCTCTAATGCATTTAGTCATAATACAAGAAAAAGAAGAATAAACTTGTAGAATCGATGGATTAAGTTTTGTAATGGTTACGTGTTGTAATGGAATCCCAACATTGTTGTATTTTATTAATGGAAGTTCGGTGGGTGGGGGAAGTTTCAAAACTTATTTATATGCCGGGGATTTCCTTAAGGGAGGAGGTCCAATGTTGAAAATTATCCGCCAATTTACCTCGACTACAAGAAGAATGTCAATCGAATACGTAGTGCTTCTTTACGATACACCAACTGCCGATCGGGCCAAGTTTCAAACTGAACATCGTTCTAAAATTGTGGGATATTTCAATTCAGGAATCGTCACTGCTGCCGGCCCCATTTTCCATGACGACGCTAAAACTCAATTCGCCGGCTCGTTCCTCAATATCGTTGCCAATTCGAAACAAGAAGTTCTTGAATTTATCAAAAAAGATGTTTATGCCAAAGAAGGTGTTTGGGACATCTCCAAAACCGTGATCCATCCAGTAAGCATTGGTGGCCGTCTTCCTGCCAAATTACCAGGAATCAATGACGAATTGTACAAGCTTTAATTCATTCATCATTTTTTCTTTTATAAAATATATATATTTATATATATTTCAACTAAATGGTATACGTCAAAAATCTCAGTAACCAACACTAATCAAGTAATCGGCCAACTTTTCCACAACGCTGGTGGCGTCACCAGCAACCACCCCGGCAGGATAGTGCGCAACCAAAATGGCTTGCTTGGTTCTTACGGCAACAACACCTTCAGCCTCATGCTTACCGTAAATCGAACGATCGTCAGCCCTCAACAAAAAGTACTTTTGACCCTGGACGTGCAATCCATGTGCTTGCAAGTCGGCTGCGTTGTCATAGCCCCTGGCAATCGCAGTGATCTCACCAGCAGCCAATTCAAAGCTGCCAGATTGCGCCCAAAGCGAGTCTCCAGCACGAGAGTACAATGCAGCACGGTCAAGCTTGCCCGTAGCTACCAAGTTGTCTGTATATGCTTGCCACGACATGTTTCTTTTGGTCTGAAAAGAATGAAAAAGGTTGATTCCTACTTGTTTTCATGTGTGGCCACCATTTTGTGCGGCGAATTGCATGCTTTGGTAATGACTTATGTAATATAATGCCCCCTCGTCGTCAGAATGTCGCGCATCAAAACAAAACAATACAATACAATACAATACAAAAAGGAGTGAATGTCTCGAAATGTCGCATTTATTCTATCTTACGTCTCTTCACCACCGGCTCTTCGAGAACCACATCCTCATCATCGTCCACAACCACTACTGTATCCATATTTGCCTCTTCCTCTTCTCTTTTTTCAACCTTTTTCGGTCTCAATTTCACCTCAGGTAACCGTAGAACAGCGCCCAAACCATCTTGGTGCACCACAATGTACAATTCCAAGTTCTCCAACGAATCCAAGTCATCCTGGACCAATAACGTCTCGCCCAGCACAAACCCTACCTGCAGAAGCAGCTGGTCTACATTGTCATCAAAATCAACATCGTAAACCAACCGTGATTTGCCGAGAATAAGCGATATTCCGTCCTCTTCGTAGCCATACTGTTTAACTAATGCCTCCATCAACTGTCCAAGCGTCGTCAGTGCCAATTCGTTTTGGCTAAGATGAATCAAGCCCCGTGTTGCCATCAGACACGAACCACACTTCTCGTTTGGTCCCACGACAGCCGCAGCTGTAATGTACTTGTTTGGCTTGATCGAAATGAATACCGTTGAAGATGCCCGTGAAACCGCCAGCATATCTTCAATAGTCTGTTTCTGGAAAAACCTCGTGCCTCCCAATGCAGAAAACCCCAGAATAATCGCGTTGGTTGTGGCAATTGCCGGAATAATGTTTCCTGCAATCTGTTTAGTGTCGAACTTTGACTTGATTTCTATGTGGAATATCGTTGCTCGTAAGTTCAGAGCCGCCACCACAAAGTTGAGTGTGTCTTCATCATCTTTATCAAACTCAATGGCAGATTCACCACTATTAATTCTCGCTTGAAGCAGCTCACTCGCTTGTGATAACACATATATGTTTTCAGCGGTGGTCCACACTCGCGTATCGCTCCGGAGAATATCGGGACCACTGCCAGATTGTTTTATCTGGTCTAGTTCTGCTTGGTAGTTCTGTAACTGTAATGGAACAGGTTTTTGACGGGTTTTCCAGAGCGAATCGATTAAAAGTAATCGTTCGATATCAACCTGGAAGATCTTCACCAAAAGTTGACGTACAAACTGCGAATTCGGGTCTATAATCATCTTACGGAGATCCAAGAGCTCGTTGGCTTCTTTGGCCAAGTTTTCGATCTCACTTGAGTCGTCAGTCTCGCCTTTTATCGTTTCCTGGTTCACCAAGCCTTCACCGGCCGAAGTTTCTTCAAACAACTGATGAAACAAAAACTCTTTGGCCCAAGTAATACAATGCACAAGCTGTGAAGGTGTAGATCGGATTGTACATACTGGGAACGTTTTGGGGGTGACTTTGGTCAGACAATCGAAACATTCACTATGGTATGGAAAAATGGGTTGGATCTGGCCGTCGAAACCAGTGGTTCCGCTTTCCATCAATGGTTTCTTTAAAAAGAGCGCCATTTTGTTGACATAACGCCGTGCTTCGAGATTATCCAACGCGTTAAAGATATACGCAAATTGGTCCCACCACGCGATGGGGAACAAATCGGTGTTCATGATGTTTTCTATGTGGGGCACCAACTTCGTTCCCAAGTAATTAAAGCTTTGAACAGCCTTGCATACAGTCAATGATTTGCTCTTGTCGATATCTTCTTTGCGGAACAAGAACTGGCGGTTCAAGTTCGATAGTGTGACTATATCCAAGTCAACGATGTGGATCTCTCCATAACCGCTCAACACCAAGTCTTTGAGCAACTCACAACCGATTCCACCAGCCCCAACCATCAATACTTTCGATGTACGTAGGTTGGAATAGTGTTCAGTACCGAGAATTTTCTTGAGATACGTATCTTTTGGCATACCTTTGTTGTTGTACACTATTTTTCAGTCGCTATTTTTCAGTCCGTTATTGTTAGTTTTTTTTTTTCCTCGCTATCCGCGTTGATTTCTCGTTACAGTCTCGCCATTTCTCTTCTATTTTTTCCGCTGTAATCTTACATTTTCTCGCTATTTCTCACTAACCATTTAGACAAATTTTCTCCCTAACCAAAATCAAAATTACGCATTTTTTTTAGTGGTTTTTTTTTCCACTCACTAAATATTCATTTCTTACTCAGTAACCAAACTAAAATCATCCATCATTAAAATTAATGTAATGCTCTATTTCCGGTCACTATTTTGCTTTCGTTTATCTGTGATTTTATTTCTTGTTTTTCTCTGCTTATTCAATTTACTCCTTTTGCCTCTTCCGTCTCATCTACTTTTTTCCGCTAATTATTACCATATTGCCCCAGTATTATTTTATGCGACCCCACGATCCTCTATATCCGAATTTCTACCTTCAAAACTTACTCTCAAAGCAAAGTTCTTTCAATAAACTTTTTACCGGGCAATCGTAATTATAACTGCTTTTGGAGAGGCTGACCTCATCCATTCTTGGACCCTCGCTAATTTGATCCAAGTCTCTGAATTTTCCCAGTATTTTTCTCCTTTTTCTCGCTACTTTTCACCTGCCACTTAGTTCACGGCCCTGGTCCTTCCTCATGGAAAATAATCTCGTGTCTCAAGAGGTTCCAGCCACAAATTGATTTGCATGAAAGCCTATTTGAGGGGGTAAGAAGTGGTTAGATAATTGCCTGACTAAGACCTAACATGCATTTTTTTATTGTGAATTTCTATTAATTTGATGATTTTTAATATCAAAAAAAAAATAAAATCTCTAAATAAGCTTAATTCTCAAAACATCCGATTTCTCTTTTGATTCTCCTAACACTTGCAGCAACTACACCTCTTTCTATCAAAGTCAGAATGTGCTTACATTATTTTAATTATTCTGTTTTATTTCTCCGTTGCTGTTTCTATTTTTGTGGTAATATGGTTCTATTTTAAACACTGGTAAACAAAGTCCACACACCCTTCAAGTACCCAACAATCTCGTCACCTCCTAACTTACTTTCACCGTACAAACGGTCTACAAAGTTGATTGGAACTTCACCAATAGTAAGGCCCATAGATCTGGCTCTCACCATCATTTCCATCTGGAAAACATAACCCTTGCTCTTGGTAGCAGCAATGATCTGTTGCAACGCTTCCTTCTTGTACAATCTGAAAGATCCGGTCAAGTCAGATACCTGTGGACGGAGAGCGGTGGCTGCAAGAAAGTTGGCTCCTCTCGAAACCAACTTTCTCTTCAAATCCCAGCCATAAACACCACCGTCACCGGCATATCTTGTACCGGTGACAATATCGTAGTCAGCACTCTTTTGTTTGGCAATGAACTCAGGAATGGCTTCTGGATGGTGTGAGAAATCGGCGTCCATAATAATGACAAAGTTACCAGTAACGTACTGCAAACCGTGCACATACGCAGTTCCCAAACCCAACTTACCGGCACGAGGTCTCAATTGGATATGATCGGAGCCAAACACGTCGATCAACTGTTTGGCGATCTCTTGAGTGCCGTCAGGAGAAGCATCGTCGACAATCACGACTTCCCAGTCCAACTTGTGTTCCTTGAACGTTTTTTGCAACAAGTAAACCAAAATAGGAAGGTTCTTCTTTTCGTTATACGTTGGAAGGATCACAGAATACTTATTGGCCATTTTTCGAGTGGTAATTTAAAGCGTTCTTTAATATTTTAACGACGTGTTCGGTTGTTTTTCTCACCAGAAAAGTTACAGAGGGAGAGATTGTTTTGGTACTGCAGAAAAGCCCTCACTCTTTTTTTTTGTAATGTAGTTTCCATATTCCTGTATATAACTCGCTCCCGTATATATTGTTTCCACCCTGCATATAACACATTTTTTCTATATTATCCAATAAATTTTTTTTTTTTTCTTATGTTTATACTTTTTGCACCCAAAAACCAAAGACAGCTGTTTCCTCCTAGTGATGTTTCCTATTTATTGTAAGTTCAACGAGTTGATTTGGCTGGAGAGACTAAGGCTTTCGTCCTGCTTGTAGTAGTTCTGGTAGTATAAGCCCGGCGACGAGTTTGTGGAACTGAATTTCTGCGGTTTCTGCTGTTGCTGCTGCTGCAGTTGTTGTTGCTGCAGTTGTTGCTGTTGCAACATCGCCTGCTGCATCAATGGCTGTTGCATCAATGGTTGTGGTGTGCCATTGGTGCTTCCACGCATGCTGTGGCTGTAGTATTGCTTGTTCGATCCGGCAGAGTTGTTACGGCTGCCCTGCGCCTGGACGTACGAAGGATGTTGCGGTTGCGGTTGTTGCAACCCCAAAAAGCCATTGCTCAAGTTAAGTGGCTGACCACTGGCCGTGGCAGCAGCAATGGCAGCGGCTGTTGAATTGACCGAGTGGATGGGGTTGTTCTGGATCCCATTGGCGGGAATCGCCGGCTTGTTGGCACCGCACTTCAAGCAGCACAAGTTTTTGGCGAAGTTGTGGTACATGCACATATCACACTTCCAGTCGCCGGCACGGAACGGTACGTTGTTACCGTAGTGTCTATGAGGCGTCGTGTTGGGCGTGGCTGCTGCTTGAGTCGAATTTGTCGACGATTGGTTATCGTAATAACCGTTACCGAACGACTTCTCGGGTCTGCGAGTGGAATAAATCGATTCCTGGATCGCCACAGCACTCGAGGCCGGGAACGAGCACCGGAAACAGTGGGTCCGACGTTGGAAGTTCGAGAAACCACACGAAGGACATGTCCAGTCGCCGGGCCGAGGCCGGTTTTTCAGTGGGGGAAATGGAGTCAAGAGTTCGCCAGCTTTGTCTAAAACACGCGTCAGAGATGGCTGGACCTCGACCGCACGGTCATTGAGCGCCCGGCCATTCATCGAGAGTGGCTCGGTGGCTTCTTCGTGAGAACTGAACACTGCAAAGCCGCAGACCCCACGTTGTTTCTTGTCTTCCAGGTTCTTGAGGGTCCAGAACGCAACGGGACGGCCACCGTATTGCGTAAACCACAGCTCCAACTCTGACTGCGTGGTGTCTGGAGGCAAGTTCGAGAGAAACAAGATTTTGGAGCGTTCCAGCAAGAAAACGTGCATATCTTGCGCCAGGTCGAACGGACGAGTTAGCACGGTGGGGTGGCTTTCGATAGGAGCCTTTTTGGCCAACAGCACGAGGACTTTTGCCACGAGATTGGCGGTTTGTCTCGTTTTCGACAATGACTGAGTCTCTGGTTCCGATTCCGACTTTGATTGTTCATCAGATTCTTTGTCTTCTTTGTCTTCGTCGTGTTTGACTTCCAACGCAGCGGCGATGTTGGCGAGCGAGTTGGCGGGGTGGGACAGCGATTGGGGGTGCGAGTGCTGCCATTTGGCGTACTCTGTGTGGAGATCAAATACTCGAGGGTGTTGGAGGTACGCAGGCAAGCTGACGGCTTTGTCACGGGCTTCACGAGGGAGCTGGACGCGGAGCAGGGCGAGGTCGGCGGTGACGAGGGTGAATTCGTCGCCGGCGTACTTTTTGATGCTGGCATCGAAGCTGGCAATTGCTTCCTTAAAGCTGCCGGCATTTCGGACGTGTTCCCATGAAATACGGTGGAGCAGCAGACAGTACGGCGTGATGGGCGTGTTGACGGGCCGAACAAGCACCGAGTCGTGGTGCGTGGCGGTGAGCGTGGTGGCATCCACAACCGTCCAAGCAAGTTCTATGAGCTCAGACGAGTCCACAGTAACATATGTCGATGATTCGTCGCATGTGGTGGCCACATGGACCACGACGTAGGAATCGCTCATGTTGATGAAAAAGGTTTATGAAAATTTGAGAACAAATATTTGACTCGTATCAACAAAAATGTGCAACACCACCAGCGCCCCATCAACAACATTCTACGCTTTAAACTCTCAACAATTGCAGTTTTGATGTTGTTATTGTTGTTTTGTACGTATTGATTATAAACTATAAAAGATGATTGGTTGATTTTTGATTGTCCATCTTTCTTTACCAGTTCTTCTTTGACAACAAAATGTTTTGGTGTAAAGTTATATTATAAAATTTATGATGATGTTGTGTGTGTGTGTCTGTGTGTGTGTTTCTGTTGGATAAAGCCTTGGTAAACAGATTGTCGATGTTATTGATGTTTGATTTCTGTTTCAAGGGTGGTTCCATTAATGGTTTTTTATTGTTTCATTACTGTTTCATAGTTGTACAAACCGTTTTACAAAAAGTAGATATAAATTCTTTGTTTAATCCTCTTTATCTTAAATCAACTTTATCTTTAAATCTCTTTAATCCTCTTCAATAATCTTTCTTTATTCTTTATCTTCTCTTAATCTTGATACTTTTCTTCGTCTATTAATTCTCGTTTTTATTGACATTTGTCTTCGTCTATTCGCAGACATGGACGACATCAACCTCCGTGGCCAGCAGCGTGTGTTCAAAACACAGTTGGCAATCTGTCTCTTCACAGGTACCGCTGCCTTTCTCCTCTTCTGCGTGCTCCGCTACCGCTGGCCCAACGTCTACGCCGTACGCACCTTGCGCAAATCAAACGTCCTTCTCAAACCACTTCCAACAACCTTCTTTGGCTGGATCACCGTCATCTACAACATCTCGGATGAAGATATCCTCCATCAATCAGGACTCGATGCCTATGTCTTTCTAGCGTTCTTCAAAATGGGCATCTCCATCTTCTGCTCGCTCGGTTTATTGGCAGTGTTTATTCTCAGTCCCATACGGTACTACTTTACAGGGAACTACGATAAGGACTTCATCAATCCATGGTTTTCTGCTACTACTGCTACAGTTGCGGTTTCTGATTCGGCGACTTCGCCCGATTTCAGTGACAACTTTCCTCGCTATTTCTGGGTCTATCCCATCTTCACATACATTTTCACCGCCATTGTGTTTGTCCATCTTTTCCATTACACAAACTTGGTGTTAAAGACCAGACAGAAGTACTTGGCTTCACAGAATTCCATCACCGATCGCACCATTCGACTCGACGGCATTCCTCACTCGCTCATCAAAAAGAATGACCCCCTTCACATCAAACGGTTCATGGAAGACTTGGGCCTTGGGAAAGTCACCGATGTCAAGTTGATCTACGATTGGAGCCCGCTCGAACGCTTGTTTGATACCAGAAAACGCATCATCGCCGAGCTCGAGTCCCTCTACGCATCGCACTACCAATTCGACATCGATATCTTCACTCGGGGCCGGCTCCCGAGCGTGGTGCCGCGTCTCAGCGAAGTTAATGCCCAATCGGCGCTTCTCAACCCTCAAAATACCCCAAAACTCAATCGTCAGATCGCCAAACTCTCGAAACAGTTGGTTGAAACTGATAGTACCATCAAAACCATCCAACACAAGTTTGATCTGCTGGGCACAGTTGATATTGAAACGAACCCAGAGTTCCGGCCAGTGGCCAGCGCATTCATCACCATGGACTCAGTAGCACTGGCTCAGATGGCTGCCCAGACTGTACTTGATCCACGAGTATACAAAATGATAGTAACACTTGCACCGGCTCCTAAAGACATCAAGTGGGAGAACTTCAAGTATACATATGCTCAAAGGCTTTTCAAGTCGTACTTGATCACCTTTGTAATTGTGTTGAGTTACGCCTTTATCATCTTCTTGGTGACGCCGTTGACGACGTTGCTTGATCTCAAGACACTCACGAAATTCTGGCCGGAACTAGGCCATTTTATCGCCCAGTCGAAATGGCTCACGACTTTTGTCACTGGTATCTTGCCACCACTTTTGTTCTCGTTATTGAATATCAGTTTGCCTTACTTTTACAAGTACTTGACCAAGAACCAAGGCTACGCTTCCAATAGCGATATCGAGTTGCTGACGCTTCTGAAGAACTTCTTTTTCATCTTCTTTAACTTGTTCTTGGTGTTTATTGTCACCGGAACGTTCTGGGACTACATTTCGTACATCAGTGATACCACCAAGATTGCGTACCAGTTGGCAAGACTGTTGAAGAAATTGCTGTTGTTTTATGTTGACTTGATCTTGTTGCAGGGACTCGCAATGTTTCCTGTCAAGTTGCTTCAGATCAGCGACTTCTTCTTGCTCAATATCTTTGGCAAGTTTAAGATCAAAAACATCTTTCTCAAGACTCCAAGAGACTACCGTGCCTACTACTACACGCCACAAGTGTTTGATTTTGGTATCCACTTGCCGCAACACATCCTCATCTTTATAATTATCCTCATTTACTCGGTGGTATCCACCAAGATCGTGGGTAGCGGAGCAGTGTACTTTGTGCTTGGTTACTTTGTGTACAAGTATCAGTTGGTGTACAACTTTGTGCATCCGCCACATTCTACTGGGAAAGTGTGGCCACTTATATTCCGTCGGGTGGTGTTGGGACTTGTCATTTTCCAGTTGTTCATGTGTGGCACGTTGGCGTTGGAAAGTGCCATTTTGTTGCTGGCGTTGACGTCGCCGTTGGTGCTTGTGACTGTGTTCATCTACTGGCGATTTGACAAGTATTATATGCCACTCAGTCAATTCATTGCGTTACGGGCAATTCAGAGCCCCAACGACTTCGATAAGGAGTTCAACGATGACGATACGCTGGTGCTTTCGCATGATGGGCTCGAGATAGACGAGCAGCTGCTGCTGTTGCTGTTTTTGGACCAATCGTCTGCTGTGGATGTGGGGACTCTGCTGCTGGAGGTGGTTGTTCAGCCGGGTGGAAGACTGTTGACGGGCGGTGGAGTGCCGAGCCGGCTACGTAGACGAAGATCGACGCTAGACGAAGAGCGCGAACAGTTTTCTGACTACACTTATCCGTACTTGGTAGACCCATTGCATGGTCCATGGGTTGGATTTGAAGGTGAATGGGTGTCGATGGTCCAGTACCAAGGTATGGAATCTGAGATCGATTCTGAGGATGCTAACATGCTGATGGTGCTGTTTGTCGGGGAACACGAAGTGATTGTGCGGAAACGACTCCGGGTAAGCGAGTGGGAGTAAATACAACATGGGAAAATTGCAAATGCAACTTCCATCGTCATCGTCAAAAAAAGAAAGATGTGTTTCGTCTACGGGGCCCGAAGGTGGGCTTGTTATTTTGTTAAAAAAATGATATAAAGGGTGTGAATATTAAACAGAAAACCGCAACAGTAGAAATAACGACGATAAGAAATAAATATAAAAGACTCGAAAAATTTCGCAGCCAAAAAGACCAAGTAATTA
The DNA here is from genome assembly GCA_030568455.1 of Teunomyces tritomae. Taxonomy (NCBI): domain Eukaryota; kingdom Fungi; phylum Ascomycota; class Pichiomycetes; order Serinales; family Debaryomycetaceae; genus Teunomyces; species Teunomyces tritomae. The sequence continues at coordinate 223,973 of JAJMFZ010000010.1, forward strand.
TTATATCAATACCTGGATTTGATGCAGGGGGGTGGAGGATGGAGGGTTAAAAAAAATAAAACGGCCTGAAACTTCGAGTGGAATATGTCACTCTTCAATTATAATAAAAGAGTGACATCTAAACTAATAATGGAGGAGGGAACTGACGTTGTCAAACACAAAACAACAACAACAACACAAACATGCAAAATAATAGGACGGCTTTCAAGTGGGAAGGTTGGGGAGTGATTTCATATGGAAGTATTTTGGAACAAAGACGTTGGATGAATTATATTTCTTTCTTCAATTCAAGAATTCAGAAACTCATTCAACTTAGATCTTGATGGTTTATGGATCGCAGCCTTGTGTTTCCGCAGAAGCGAAATGGCCATCAACTTCTCCTTCCGCAAGTTCTTATCGGCAACATAGTCCGGCTTTACCGGCAGGTAGTCGCAATCAATACCAAATTTAGCACACAGGGTGCACACAGGTCTGATTTCGTCACATTTGAGATGCTTGATCCGACAGATCCAGCAGCCATTCTTAGACCGAGGAAGAAGACGGCGCCGGGTATACTTTTTGGGCTTGTTGGCCGCAATGGGCGAATCATCCTCCTTGTGGACAGCCTTTTTGGCCTTTTGCTCCGAGACATCGTTAAGCAGCGGATATGTCTTGCGCTTGGGAGTCTCGGTGGAGTAGTACGAAGAACACAGAGAGTCTGAATTGTGCCGAAAAATATTAAGGGGTGGCATCATCTTGCTGGGGGTCGTGATGGACCCTGCCAGCGAGTTCAGGCATGTAGAGGTGTTGGAGAACGACCGCGTACCAATTGGCGAGGGCTGCTGGTAAAACTCCATGCCCTTATACTTTCCCGAGTATGGCGACACACCAAATTGGCCCTGGGGCGACAGCTCACTGAGAGGTGTGTTGTTGCCAGTAAAAAGTACCTGATTCGAAATTATTTGAGCCTTGCTGCCGGTAATACAGCCTGGTGTGTTGAGACGAGACATCGAGGGACGCTTGGTAATTTTGCCGTGGTGGTGCTGCTTGCTGGTGATGGGAATTGGCAGACGGAGATCATCTGCATCCATAAAGGTTGGAGTGTACAACTCCGAAACAGATGGAGTGTAAGGGAAAAAGTCTGAGCCAGGCATGTTAGTGGCGTCGGCAAAGCTCGAGGTCGATTCTGGAAGTGATTCCAACAGCTGGTCAAATTCTGTCAAGCTGTACATTAATTCGGCATTGTAATCCGACAAAAGGGTTTGATTAGTAAAGTTCTGTTCATGGGAGGACAGAGACAAGTTATGAAACAGAGACACCGATGCCATGGCGTTGCTATTGGAGAAAATGGAATAGTTTGTGGAGTTAGGCAAGGAAAAATCGTCGCGTGACCCATGGGAGTGGTGGTGGTGGCCACTATTAATTGAAATTGGAGGAGGAGGAAGAGGATTGAACGGAGCGTTTGGGTTCTCAAAGTGGTAGATCAGGTCACTCAACACAAAGGGAGCACTGGATCTTGCTGAGGACACGGCCAGCGACGAATGGAGCTTGATGGTGTCATCGTTTTCAAAAGTGGAATTGGGCGAATTGACAGAGGAATTGGCCATGCTGAGAATTAAATGGAATGCGAAAAAGTATTTGTCTATTCAGACAGTGGTGTGACTTGTATGTAGCTCCAGTTGGCTACCTGTGAAAGGCCCTGATTATTTTTGTAAAGTTGAAAAGGAAAGGAGTGTGAATTAAAAAAACCCAGCGCTTGGTTAGGCAGGGAAAACTGGTTTGTTTTTACGAGCCTATTGCGAGTATATATAGGATACACGGCCGTGGAAACTAGACATGCAAGTGGCCACCTGAAAGAATAATGTGGTTAAATTTTTGGGGCTCCTGAATTTTTCAACCAAGGTTATCGCTATATATAAAATTTCCGAAAACAAATAAATACCCATGGAAATTTATTTTAGAAAAAAATTGTGATGTCTATGCATGCAATAAAAAATAATATATACTATATTATAAAAAAAAGAGTGTAATGTGTGGTTAAATAATATCATAATATTTTTTGAATATATTGTATTTTTAAGAATATAAAAAACAATTTGTCTGCTTTTGGCTGAGAAAAGAAATGAGGACAGGAATGCCATTGGGAAGTAATAGCCAGACAATAAATCTGAGGGGTTGGTTACTTTTTGAGTTTTGAATGGGCACCCAGTTCGTTACTATGCGTATGAACATAATGAATACATCTATGTGCGTCATTCCACTTGCATGAAATGCCATGGTACCTGAAATGATTTCTCTCAATAGCAATTTTATTTTACTGCCCTGATACACCCCATTTCTCGCTTCTGGGCCACTGTGTCTTCCGTTACTCTACCTCAAAAAAAATATTAAAAATAAAATTAGTGTTCACTACAAAACCGGGCGCTAAAAAATATCGAAGTTCATAGCCCATTAATAAAGTGCCACTGACAAGAATGTAGTCGTTGATATTTCCGATGCCTGCGTAAGACTGATTCTGCCGCGCTGGTATGTGATTTCAAGGCTACAATACTTCTACATCGGGAATTTTTATTGTTCAGGTTACATATTTAGTCAAAACTACGTAATGCAATATGGGTCTCCCAGACCACCAGACTATATCACCTTGTTTTTGGATCTGACCATACTCTTGGACTTGCGTATTGCTTGGAAACACAGAGAGGCGGGCAGCTGATGCGCTTTCTTTCTTCTTACTAAGATATTAGATCACCGGAAAAAATAGGCAAGGTGAAGGCGTGATTTCTTTACTGTTTAACTTGGGTTATGGTACATTCTCTGCCCACTCATAAATGTAAAGAGTTTTGTGCCCAAAACATGTACCTTAAATTTACTGCATTTTTATTTTATTGAGTCAAAAATTCTTTTCTTAGAAACTAAAATGTAACCCACAGATTGGTGCTACGGGGGGTAAAGTAGTGCAAAGGCATCGAGAGGGGTCATGCGATGTTTATATAAGGTGATTTGCGGTATTGGTTCTTCTAATCTCAACGCCCATCATTGCGTTATCTAATTGCCCATGTAACAATCTCGCAATAGGACCGAGGTAATTATTGTTGTTGAAAAATAATTGACGAATGCATGGGCGAATGCAGACACGAAAGTAAAAAAAAAAATAATATAAACCAATAACAAAAAGCACCAAAGAAGAAAAAGCTTCAGACCACGGTGGTCTCCGCCTCCTATTCCAACCACTTAAATTTCACTATTACAATTATAATCAAGAAGTTAAATCTCATGCAGACAATTTTATCCTACAGGCGATAGTTTTTTTTTGCCTTATTGTTCCTTTTGTTTCCAAAAATGTTTAACCTTTTTGCATTTTTCATTTTCGAAGACACCTGATTTGACTGTTGAGTTGAGAGTATTGATATGATTGCAAGGTTTTTCCTAGGTATAGTAACTGAGTGACTAATGTGCCAATGGTGAGATTTTCTTAAAGCCCATTTCGCAGATGAGGCAAAAATAACCTGGAACACAGGCATGTCTGCGCATGTCGGTACCTAAGCGAGGAAATTCCCCGAAATGGAGATAACAGTTGGTCTCATCACGTGCGGCAATTTCCACTCATTCACATCATCTTGCGTAAAAGTGCGAGAGCAAATTTGAATCTGGCTTATGTACAGGCTTGGGGAGGAATACATTATATTGCGTTGTGACACAAACACCCAAATGAGTGGAACTGAAAATTTTTTGTGTGTGATGGCGGTGAGGGCCCGACTATAAAGGCTTACTGAAAAATTAAATTTCTCGCTTTTTTCTTTTCCCTATTACATATACATATTAGTACTTCCGGATTACCAGCGACACTGACATTTCCTCCGTTTAGTCAAGCAAAAATGGCCGGAAGGAGAACGAATTCCATCATTATATAATCCAGGCTTGAATATGATTTCAAGGCTGGTTCGCGTGATGGAGATATCATCTTGGCAAACATGCATGTGGAACTTACCCGCTATTCCCTATCTTACCCATAGTAGTATAATTGCTCCGAACTATATGTAGTGTGACCTTTGTCTGCATTGTAAGCTTTGTTTGTGTCCCTAATTCACACTGTGTCTTTGTGTCCTTCCCAAAGCAATTCCCAAAAACGGTCTCGTGCCCCGCCTTGATATGGGAGACTCTTTGCATCATCCTCTGACATTTTTTTCTTCTTTTCACACGCCCGTACGCGCGCGCAAGCTTTTTTTTTATTTTTGTTTTTGTTCGTGAATTTTTGTCTGTCTGATGTCCAATGGTACCGTCGCGTTGTATGCATTCCATTTATTTACAAATATAGCTTCAATTCTCATTATTGAATTACATAAACTCTCTAATGAAGGCTTCTTCATATAATATAAGGGCACTACAGATATCTGGACCTACTCCAGCCAATCAAGTAGAGCTGTCTCTTAGAGCCAATATTATTCTTGTTGCCAAATACGACTTTGCAGCAGAAAACAACAATGAACTTTCCATTACGAAGGGAGATATCCTTAAACTCGTTGAACGTATAGGAAATGGCTGGCTTTTGGTCAAATTTATTGACAAAATGGCCCTGCCTGGGCTTATTCCCGCCTGCTATGTTGATATCGCCGTCAACGACTCCCGTAATCCAATCACAATGGCGTGGCTCCAGCAACAACAAGAGGACGAAAGTTACCTCAATCTTCACGTCCATAGTCAGCAACAGGTACCAGAAACCGTGAATAATCGACCATTTCCTGTTTCAGTAAAGGTGGCACACTTTTTGTTACATCAGGACAGATATTGGTACCGTTTAGACGTGGAATATTCCACTGGGATGAAGACGCACATCTGCCGTTATTACCAGGACTTTTACAACCTTCATATTGAACTCTTGGCAACAGAACGAAAACTTCCAAAGTTACCGGAACCTATTCCCAGTGGTGCTGGTCCAGAGGATAACCAGGTGGCCCTTTTACAACAAAGATGTATAGATCTCGATGTCTACATCAACCACTTGATTAATGACAAAACGTACCAGCTTACAGATACGCTTTATAACTGGTTGGACGTTCTGTATGGACCTGTGCGAGGATTTGTGGCCAACGGTCCCCTCATGAGTGCAGAAATAGATCAGAAACTATTGCCTGGTTCTATGAATGTTGGGAAAACCAAACCTAAAAAGGAAACCAAGTCTAAACCTGATTCGCAGCGAGTGGTGTCAGAAAACTCAACCGGTCTGCTTCGGCGTACAAAGTCCAACACATACAATCACTATCGACAAGTGAATGCGCATCCTAATCCGGCTCCTCAAATTCCAAATATCGGCCAACTTTCGCCCAATCCAAATCAGATTCCACAACCAAAAACAAATCCTGATTATATCAAATGCAAGATTATTAATTTCAACAACGAAATCATTGCACTCAAACTACGTAAGGCGGCTATTCAATCTACAAGTGATTTCAAGGAACTAATCACCCAGAAAATCTGTTTTGGAGAACTTTACATCCGCCTTCCCAATATGGCAAACTATCAAAATATTGATAAAATAAATTTCAATATAGTTGAGTTTGTTAGGATCAACAGCAAGGTAATGCTTAAGGTAGGTTAATGTAATATTTTTATGGGTATATGGGTGTACTATAATGTCAGTTTAATGTATGATGTAACAATTTAGTAAAGTGTAGCCTGAGACTTGAAGCATGGTTGGTCGGTAAAACTTGAACTTCGAAAGATAATAGTACCATGCAAAAAAATAAGAAAGAACAGTTATTTTTTCCAAAGACAAAATAATTAATTTTCAACTGGGATTACTGCATAGATATCCAACCAAGCGTGCAGAAACATGCATCAATATAAGTGTCACTGACAATAAGTCTATCATCGTCATCAAGGTACACAACCAGGGCACGAACCGATGCCTACTCCCCACCACCACCCCGACAACAAACCGTTTCGTCCGGAATGGGAAGAGAAAAACGGGACATCGGGAAGAACAGGAACCAAATGAAACACCCCATCGAGGAATTGCTTATACCGAAAGTCCTATTTTTTTCTTTGTTGCAGGGCAAACTAAAGCGTTAATCATGGATTGGTAGGGCAACCAGAGGTGGTATTATTTACGTATATATATTAATAATTATTATGTTACTGACTGTATACTTATTTTTCTTCATCTTCTAATTCGAATTTCGGAGATGACAATCAATTTTTGACTGGTGTCGTCAATTGTTGCAGGGATTTTTTTTTTGCCTCCGGAGAATACGTGAGAGTGAGATAAAAAAGATGCGCAAATGTCAGCGACATTTGAATGCGCTATTGTTCTCCATCCGCCACAACGGATAAATGTTTGCAACTCAATTAGTTAAGCCGATTTCCTGATTCGGCAAAGGGAGACGCAAAAGAAAAATATTATTTTGAGTAGTCTGATGCAAGGCTAGTCCATACTTCATAGAGCGCCAATCTCAAGGCGTAAGGCCGTTATGGCAGCAGCCAAGAAGGAACTGGATGGGATATGTAAGGGATCTGCGGACAACGCCCAACTTTGCCTAAAAACAGGTAAATCTTTATGTTAGTTTGATGACATCGTAGTGAATTTTTCAACATGGAATACACCTTACTAAAGAAAAATAATCCATGAAAGTACACTGTGTCTCAATGGAACAAGAACCACACTAAAAATGAAAAAAAAAATAATAGCGATCAGCAAAACAAAAAACATAAATTAAGTTATTCCACCATAAATATATCTGTACTCGCAAGGCAAGAGCAGAATTCCAGAAAAAAACTTTCACCACAGGGCTGTTGGTCAATATTCCTAACCAATCACCCTTGAATTTTCTCAACACCTAGGCTAAAATAGACCATCTTGCTGGACTCAACGTTGCATTGCAGATTTTTCTAATCGGCGCACACGTATCGTCAAAAAACTAAAAAACCAACAACAAAGACATAAAACTACCATTTAAAAACAAAAAAAGCAAAAAAAATTTAAAAATAATAGCCCTTATATATAAGCATTCGACTTCCTTTTGGTTACTGTTTTCTTTGAGCCTGTCATGTCCACAAGTCTTTTTCGCTCCAAACAACACAAGTCTAAGAAAAACTTGAAACATCTTGTCATTTCGGCTCCGTTATCCACTCCTCATCATGTTGTGCACCTGCCTCAGCTACTGCCTGTGCTGTCGGTAATTGTTTTGGTTGCGAAGTATCATTTCCGGGCTGAGGGTGAGCACGAATTATCGGTGGAACCACACGACTACTTGAAGTTACTCGAGCGACCTGGAAATGGGTGGCTTAAAGTGCAACAATTGGATCGTTATGACGAAACGGGATTGGTTCCAGCTTCGTATGTTGATATTGCCGTCAATGATGTGGCCAATCCCATCACATTAGAGTGGTTGCGCGAATTTAAGCAGTGCACAGAAGAGGCAGAGGATGTGAGAATCGACGCAGTTTATGCGGTGAGCGTCTCGATAGAAGAGGTGTTGCAGAATTCAGACACTGGCCGCTTTTGGTACTTGCTCCGCATCGAGTTGCTGTCCGATACATTTATCTACATTGGCAAATACTACCACGAATTCTATGACTTGCATTGCCTGCTTTTGAGCGACGGTGTGCTGCTCCCAAAATTGCCCCAACCCCTCCGCACTTCAACCCCGACAATAGATAAACGCCTCATTGACGATTTGACTGGGCGGGGCCACCTCTTGGAACAATACATGAACAAATTGCTCGCAATGTCTGAGGTGCGATCTCTGATGCACATGTTTACTTTTATTAATAATGCACCACAAGTGTCTGCCGAAAAAATATCGTCGTCATCGCTGGTGCCGCTGCCGCAACAATCACTGGGTAAGATTCAGACAATAGACGCGATTGTCGCGTCCTTATCTCCGTCATCAATCAATGTCCACCAGCTCGTTTCGGCATGTAACACTACCGCACCCCTCCCACCCATCCAAACGAATCTTCCCCTGCTGTCTTCAACCAACACTTTGATGAGTTACACCTCGTTAATTGAAGGATACGATGATGATGATGAAGAAAGCGAAGAGGAAAAAGATAAAGCCAATCACTATTCATCCACTTCAGAACTGAGTGAAATGGATCTGATTTTCCTGTTGACGCCAGGACGCAGTGGTGACGACTATGGACTCTTGACACCAACCACACCGATCATTGAGGAATTTGACGACGCCAATTTGCCACCGCCGGCAGTGAAACATACCGTTGACTACATCAAGATCAAGATATCGCTCTACAACAAGGAGGATGACAAGATTGCGCTTCGAATCAAGCGCACTAATCTCATCTCGATTGTCTACCTTAAAAAGTTGGTTCTGTACAAAATCTATAAAGATTACAATTTAATCAGCCATTACAAGTTACAGGTTGACGATACAAAAAACCCTGACATTTCGGAAGACGAATTGTTGGACTACATTAAGGCAAGGGATAAGGTCAATTTACGGTTGGTGCGTTCACGTGCCAGTCACTGAACAAATTTTTAGCATTTGAATTCAATTCTGTAAACATATAAAGGGCTTCCTATTAGAGGATGTCTTCCTTCATTGGGAATATATTTTAACATTTTGGGAATTGTAGCGCAGAATTATCGAATGATTTTAACATGCACGGGATGCTAAATCGATCTATAAATCCAACGCTAAAAAAAAGATATAACACCACCTCCCTATTTCGGTTGGAGCTGCATTGTTTACACAGAATATTTTGTATGCAAAATTTTTTCTCTGGTGTTTGTATTGCATTTCCGTTTTCGTATTTAAACAAATGTCTTGTGGCGAGTGACTTGTCAACAAACATAAATGTCGCGCGGTCGTGCGTGGGACCAAAACGTCATCCCAAACAGGAAATGACCACCTGGCCCAACAATCTTCTTATCACCAGGTCCCTTTCCCCACGCACACCCACCTTCTTTCTCCTCCTCATCTCTCCTGGTTCTTATCTGAGAGACCCTGTGCTGAAATTTATGCTACTGGAGGTTTTGCTCCAACATACCAAAAACATAACCTAGCTTTGCTGCAAACAAAAAGGTTGTGAACCTAACTCATCTCATGACCCCAACCAGCCACTACGCAACACCGCCTCTCCAATCGCCTAAAGATGATGACATGTGGACGCCTGTGAGTGATACGTTTTCTATCACCAACAAATCACTTAATTCTACTCCATCCTCTGTTGATGAAGACAAAAGTTTTCTCAAACGTCTTTCTGGAGTATTTAAACTGCCGAAAAAGTCCACCACAAGCGAACCACAGTCACAAGAATTGCTACCATCACATGATCTGACACCTTCTCTGGCCCTGACACTGCCCAGTAATCTGCCACGGGTGCGTCAGCTGCCCCGTTTGGGGCGCAGTTTCCTGCTCAAATCAAAGTCGTCATCAGCATCTTCAGCGCAAGCATCACAAAAGAGGCACAGTGTGTATGGGACAGCGTTACATGACACTGGCGAGCAGAAACTGAGCCCAAATAGCAGTGTTTCAACATTAAGGCGGCGGACATCTGTAGCTTTAGAAGTTGTGGATGAGTCTCGAGCGCTGGTGGGGCGCAAAACACTGGTGCGGCGAGTCGGCCCATCAGAAGTTCGGATAGTGAGCAAGTCCAGCATTATCAAGGAGGATGTTGGGTCTAACGCATCCAGTTTGAGTCGCGATGATGCATGGAAACGATTGTTGCTGCATCAACAACAGCAGCACGCGCATAATAAAAATCATAATAATGCATATGCACCAGGTGCGTCTTTGAGGGGTAAAACACAGGTCCATGCGTCTCTGTCTGCATATTCGTTATCAGTGTCTGCATCACCGGTAAATCCTCCTACTCGGTCAGCATCGCTCTCCAGTTTCCCCAAGAGAACCCAACCAGCAACTGCAGCTCTTGTACGATCTCTGATTGCACCCTCAAACTCCACTCGCCAACCGCCACCGCCACAGGATTCGATTTGCATCAAACTTTATGATGGAGATGAAAAGATCGAACTTGTGATACGAAAACGCCGGCTTCATGACCTTAACGAACTTATTGACACGATTCTTGTCCGGCTTTTGACCCATGACCAGGAAATTAATATCAACCGCGTCAAACTCGGCATCTTCTTCAAGAACAAAACGCTTAGTCGAATCGTCTTGAAACTGTCCGAATCAGAGACTGCTGTACACAACAAATGCATGAAATATGGACTGGTTATTGATGAAAATAACCACTCTTTATTGTTTGACTATGTCATGATGAAGTCCAAATTGTATGTCAAGGTAGAGAAGTAAGGTGGTTCTCATCCTGAAAGGGGGACCCTTACGTCAAAGCTGCCAAAAAAAAAAAAAAAAACTTAAAAATTCCCCGTTTTGCTTCCTCCTGTTTTTTTTTTTTTGAGAATCAGACAAAATAAAATGATTTTGTTTTCGATTTAAATCCTTAATTTTAGTATTGGTGTCCTGGTGTTTTCCCCCTGGTTTGTACACCCCATAATGACAGTATGGTGTTGGTGCACCACCTCGTTTAATTCACACTTAAGTCTTGTTTGTCATATCGGTACGAACAAGCTTATCAAATATAGAAACATACACATATTTCTATAATTTTGTCATTTTTTTGGGAAAAGTATTCGAATATTTATAATCTTCATGAATTAAAATAGAAATTCTACGAACGATCCTAAAACAAACGTTCATTTTTTTTAAGCATTTAACAATAACTCAGTAATTAACAACAAAGTATATTTTGCAACAAAGAATTTGCAACAAAGCCCTTTTTTTTGGTATTTAAACAAAGATAATTGCAACAATAATACCAAAAATACAATTGAAGAAAGTAAATAACTGGACTGCACCTGGCAACAACAACGCGCAGAGTAAAAATCCAAGAAAACGTGTACGGACCAAAACGTTTTATAGACACCTGCACATAACCTGAGTAAATTCCCACTACCATACAACATAGCAAGAAGAACTATGGCATAATGGCCGATATCTTTGATATGGAAGGCTATAATGCCGTGGATGAGCTTACAGAGGATGTGAAAATACGGCTCAATATGAATGAGCTCAATTATCGCGTGCTGGCGGCAAACGAACCCGACGAAGTCGCTGACCTTCCGCTTCCAATTCCCATCAAACGACCCGGTCGCCGTGGCTCGGCTATTGCGTCTTCATATGAGATCGATCTTCCCAACTACGTATCACCACTGCTTCGGAGCACATTTCGCCCGAAACTTGCCGACTTTGAGCCCATAAAAGTGCTTGGTTGCGGGCTGTACGGCAAGGTGTTATTGGTCCGTGACGCACAAGGACGGCTCTATGCCCAGAAACAGTTGAAAAAGGCATCGTTGGTGATTAACGAGAACACCAACGAGATCCATCAGGTCAATTATCGGCGAACTCTCAACGAAAAGAACATTCTTGAAAAAGTGAACCATCCAAATATCGTCAAGCTCTTTTATGCGTTCCAGGACAACAATAAGATGTACTTGATGTTGGAGTATCTTGACGGAGGCGAGCTATTCCACCATTTGGCACAGGAACGGTTTATGTCCGATCAAAATGCAAGTTTTTATATTGCCGAAATGGTATTGGCGTTGCGGTATCTCCACACCGAGCTTAAAGTGATTTATCGTGATCTCAAGCCGGAAAATTGCATGCTTAACTCATTGGGTCACTTGGTACTTACGGACTTTGGACTTTCAAAAGTTACTGACTCGAATCACTCGATGACAGGTACGCCTCAATACATGGCTCCTGAAGTGATTCGTGGTGAAGAATACGATTATCTGGTGGATTGGTGGAGTTTGGGATGCGTTGCATACGATTTGCTTACGGGTTCACCTCCATTTACTGGTAATAACAATAAAAAGATTATTGATAAGATTCTCAATGCCAAAAAAACCCTTAAATTTCCATTTTATCTTCTGCCTGATGCCAAAGATATGCTTCGCCGGTTACTCCAAACAAGTCCTTCTAAAAGATGGGATATTGATAACGATTTTGAACTGCTCAAAAAACATCGATTCTTTCGCCATGTTGATTGGAAAGCATTGGAAGATCAGAGTCTGGTTCTTCCTCCAATTTTACCGGTAATTACCGATCCAATATTGGCAGAAAACTTTGACCGTGAATTCACCGACATGGCATTTACGCCACAGACAGAATCGTTGCATGATATTCTCCATGTTAATGGGTTTTCATATATCAACGAACATTATTTGGCAACGTTAACATGAAAATCCGTTTCTTGTTCTTTATTTATTAGATGTTATGATAGATTCACTGAACTATGAAACTATTACAGTTGTGGTATAAGTTTACGTTTTACCTAAAAGACTGTGAATTTATAAAAGTTTAGGTTCAATTTAATTCCATTTTTATTGCTTGTTAATTCAATAACTTTATCTGCTTTTCATTACTATTAAATATAATTCTTAATGTACACAATCTCGCTGGCAAAGATCAAAAGGATGGCGAGATTCACTGCTGCATCGCCCATAAGGACTTGGAACGGCCGGCAGCCGAAATAGCTCCGTTTGGCAAGCTTTAGAATAACCACAGCACCAACAGCAGGAAGCAGGAGTACCGTGGGCAGCCCGATTGCAAGACAATAGACCCAGAAACTGGAAAATGTCCATACAATGGCATTGAGCCATTCACCAACCACAACATGCCATGGCGTGCATGGCATCACGGTACCGTATTTGACAAAGAACGGATCAAGTGTGATTGCCTGCTTGTTCGCATCAAGCGAGTAATCATAATGGTAGTACATGAACCGACGGAACTGGAGATACGCGTGGGTGGGTTCAGGTTCCTGGCGCTCAAAGTCGACCGAGCCGTAATTCATGGAATACGTCAGTAGTTTCTTTTTGAGCAAACCATAAGTCTCTTTCTTTAATGGAGTTTTTGGCAGTGGAGTTGTTTCTGGAGTTGGTTCTGGAGTTGGTTCTGGTTTGAGGGTTACGTTGGAGCTGATTGATGCATCTTCTGCTGAATCATCGTGATCAGCCGGTTCAAATGCAGCAATTGCCGTTGCAGTGTTGAGATGATAAGTGTTTTTGGGCGATACGGAGTAGATTCGATCGAGCATATCGCCATACTTGCTCGAAGACGAATTGAGGGTGTTACAGGAATGTTTGGTCGCGAGTGGCACTGCCATTCCCATCACCGGTTCTTTCAAGAGTTCATCAACAGTAAATGTTGGTGGCAAACCATTTACGGTTTCCTGGGAATCGTAGGAAACCATTGAAGCACGGCGGACGATGGTTTCAAATACACGTTCAGCATCTTCATGATCTTCCACTGGCGAGTTCTGGTTTTCCCATAAAGCATGCAATTCAATAAAACCTCGATATTGCCAACGATAGTATTGTGGTATTACCAGTAACACGGCTGCTGCCACCAGCCACAAGTTTGAGCAGTAAATAAAGAAGGTGGTTTCCACAAATCCAAGATGACTGGAAGCAACGGCAGCAAGAAATGTCATTTTAACAAGCTCTTCAAGCACAGGATACACTTTTCGAACAAACAAGAACTCATCGTTCTCAGCAACACGTTGCTGGAGCGTAAGAATACGATGCATAAATCTCACCACATAGAGAAGTAGCGGGAGCACAAACAGAAGGTACGTGAGTTTGGCGGCGGCCATGCGCGAATCCGACGCGTGTGGTGTCAACCACGGGTCCAATACGGCTCCAGACACCGCTAGAAGACACACGCTGGCCACAGCGCCGGGAATGAGAAGGCCTGCTCCACGTATCCACGACATTGATGGGGTTGTTTAGTAATACGATTTTTTCTCAACTTGATTGGTTAAAGGGTCGTGCACGGATAAAATCAAAAAAAAGGCTGCCAAAAAAAAAACCCATATATAAAACCCCATAAATTTAACACTTCTTTTTACCCTTCTTTTATTGTTTATTTACTATGAAACTGGTGATTCCACTCGAATCAAATCCTACTATCTTTACACAACTCGCACACAAGTTGGGTCTTTCGCCAGTCCTCGAGTTCCACGACGTTTTCTCGTTGTCGGATCCCGATTTGCTCGCGTTCTTGCCGCGGCCAGTGTACGGCGTGATCCTCCTTTTCCCCCTCACGCCTGGCTACGAACAGTACCGCAAGCAACAGGACCAAGGACCTCCGTACGCCAACGAAAACGTCAATGTCAATTGGTTCCAGCAAACACTCCGCAACGGCTGCGGCTTGTACGCGTTGCTCCACATTCTTGCCAACCTCCCACGCGACTTGATTGTCACCAACTCTTCATTGGCACAATTAATGAGCCAAATACAGCCCCAAACGCCTGTCTCAACAGTTGCACGGCTTGTGGAGGACTTGGAGGCACAGATCCAGCTCGATGCGAACTACGGCTCCCAGGGCCAAACCGAGGCACCGCCCGCCACCGCCGACATCGAGCTCCACTTCATCTCATTTATCAAGGGCCGCGACAACCATCTCTACGAGTTGGACGGGCGTCGTAACGGTCCGGTGGACTTGGGAATCGCAGATGACGACGACGTGATTGGCCAGCAGCTCGCAAGCAAAGTACAATCGTACATTGACGGCGCCGACGAGGCCAACAAACACAACTTTGCCGTGATGGCGATCGGGCCAGCCATTGACTAGATCTGGCCCTTGATATCAACACGAGAAAACTGCGGCTGGCTCACTTTGTGGAGAAGCACTGGTCGAGCAGCCACACAGTCGAACTCGTCGCCGTCGACGAACTGGTTAAGCTCTAGTTTGGCGAAAAACGTGTCGGTGTCGCGATGGAGTGCGAGCTCCTGCGTCACAAACAGCACCGGTATGCGGCGGTAGCCACGGGCGATGGCGGCGAGGGCACGAACCCGGGTTTTGGGGACAATATACGTTTTAATGAGGTGGAGCGCGAGACGGTGGCTGGGGCGGTGCTGTGCGTCCAACGTGGCGAAGAAACGGTGGTAGTTTCCTAGCACGAGGGCGGTGTGGAGCGGAAAGAGCGTTTTGCTGATGAAGTCGTACCATTCGTCTTCATTGGCGGTGCGTGACACGGCTCTGGTTTCGACCACGGTACGTTTCAAGCGGCTGAGCTCGCTGTAGTTGTTGGTGATTATCATGTAGACAATGCGGTATGCCATGAGCTCGAGTTCGTTGCTGGTACTGCTGGTATCAGAGCTGCCAGCTTTGTCAGCTTTGTCAGCTTTTATAAGCCAGTACAAGTACTGTAACTGGGACTGGCACTGGTTAAACTCTCCCAAGTCGTTATTCTCAAGAGAGAGCCGGGCGTTTGTTTCATAAACTTCGACTGTAAAGGCGTTTTTAATATGTTGAACCGTCAAATCTTGTCTAATTGACTTGAACTGATCGATGGCATAAGCATAAGACTCGCTGGCGGAGTATTTTGCCATGACGTGATGGAGCGAGCGGCGGAGCACGGATTCTGGCCGGACACGAGCGGGATCTGGTTCCAGGGTTAGACGTAAGTAAGGTTTTTCCAAGTCAGGGCAATAGCCGATAAATGAACCGTCCAGAGAAGCAAGGACTGGAAGCGGCAGGGGATCTGGAGTTTCAAAGCGTTGTTGGCGCAGTTTCTTGCGTTCCAGCGACACAAAGTCCAGAGCCCGTTTTTCACTCAATGTAGCAAAGTTTCCGAGATGCTGGCGCAGAATTAGACCGTGGCGGGCACGAACCACACATTCCAATTCCAATTCAGCTGGTTGTTCTTCAGTGTTGGTGGCGAGTGCTGGAAGTGTTTGGCGGCTCCAGTCATTTTCATGTAAGAGATTGTTGTTGAATGCCTTTTCCACGAGTTGTTGGAGTTCGTGGGCGACGTTTTCTTTGACAGCAGCGTCCATCGTCAGTGCCTGGGCAAAACTGGCGGCAACAAACGTCTGTAAACTCGGCGGCCACAGCGTTTTGACATCAGCACGCGCGCCCGAAGTGGTGGAACCATCAACGGCGGTGCGTTCCACGTTTTTTGTTCGCGTTTTCTGCTTTTTACGCCCCAAAACAGCAGGCTTCACTTCGTTGTATCCCATTCAAAATGATAAAAAAGATCACCAAAAAACAATTTAAATTAAAATTAAACTTATAAAATTAAATCAATAAATCTGAATAATAAAATTAAATTTATACCCGACAAAAATTCATTGATTCATTACTTTTATTACTCAATTCATAAAACCCTCCACATTCCTTCTTTTCCTGATGAAATCTTCGATTTTTGACGACAAACCATCGAGAAAACCCCGGCGACCATACATCACCCCAGTCCGTAAGGAAAAGCCCCGTCTTTCATGGAACTTGGACGAGTTGGTGTCGGCATTTCATGAGTCAGGCACGCTCCCGCCCATGCTTTCACCTACACTTCCCGAATCCATGCCTGAACACGTCAGCGACGACGATATTCCGCTCCTGATGCTTTCACCAACACTTCCGCCACTATTCACCAAGAAACAACGGGAAAAAGACAAGGGAAAAGACAAAGAAAAAGACAAAGAAAAAGAAGTGCCGCCAGTACTGCTGTTGCCTCGAATTCGTTGGATCAATAAGGCTCATGAGCCTCGAAAACGGTTTCTTCTCCGTATTTCTTTTGATAAAGACCAGTACCTAAAGAAAATAGAAACAAGAGAGAAGGAAAAGAAAGAAGAGAAAGCGACGGGATTGGGAATATTTGAAAAGAAGAAAGAACCAAAGGAACCTAAAAAGTTACGTGAACGGCTCCAGGAATTAATAATGAGAGAAGAACGGCTTGAAACCCAGATCCAGGAACAGAAAGCAGCCCAAGAAAAGCTTATGGAACGTGCACGGCTTTTGGATGAACAGGAACGGGAACTTGGACGGAAACAGAAGGCAATGCGAAGTGAAGAACGTGAAGAACGTAACGGAAGTGAAGAAGGCGAAGGAGAAGGACAGAAAATGAGTCGACAACAAGAAGAAATCAACGCCACGCTTCAACAAAAGAAGACAGCTTGGCTCCAAATGTCACGGATTGCTCGACTGAAGGTACTTACACTTCAAAATGATCCTGTTCAAAGATTTGTGGTGCTGATTGACTGGCTTCTTTTACGGATGGTTAGCAATGATTATGATGAACGGTCAAAGATCGTGCTGCTGGTACTTCCCAGCGAACGGGCATGGAAACTTCTTGATGACGACACGGCGCTGCTTATTACAGAAATTGATACTTTTATAGCACTGATTTCTGAAAAGAACTTGATTGAATTTCTTTCGATTATTGGATGCATGCTTCACCAAACACGAGCAGTGATTCTTAAACGGATCAATGCCATTCTCACTGCCGTCATCAAACTGTACTCCAATAAACCAGGACTTCATGATAAAGTGGTGGAACTTCAGAACCAAACTCTTCGAAATCACGACCAAATTGCAACATGTTTTATTGCTCTGAAACCAGGCCATCTCTGGCTGGCAGTACCAGCCAAATTCCCATCTACTTGGGCCAAACGCAATCCACATCTCGATACTGTACAACGTGGCTACGATCTCCATGCTTATCGCAGTAACATCAAACCTTCCAATCAACCGTTCTACTTGCCAATGGGCGTATATACTAATCTTGGTGAGGTCTGTGGGTTTCTTCTCTCAGCCACCAACGAATTTGTTGATATCTTCAACAAACACAACCACAAGCTGCAGATAAGATACACTCTACAAAGCCAACAAAAGTAATGATAAATGATATTGAATGAATGAATGATGTGTTTCCTTTTTATCGAAGATACTTTTCCTTGTATATCCAACTATTTCCCATGGTACTGGCTCCAAAGAGTTCACATGAACGGAACCATGCCGCTGCCTTGACCATATCTTTCTTATGTGCCTTGGTTTTCGAGCACCAGATTTCTCCCAACTCGACCATCGACTTCACGTAGCCCAAAGAACCTGCCTTTGAAAGCAACCGGATACCCTTCAACTCGTCTTTCTGCGTGCCCCAGCCGTTGAGCACCGCAAGGCCGAGATTGTGGTATGCCATTGTAACCACGTCGGTCTGGTTTTTTGAAGCCACCGCCATCTTTTGTATCTGTTGCTTAGGCAATGTCACAAATACCTGATAGAGCCATACCGGATCGCTGCCGTGTTTAAGCGGATCCTGTTCCACTGTCGTTTCCAACTGTTTGAGGATCAACCGCACGAGATCGTCGATATGGAGCTTATTGAGCCGTTCCACGAGCCGCGATACTTGGCTGGTGGCGGCGATGGAGTGCGGTTGGTGTGTGAGAATACATTTGGCAAGCCACTTGAGTGAATGTGAATCGTTCTGCTTGACTCCATTGCCGAGCCTGAGCGCCATTGCGTACAAGTACATTGCCGGTGGATGGTTGTAGGGGACGTTGGCGGCGATCTGGAGCTGGTACGAGGCCTCACGGTGTTTTGCAAGGGTGCGGAGTTGGAGTGCGAGCGCCGTGCGGGCTTCAGGCGACATTTCGTTGCCGGAATAGTGGCTGGATGTGCTGGTGGTGGCGGTGGAGGTGTCAGAGGTGATACGGCGTGGCTTTGGAGGCAGTGGCTGGCGGTAGTGGCGCACGGAGGGTGCCGATGGAGTGCGAGTTACGCTAGCAGGAGCGAGCGTGGCCGAACGAGAGACGGTGGTGGCTGAACGAGAAAGTAGTTCGGGGCGTGTTGATGACACGGTGTTGGAGCGAACAAGGGCGATATCTGCCTGGAGAGATTCCACCGATGTGTTTCCTATTTGATACATAGTTGATTTAGGGACGATATTTTTGGGTCCTTGTTTATATTCGACGTCTTCAAAGCCGTTTTTGGTGATGTGGTTTGAATGCTTTTGTTGTTGCTGCTGCTGCTGTTGTTGTTGTTGTTGTTGTTGTGGTCTTAGAGGCAAAGGTTTGTGTCTGATCTTGGGAAGCGGCTGGGAGACCGCGAGACGGTCGAGAAGACGTGTCAGAGATCGGAACGAGGTTCCATCTTCATCATCATAACGATCCAAACGATCAAGAAGCCTACCACTGGTACTGACAGAATCGAACGAGTAGATGCTGGCGTTGTCGCCTTTGGAGGACATGGTGTGGGAGGTTTTGCTTGCCTGTTGTTGCAAGTGGCGTAAGGGGGAGATTAGCATGCAGGAAGGAGCAGATTACTAAAATAAAACGCCGATTTTTGGCAGCAAAGAAAAAAAAGGGGAGAAAGAAAGAAAGAGAGAAAGTAACAAGTAAAAAGACATTGACTAGAAATCCGTATCCTCTTTCTTTATATAATACAAGCCCTTTAAATTAAGAGCAGGTAGAAAAATATGGAAATCCACAAACATGTTTTTGTGGAGAATGTGACAGGTATGAAACACCAAGACCTGCACATTTTTGTCTGTCTTAACAGTTAACAAAACAACGCGCGCCACTTTATTGTTGGCGCGCAACATCACGGCACGAGAACTAGACTCAGCGATCACGGACCTCGAGCGGAGTTCGTAAAAGGAGTAAAGGAGGTTTTTTTCTGGCATTGTTTAATGTTTATTGTTTGATGTTTGATATCGGTTCTAGTCCAGAATTTAGACTTGTTTCTTCCTACACTTTTAAACTATAGTTTGTTCTGGTCTATTCTATTCAGTTCAGTTCAGTTCTGTTTTGGGAATGAAACCGTTGGCTCGCTTATGATGTCAGGATGCGCGATCCATGCGATGAGCCCGACGCCAAGATCCTCGACTATTTTCATTCTATAGATTTAGAATCGGTTTATTTTATCTTTAGTATCTTTATAAACTGATTCTGATTCTTTGATATTAGTTTAATTTCTATCTTCATTCTTTTCTTTACTTCCTTTTATTTATTTCTTCACTTTCTGTATTTCTTCATTGTTTGTTCGCTATTTTCTCTCTCCAGGTAAAATCTTTTCTTCCTCACTCTTTACCATGATTCGTCCACAATCACCAGAAATCGACCCATCAACCCTCTCCAACTACAGAAACTTCACCGTTTCTCAAACTTACTTGGACTTAGAGGTTCTTTTCGACAAAAAAATCGTCGTTGGCTCCGTCAAATACGACCTCTCCATCGCCGCTAAAACCTCCACGCTCATTCTCGACACTTCCTTCCTTAACGTCAAATCGGTCTCCGTAAACAACCAACAAACACTGTTCTCGGTTGGTACCCGTTCCGAACCACTTGGATCGCCACTCTCCATCGATTTGCCAGCAAATCTCCCTTCGCAGTTCACGGTTGCCATCGAATACGAAACAACTGAAAAGTGCACCGCACTCCAGTTCTTGGACAAAGACGTAACTGACGGCAAAAAGGCTCCTTACTTGTTCTGCCAGTGCCAGGCCATCCATGCCAGAAGTTTGTTCCCGTGTTTCGACACTCCAGCAGTAAAATCGCCTTACAAACTCTCTGCGAAATCGCCGCTCTTCACTTTGATGTCCGGTAGACCCGTCAAACAAGATGGTGACGTCTACTACTTTGACCAGCCAATCCCAATTCCTTCCTATTTGACCTCCATTGCTTCCGGTGACATCGTCAAGGCTCCAATTGGTCCCAGATCTGATGTATACTCCGAACCAATGAACATCAAGGCTTGTCAATGGGAATTCGAACAGGACATGGAAGACTTTATCCAGATCGCTGAAGGCTTGATCTTTGAATACGAATGGTTAAGATTCGATTCCCTTATTCTCCCCATGTCTTTTCCCTACGGTGGTATGGAAATCCCCAACTTGTGCCAGTTGACTCCCACCTTGATCTGTAAAGACCGTTCCCAGGTCTCAGTGATGGCCCACGAATTGGCCCACTCATGGTCTGGTAACTTGGTCACCAACTGTTCGTGGGAACACTTCTGGCTTAACGAAGGCTGGACTGTGTACCTTGAAAGACGTATCTTGGAAGGTATTGCAATTGCCGAAGCTAAACATGCCGGAAAGCCCGACCCACTTGCATACGGTGAAGCCATGAGACACTTCCATGCCATCATTGGCTGGAACGACTTGGAAAACTCCATCAAGTCAATGGGTGACTCTGCTGCCAAATTCTCTACGTTGGTGCAAGACTTGAAGTCACAGGAAGATCCTGACGACGCCTTCTCCACCGTTCCATATGAAAAGGGTTTCAACTTACTCTTTTACATTGAAAAGTTGGTGGGTGGAAAGAAGGTGTTTGACAAGTTCATTCCTCACTACTTCAAGACATTCCGTTACAAGTCGTTGGACACTTATGAGTTCCTTGATGCGTTGTATGCTTTCTTCAGCGACAAAAAGGCAGAATTGGACTCGATCGACTGGGACACCTGGTTGTTCAAGCCAGGCATGCCACCAGTGGACCCACAGTTTGAAACTACATTGGCGGACGAGTGCTACAACTTAGCAGAAAAGTGGTTTTCTCGTACCCAGGGAAAAGATGCCAACTTTTCGCCTGCTGATATTGCCGGATTCACTGCCAATCAATCGGTGGTTTTCTTGGACACCTTGATTTCGTTTGAAAAGCGTTCTGGATTCAAGTGGAGCAGCCATCATGACGTTTTACAGGCCATGGTCGAAACTTACACTTCTTACAGCGAATCAAAGACCGCAGAAGTGTTGTTCAGATGGTACTACTTGCAAGTTTCTGGAGAAAGACCGGAATACGTCGACAAGTTAGGCGAATGGTTGGCGCATGTTGGAAGAATGAAGTTTGTGAGACCTGCATACGTTTTGTTGAATCAAGTCAACCGTGAAAAGGCCATTTACTACTTCAACAAGAACAAGGATGCATACCATCCAATCTGTAGAAGCATGGTTCAAAAGGATTTGGGATTGTAATTTTGCACCCAAAAAAAAAGTTTAAATATTCAATAAAAATCATCTTTTTTTTTAAAATACTTTAATTTACAAAAAGAAAAGTGCTAAAATCATGAAATATGTAATTTGTTTCAAAATCAAGAATTCTACAAAAATCTCTTCATTATCTGCTTCATGTCTGGTTTCTTCTGCTTAATTATATATTCTTTCTCTTTCTTTTTGTATACTTGCATTCATTCATTGTTAATTCACGCACACTTTGATGCGTGTCTACATTTACACTTTTAGGCTGTGCAATTGAACCTCGCACGACAACAATAGATTTATCAACACGTAACAAACACATAAAACAATCTACAAACTTATACCATGTCGTTTTTATATCAGGCCCTTCCAGTAAGTAACAGAAATTACAGAAAAACACGATATAAGCATGTCGTGCATCTTGGATCTTTTCTTTGAGCTCAGGGATCAACCTTCAGAACTACCTACTAACAAACTAAAAGCAAATCGATAACTTACAAGAAAGATTCAGTGTCGACAGAATCAGAAGCGACTTCAACTCGGTTCAGTCGACCATCTCCAAGATCAAGCCTCCACAAGAGTTTTTTGACTTTAGAAGAGTGAGCAAGCCAGCCAACTTTGGTGAGGCTCAAAGCAGAATCGGATTCAACCTCACCTATTTCTCGGCCAACTACATCGCCATAGTGTTGTTGTTGAGTGTCTACGCATTGATAACCAACTTCTTGTTGTTGTTTGTCACTGTCTTCCTAATCGGTGGTGTGTACGGTATCAACAAGTTGGGCGGTGAAGACTTGGTGTTACCGTTTGGAAGATTCAACACCTCACAGTTGTACACTGGTTTAATGATAGTGTGTCTTCCATTAGGATTCTTGGCCAGTCCTATCTCCACGATGATGTGGTTGATTGGTTCTTCTGGTGTCACGGTTTTTGCCCATGCTTCGTTCATGGAAAAGCCTATCGAAACCGTATTTGAAGAAGAAGTCTAGATGTTACATTCCTCCTCTGGCTTCTTTTCCCATATTGACCCAGTAATCTATTATTTATAGAATCTTTATTTCAATACAAGTAACCATGTCATGCAATAAAAAACTACAAAACAAACAATTAACAGTATACATTTATTAGGATGCTATAAGAAAACTCATTAACCAGCAGTCTATCACCATTGGACAATCCATATTCTGAAGATAACGAATAACTTACAAACCCAACTTGGTTCTTCTCCAGTGTCTTCTCTTAGCGTTGTATCTGATGGTGTTGTCAGTTCTCAATCTGATCCATTGTGGCAATGGTCTGTTTTGCTTTTGAGCTTTAGCTAACTTTTGCTTGGTTCTGAAAGACTTTTGAGACTAGAAATGTTAGTACTTGGTTCACTTGTTATACCACATTTGGGATTTATTCGTGGTGGTCGAGCTTAGAAAAGGTTTTCGTGCAATATCCCTTTCAACAGACAGTACTATCCCTTTGTTCGGGGTTACATTCACAGCCACTTCAACTTGGAATGCTTGAATCCATTTGATCATGTAATGCTAGTTCCTCTGTTCTCATTGCATCCTCTCCTTCTCAACCCATATTATTGTACTTACAGGCATCTTGACTTATAATCTAGAAAAGAAAGAATATTTTACTATGGTGTTGAAATTCTTTTAGGCTCACAGTGAGACTGAAAATTTTTCGAAACCATGGGTAGAAACTGTAATACAAAAATACATGTTAGTACATTGATTTACATTTTAACTAGATGTAACATGCACTTTTCTGTAATCTTTGTGACTGTTTTTATCGTTTTGCGACTTGCAAACGACGAAAAAAAAAACAGAAAATTCAAAAGTTTTTCGTTGTTCGCTGCAAAAATATGCCTGCATGCAAACCAGTGCGCATCCTACCAACCCTCTAGCGAAAAACTGAAAAATTATCCAATCTTCTATCTTCTGTATCTAAACGCAACAATGACCAGAACCTCCGTCTTAGCTGATGCTTTAAACGCTATTAACAACGCCGAAAAGACCGGTAAGCGTCAAGTCTTGATCAGACCATCCTCCAAGGTCATCATCAAGTTCTTGACCGTCATGCAAAAGCACGGTTACATTGGTGAATTCGAATACATCGATGACCACAGATCTGGTAAGATCGTCGTTCAATTGAACGGTAGATTGAACAAGTGTGGTGTCATCTCCCCAAGATTCAACGTTAAGATCGGTGACATCGAAAGATGGACTGACAACTTGTTGCCAGCCCGTCAATTCGGTTACGTTATCTTGACCACCTCTGCTGGTATCATGGACCACGAAGAAGCCAGAAGAAAGCACGTTTCTGGTAAGATCTTGGGTTTCGTTTACTAAGTTAATAGACTGCTTTAATGAACTACATCTAAACTATACTACAAAACTGCTATCATTATTATTGTAACTATCATTTAAACATCAATGCCGCGCCCTGGTAGTAGTAGTAATAACCTAGATTGAATTATTTTGAAAGAGAGAGTTAATCACGTGACCAACATATTAGGGTTGAGCCCTATGTCGTTTTATGTCGCACGTACAATGTCGTTGAAAAATTTTCAATTGGTTTCGCACTCCCACCAACATTCTCAAAAGTATACCTGAAAATTATTTACAAATCTTTTCACTATTCCCAGTGTATCATAATCAATAATCAATATGTCTTCTGGTATGTGAAGCCGCAATAGAAACAGTCGGATACTAGTACTTGGAACTGTACGATTGAACATTATTAATTTGAGTCCAATAGTTCAATAACCCATGAAGATATCTCCCAGTCCATTACGAGCTGGTAGAATCCAATGATGAGCTATAAAATGGAGAAACAATTATGAAGCAATACAGACCCAGTACCAGGAATAATCGACACAGAAGTTTCCCTCAACATTCTCTCTAGTGTGCAAGTTTTACTAACAAATTTCTAGGTTCAGTTAGAGATGGCTCCCAAGTTTTTGGTGTTGCCCGTATCTTTGCTTCGTTCAACGATACCTTCGTTCACGTCACTGATTTGTCTGGTAAGGAAACCATCGCCAGAGTTACTGGTGGTATGAAGGTCAAGGCCGACAGAGATGAATCCTCCCCATACGCTGCTATGTTGGCTGCCCAAGACGTCGCTGCTAAGTGTAAAGAAGTCGGTATCACTGCCGTCCACATCAAATTAAGAGCTACCGGTGGTACTAAGACCAAGACCCCAGGTCCAGGTGGTCAATCTGCTTTGAGAGCTCTCGCCAGATCTGGTTTGAGAATCGGTAGAATTGAAGATGTTACCCCAGTTCCATCTGACTCTACCAGAAGAAAGGGTGGTAGAAGAGGTAGAAGATTGTGATTCTGTCCAATCTCTTATTGGTTTTATCATTTATATATAATAATATAAAAGCTGTCATTTATAATACATATATCTGAATCGAGAATTCATTCTCTGTAGGAGGAATGCTGTTGCGCTGACGTGATTTTCCATAATCGACGAATTGCACTCGATTGGAAATAAATTTACGAGTCTCTAGTTCGCCAGAGATGTCATTTCTCGGCCATGCAACAAGTAGAACTGCTTTGCTGTTGCGACACACATCACTGGCTGCAGTCTTTGTTCGTTCATTGTCTTTGAATACTCGAATCATCAACCATTTATTATATTCACCATCGCGACATCAGCCCATCACCCACCAAATACCGAAACAGTCCAACCTTCTACCACTAGACTTGGTTCACTATCCTGATAATACGAAGGTGGACAATGCGCTGGCCGATTTGTACATTCAATACTTTTGCGATTGGCAAAATTGCATCGATGATACCTGTTCTGTAACCGAAGTTCAACAGCATCTCACTAATAAAGACATTTCAGCATTAATTAAATCCAAATCTCCTGAACTTAATGAGTTATTAGCTTCAAAGATTCGCTTATCTACCAAGGATTTTGTGGATCACTTTAATTCAATAGCAAATCCGTCGAAAATCGACTATTCATACACTCATCTTGTCTCACTGCAAGATAAATTTGAACTTCCCAGATTCAATTATCCAATTGAATTCAATCCGTTATTTCTTGCTACTCCCAGTCAATTGGAGGCGTTCTCGAAACACGTTCTTGAACATGATAGAACAGAAATATCTCGCTTGTTACAAAATTTACTGAATCTAGGATCTTCAGCTTACGACTTCCACGCAAGTTTATTAGGAAAGTTCGATGTCAGTATTATGATTCCCTGTATAATCAACAACTCACTTGTTCACAGATTTCTGTCTGACCCAGAAATCCAGGCTTTGGTATTACAATTGGTAAAGAACGACGCAAAATACCAAATCGACTTATTTCATCAATATTTGGGTTTGGTGATAATCGTTAACAAGGAATTTCCAATCAAATGGCTACAGAGACTAGTTGGTTCAGAGTCCGACGAAATTTCTCCTCTTGTATTATCCATAGAAGAGGAATTTGCTCCAACTTTTAAGAAGTTTCTCTATGAAAAGAACTTGATTGCAAAAAGTCCGTTTCAAGAAGTATCCAACCTGATACAAGTTCCATCATATGATGTGTTGGATCAGCCGGAAATAGATAGGTTAAAGACTGCTGCTAATAAGCTACCTACTTTGCCTGTTATCAGCTACAGCAAAGAGACAACTATGGTAATTCCTGTCCCTCAGCTTGAGAACAACCTTGTGAACCGTATCCTCTTGACTAGTTCTTGTGCCATGAAAGCAGGTAAATCCGACGACTGGAGAGATGATACCACACTTAGAGAAGTTCTCAATAAGTATGAGAAGCTTGGTGATCTTTACTATACTTTGTATCTTGATTACAATTTAGCATTGTTAAAACATCAAAATGGCGAAGGACACGTTGAATTCTACACTGAAATCAGACGGCTCTTTTTATCCTACAACTTTAAGAAATTCTTGATTGACGATACTGGTTTTTTTAACAATCAACCTCCGTCAAGCTTGCTTAATTATGCGATCAAGTTCAGATATCGTCAGGCAATTTCCCAATTTCACCAATATTTTGCGTTGATTCCTTCATCCCAGCAGCAAGAATGGATGCAAAAGATGACTTTCACGATATTTGAGATTATTCAATCGATTAACTACGAGGAAGTAGCTCTCTTTTTTAAGGAGTTGAATAAAGAGCTAGCTGATCACAAGTTTTCATTGGAAGAACTTCATGAAAAACGGACTATTAAATACCTTAAGCGTATTGGTACAAACCTCGAATCATTATTTGGTACAGTTTCCCGGACATTTGACAAAAAAATCGGACAAGTTGGTCAACACTTTTTGGTATCTGAAGTGATGAAATATAATCTTGGTAATGGACTTAGTAATTTTCTCAATTCGAACCGTGATTTGCAGAATACTATTGAAAGAGTTTTTGGAGCGGACGAAATCTATAATACTTTGGGAAATAAACTCATTCAAGGAGAAGAAAAGTCATGCCGGGAGAGTATCACAAAGCTCTTGGATATGATAACGCAAAGGAATCTGAAGAAATCTTTCAGAATTGAAGAGATTCCCCGTCTCAATATTGAGATAAAGCTACCTTCATTTCAGCAAAGTGACTTTGAAATACTTGATTCCAAGAACCTTGAGCTTCCAGAGATATATCCCCAAAATGAATTAAGCAAGCTTTTGCATATCCATTACTCACATTCACGCGATTTCCTTAAGGCAATTGGGTGTAGAACCAAAAATATCAATCGTTTACCTGATATCATAACCATGTTCAATTCTATTGGACAGGAATATTACAAGTATCTTGTGGCACGAGAGCTTAGTAGAGCCCAGATTTCTACAAAAATTAGGGAGGAACTTGAATTTTGGCTTCTGGATAAGAAATTCAAGATGATTGTTAGTGTATCCAACAATCTAATGTCTCCGTTTAATTCGGCGAACTATACAGCCGAGAAGATGTGTCTTAAGTTTTATCAACAAAGCTCCAGAAATGAGTACTATGCATTACGTTACCATAACCAGCTTTTCAACCAGTACATGGGATCTTTGTGGTACAATAATCCTGAAATGATGCAACAGTGGGTAACGGGAATTGTTGCACCATTATTGCAATCATTAGAGGAGATTTCAACTGAATCACAGACCGACCTAATAGGGAAGTTTAAAGCCGATATTCATAGCTATTGAACTAGACCCATTTCCTTTTTAGGAAAGGATATCCATACTGAGGATTATATAAGATTCCAGTCATTTTTTTTTTAAGATTTCGCAACCATTATACTAAACAAGATAAAAAAAATCATGAATCAAACCTAAAAGATAAGACATGCTGCCATCATGATTTCACTATTATATATATAATAAATAACCAGAACATGGACCCTTGTGTTGTGAATTATTTTTGGTTGGATGTAAAACAGAACATAAAGAATGAATAATAATTTAATTCTTTTTGCTGGTGTTGTAATTTCACTTCTTTTTGGATACAAGCAAGTATTGGCTTTATTTCAGTGGATCAAAGTATCGAAGAGGGCTGATATCGATGTGGAAAAGGCTGGATCTCGTCGACTGAGTTATGGTTCACCTGATACAGGTGAGGTTCCCAAACCATCACCTTTGATGATTACTCCAGAGCAAGTTAGCAATTACGATGATCGTCCATGGAGACCATTTAGATGGCCCTACCATCAGACAATGTCGATCTTCAAATTAGACATAAACCACTGGTTGGATATGGATAAGTATTATGTTCATTACATCGAAGAAAAGGAAAGAATCTGGATGAAGTACGGTAAACAGAACATTGACTGGCTTCCTGAGAGCTATGATGCATGTTTGGAATTAATGGAAATGGTAGTTAATCACTTGACTGAACGTTACCCATTACTATTTACTGTCTTAAAAGACTGTGACTTTAGTAAAAAGAATGGAAGCGGAAAGATTATCAAAAACGAACTTACGCAAGAAATATTGGACATGACATTTCCACTCAAACAACATCCATTGATATATGTTTCCAAGTTGGCCAAAGAGGATTTTTATGTTGTAATGCAAAAGGAAGATGGTAGCCATTACATGGCAGCAGCTGCTGTACCTTTCCCCGGTGGTTCATTTGGCATAGACGAGAAAATTGGCAAGGATATTGACACGATCCATGAAGATGTACCATATTATAAGGAAAAATTGAAAACCTCGATGGAACGGTGGTTTAGCAGAATGAAGGTGAGCGAACCCGTTGAACGGGCTAGTTGGTACATTACATGGGACCATAAACTCAAAATTAATAATGTTTACCAATTACCAAAATTCGTGCCTAATCTAGAAGCCGATATGAAGAGCACTGATCCCCGTCAATTCAATGTGAGAGTAGAAAGACAAACCTTGAGAAGGTTACCCAAATCTCGGGCAATTATCTTTACCAACCATCCAATTTTCTATTCGATCGAGGAAATGAAAGATGAGCCTATGGTTCCATCCTTGCTAAAGAAAATCTTATACGAGGGTCCTGGCGATATCATAAAATACAAGAATTTCGAGATGTTTAGAGATCATATTTGTGAATATTTGGACCGTTTAATTAAGTATCAGAAGGACAAGGGTATTATTAGTGATGGGACGCCAGTCAAGACATTACCAACGTATCCATTTGCGCATTGGGTCAAAAGCAATTTTGACTACAAGCTTGGATGGACAAATCCGAGCGGCAAGAGAAACTATCGTGAAACCGATAAATCCGAACTAACCGCAGCTAACGACTAATGAGATAGATCTTAGACAGTACTACACGTAGCACGCGATGCTATAATTGGTTATATTTCTACTAAGAATAGATTTTTAGTTCTTGTGTACAGGAAGGCAGTGGGGGTGGGGGATTGGTTAATTTTTATAAATTGACAGATCAGGTTAGGATACCCGGGACGAATATCCGGTATAGACCAACGACCACACGGAAAAAAAGAGTTAGTCATAAAAATATAGTTACTATATGATAGGCGAAATAGAAGGAAATGCGACAAAGTAGTTTGGCGCATAAATATACATTGCCTAATTATGACGAAGTAAAACGTGGATAAATCCACAAAAATTTAATATGAAAAGAATATTTTTTGTCTCTCTATTCTGTGGTGGGAACCGTAAAATAATGCCAATGTGGGACAGTCGTAAAATTACAAACGTGCGGGCCTTACGAGAACGTCAAAAATAAAATAAGAAAAAAAAAATTGTTGAGGTGCACAAAACAATAGTTAATCAAAATCCAAAACAAAAGAACTACTATTGTAAGTAGTAGTTGCTGGTCAATCAACTATACCCGTGTTTCATATCCATATCCTGTCCTGTCCTGTGTCGCTTTCAGTTTATTGTGCACCAAGTTGGAATACCAGTTTCGTACGCAGGAACAGATAATCTTAAATTTTTCAAATATTGCCGTTGATTTCACATCATGTCAAGGCGGTCATTTTTCAAAAATGCGGCTTTAATTCCAGATATTTTCTCATTATCAAATTTAATTTGATGCTATAAATATCTCTTATTAGCGATTCTTCGCCGGCGGTCCCACAAAAGGAGGCTTTTAACGTAGGGAATTCCTCCTCATTTTACATCCTAATCCCAATCCCAATCCCAATCCCAAACCTTTACTTTTCGAGCCACTGTACTTTCCTTAATGATGGTTGTGCTTTACAAAAATACCACAAACGTTCGAATCATGGCGCTCGCCATAGCCAGTACTGTCTTATTGGTGATTTCAGCCGCTTACACATTTTATTCATGGAGTTATCGCCCTCTCAGAGAAATTTTAATGAAACAATCTGTGGCAGAACTCGTGCCTAATCATACACACAGAGACAACATGTGCCGTGAATACTTTTCTAGTCTTGATAAACTCCCCTCGTGGGGCATCGATTCGGCAAATAATAATGATAACGATATCGCGAGCTTGGCGCGGTTGGCTCAAGTAACTTCGGAACGGTTACTAACTATTCAAATGAGACACGCTCTTCAACACTTGAGAGTATATGGATCATGTTATATTGACTCTGATTCACAACCATCAGCACCAGTGAATTTAACTAAATTGGTACCGCTTTTCAACCACAAACAATTTCCCGCACTTTCGTGGGAAAACGGCACCACGATCTCGGTCCACCGCGAACAAAACCAGCCCCACAAATCGTACTGGTACACAATGAAATCATCCCTTGCTGGCAAGGGTCTTGTTGTGGCAGTTCAACCTACAGATATTGACGCCGTGGTACGTTTGCTCCGTGTGCTCAGACACTTGCACAACACGTTGCCAATCCAAATAGTGCACCGTGGTGATCTCGAGCCAGAACATTTAGCGCGCTTGGTCACAGTCGCAACCGAGTTCGACTCCGCTGCACGCCCCGAGCAAATACTTATGTTCGTCGATGCGAATCCTGCATTAGAACCTCAACTGCTGCTGCGGTTGCCCCTCGCCTGGATTGCAGCCGTGCTCAGCACCTTCGACGAAATGATTCTCCTCGATCCGTTGACAGTGCCCTTTGTCGCTCCAGAACATCTCTTTCTGTATCAGCAATACTCTGAGACTGGTGCATTGCTTTTTAAGGACAGAAAGGTGTTTAGTGAATCTCAAGGAAGTGCCAGATCATCGTGCCGTCGTCCTCATGAAGTCGCACAGTTCTACAGTGAGTTGGTGCAGTCTCCATTAGAGATTCAGATGTTCAACACCTCGATGGTGAAACATAACCTCAAGAACGAGCGCATGGTTCCGCTTGCTGACGGTGTAATTGTATTGAACAAGTCTCGCCATTTCTTGGGTCTTCTTATCGGCACAATGTTGCAGCACTGGTCTGAAGTCGAAATGCCAACCAAACAGTTTTTCTGGTTAGGTCCCATATTTGCAGGGCTGATGGC
Source organism: Teunomyces tritomae (assembly GCA_030568455.1). Lineage (NCBI taxonomy): Eukaryota > Fungi > Ascomycota > Pichiomycetes > Serinales > Debaryomycetaceae > Teunomyces > Teunomyces tritomae. Next base: position 255,535 of record JAJMFZ010000010.1, read on the forward strand.
CGGCGCCGCAAGTTTCAACCGTCAATTTCTCGGAGTCGCAGGACACATTAGTACCGGTGCCAACCTCAAGTCGGTATGTTCTCCTCGCCAGGCACACTTTTCCGATTTTGGAAATAACGACTTGCTTTGGATGCACGGAAGAAACGGTACCGGTGCAATTGACGGGGCATTTATCCCTTCAAGCAACCCCTACCGTGAAATCACGCATGAAATGAGGGACGGTCAGTACCAGTACTGTGCCTCCTCGTACAAGGGTCTCGAACAGCACTACAAGCACTATCGCCACACTGACCGCACGAAACATCGCGTGAGAATTATCGAGTACTCGGCTCAACAACTTGAGGATATCAATGCAATTCGTACCGTATGGAATATGTAACTATATATGAATAACTAAACTTAAACTTGTTAGACAAAGTTATAAGTGCAAAATACTCCAAGTTACCTGAATCTAGTAGAATGACTGGTTTCATATTATTTGTCATGGTACATTGGTAAGGAATATCTTTCTAATATTCATACCAACCTTCAAATTTAATTAATTTGCGTTTTATTCAAAGGTTCAAAATTTTATGTTTTACGGTGCGTACAGTAGAGCGCTGCAATGAAATAATAGATATCACCGCTCTTATTTGGATCCGTGATATACTTTCGATAATTACAATCTTGTCACAGCTTAATAAGCATAATTGATGAATTATCATTATAGAAAATCAATTTTGGAAATGTTTGTCCGAAGACTGTAGAATAAGTTTAACCTTGACAAGTGAGATATCAGAAGATTATGCTGATACAAGTGGGTACTTTTAAAACTTCAGATCAAGCTTTGAAAAGAATAATCCTTAATTATACGATAGTAAGTGATTTAATCAGTGAATTTGAGGAGGACAATGAAGTTCAACAATTCTCATACCCACAATTTAGAATCAAATCAAATAAATGTAAATTTCCAATCAAAAAAGAAAAAAAATACTTAAATTATCTTACTAAATTAGATAAGGCCACGATGGATATTCGTCAGTTGATCCCACCAATTGAGACCAAAACGGTCGTGGTGTGCTTACTGTGGTACTTGGTACTGTCAATTACGTCACAACTTACCAAAGTCATCCTTCTCCGGTTTCCATTCCCGTTATTTCTCGGTTTGGTACAGTTCCTTATCGCAGGGATTTTGGCATGGTCCTTTTCTAATTTGGTACGCCAGTGGCCCCAGTTAGTCCAAGGGTTTCCTCCAGGTACAGTTCCTACCAGTGGTAAGAGATTGACGTTTAATAGAGCCGTGTTTTTTACGGTGTTGCCGCTCGGACTCTTCCAATTCGTGGGAAAGTTCTTCTCATTGAGTGCCATGTCGTTGATACCCTTGGCCACGTCATCAAGCATCAAGGCCCTTTCACCACTTCTAATTGTGGCTTCCTACCGTGTGATATACAACGTGAGATTCCCATTTATTACATACTTATCGCTTGCTCCTTTGGTGGGCGGAGTTTTGTTGATTATCGCATCGGATTCCGTCACACAAGCATCGCTTGTGACTGACGAAGCTAACTACGACCACGTCAAGGGATTGATCTTCTGTATTGCCAGTACTTTGATCTTCATAGCTCAGAATATCTACGGCAAACAGGTGATGACTTGGGACAACACACCGGCAGCATCGCTTGCTCTCAATACCGATCCAAGCCGGCCTGGAACTCCGGCTCTAGAATTACCCAGAGAAAGTGCAGATTTCATGAGACAACGTACATACCTCACCAAACTTCCTTACTCGACTTCGGACTTGCTGCTTCTGGAAATCAAGGAGAATTACCGAGCATCGCCCTCACTAAATGAATCTCGTGGCGGCGTCTGGACCCCATCAAAACTGGCTGCGAAACCTGACAAGTTGACGATCTTACTTTACACTTCATCAATTGGGTTCGTGTTCTCGTTCTGGGGATTTGTGGGGAACGAACTCTTCTCGATCATGTCCGATCTCACCCTCACCAAGTCTGAGTTTGTAACGGTATTGATCCTTATCGTTTTGGACTCGTTTTCGCACTTTGTTCAAGCAATGCTCGCGTTTCATTTATTGGGCCTGATTCCAGCGTTGCTGTATTCGATTGCATCCATGATGAAGCGGATTGTACTCATCGCCGTCAGTATCATAATGGCCATAGGAATTACTCCTTCGGACGCCGATGCCGATAAATGGTTCGGCAAAATTACCACACAACAGTTAATCGGTCTCGTCTTTATATCCATCGGATTATACTGCTACGACCGCTGGGGCTCTCGTGGGCTTAAAGGACGCCAATAGATTGGCCGGATTAATAAGAAAAGTTTTAAAACAAAGTGTCACTACAAAAGAAATGTTTGGAGGCTAGAATGCACAGCTGTAAAGGAACCAAATCCATTCCAGATAAATCCGCAATAGCGATTCAACAACAATGCCCGTTAAATCCGTGACTACCCGCATCTCAAGCTTGCGCTCGTGACATGACTAGTATACTCTAGTATGTGTTGTAGAGAGCACCAATCGTGGAACGCTGGTTCGAAAACTCGCCGAATTGTCGCCCTACAATAATACACATACATGTACAATATAGAAAAAAAGAAAAAACTCGAAATAAACTCGCAGTTCGGTTGTATTTATACCAATTCTGCGAAATCCGGGTAATTATCTGATCTCTTTCCAAGGTGACTGGAAAATCTATTTTGCCCTTTGAAGATTAGGACATGCTCTTTCAATCCATTATTGCGACCTATTTGGCTGCTTTTGTCAGTGCTGTTGGTTTTGTTGGCGTGATTCCCAACGTACCAAGGCAAGTTCCCGAAATCTACGATCAAAAGGACGCTCGGGTACTCAATTCAAACAATTATCAATCACGAATTCAGGTTGAGCTCTACCGTCGTGGAGTTGTGGCAGACCCTAAAAAGTCAATTGTCGACGAAAACTTCCGTTTTGAATTCAACAATTTAGTTCCTGGCGAGTACGAGTTGTTGGTTAACTCGTACGACTTTATTCTCTTGCACAACAGATACAGAATCATAGTCGATTCCGATGATTCTATCAGAGCATACAATGACAACTTGCATCAAGAGCTGTACAACAAGACCTCAGAAGTGAACCTTGCAGAACATCCTTTGTTTATTTCGTTTGTCGAGCCAAAACAATATTACGAGTATGCACTGAGCTCGCTTTCGGACATGCTCTTAAACAGTCCGTTTGGATTTATTTTCAGAAACAGGCTCTATACCGTGATTTTTGTGGTAACGATGTTTATGCTGCTTGCTCCTTATGTTATTTCGTGGATCAGTCCCGAGTTTGCTGACCAGTTTAAAGAAATCCAAATGGAAGTTGCTCATGCCAAAGAAACATCCCTGGCTCCCGACAGCACAGGTGCTGTAGCAGCCGCTGGGTCTACGACTACAGGATCATTGCCTGCTGGTAGAGGAAAGGCATCTGTTGTCAAGAAGAGGCGATAATTCCGAACAAATACTGAGAAAACAAAAATATACACAGAATTTAGAGCTTGACATTAACCTTGAAACCAACAATGTAATACCGACTAACGATCCAGCAACCAGTACCGAATACAGCAAAAATGCCACAGAAGACAGCAAACATAGTGTAGTGGTACTTGCTTTCATTGCCAATGATTGCAGCACTGATAGGAATACCCACCAAGTTACCAATACTGACAAAAAAGTAAAGAAGACCATACCGCTGACCGAACTTTTGAACTGGAGTGATGACACCTAAACAGACTGGTGTCAAACTCAAGATAGAGGAGCTGAAGAATCCACAAATGGCTGAGAATGCATACAAAACCTCAAAACTCGATCCAAAGGGAACCCAAAGCAACAAGATGGAAAGATCTACGCCAATAAGCATCAAGATCATTACATTGAAGTGTCCCAACTTGTCCGACCAATAACCAGGTAATAACCGACCCAAGACTCCCGTTGCATTGAAAATAGTTAACAAAACATAAGAGTCGGATTCTTTCATGCCCTGAGCAATGGCATAAGTGGCATAATAAGTGACCATGGCCATCAAGGCAATTTCAGTAAAAAATACCCCGATGATAAGGAACGAGTACTTCAAGTCCTTCAAGGCAGAAAACTCAAGGAAATTCTTACTTTGTTCCAAGAGTTGTTTTCTCTTGTTCTCCAGCTCTCCCAGTTGGCCACCACCCCTTAACCGTTCCCTAGCAAGAAGTATGGCGCACATCATGCATCCCAAGCAAAAGAAAGCAAGAATACGGATGGCCCACGCGAATCCTACCTTAGGATATAATGCACGTAACATCAATGGAATCACTATCCCACCTACAGAGCCTCCAATTGTAGCTATACCTGTAGCACGCCCTCTTTTTTCGAGAAACCAATGACTGACTACGCTTACCAATGGCGTTATACATAAAGCATTTCCAACGCCAACACAGATCGATAGCGAAAGAATGAATTGCCAAACCGTTCTTGATTGGGCTACAGCCATAAACCCAGCAAATTCCAAGATTGTACCTGCAACCAAGGGAATAAATGAACCCTTTAAATCAAAAAAGGGTCCAACCAATATGGCGAAAAAAAAGGACAACGACATGTAGATGGAAAAGATCCACGAAATTGTAGAAGCTTGTACGGCCGCTAACTGATGGGTTGCAATGTATGTCTGAATTGCCCCGACGGAATTCAAGGTACCAAAGTTAGCAATTAAACCCAAAAACGATCCCAAGACAACACTATAAGCTTTCATCCCACCCTCAGGAAAATCTGCAAGCAAATTTGCACTTTGTGACGTAGATGCATGCTCTGCCACAGTACCAATTGTTTCCCGGTCACGGTGATCTGACTCAATAGAAGCTTCCTCTAACACTTGAGGTTCAAGATTCTTCTCATAAGAGAGACAGGTAATGTCTACCTCGTCTTGAGGAGTCTCAATTACTGTAAATCCTTCGAGTTCATGCTCTTCCAATATAGTAGTAGTCGTGGACATTTTGTAGCGTAGATTATATTAATCCACCCATTGAATATATTTTGGTAAATTCAAACGCCCCACACGGCGGAATCCATATCCCGATTAGGATCTTGCGCACCTGTGGAGCATTTGGGTGCAAACTTTATAATGCGAGCATAGAAAAAAATATATAATTTTCTTCGGCAAAGTTTAAAAACACGAACCTAACATCATCAAACAAAAGGCTGGTAATCATCAAAATCAGTAAGCCAGTCATTATATCTCATTCTTTGGGATTGAACTTATTTTGACGCATCTCTCATTTATTTTTAATTAAACTTTTTCATTGCAATCCGAAATAATTAATCTTTACATACCATAAACCACACCAGTGGTGTCACCAATTATGGCCATTACCTGCCCACGACAAATCTTGTCATCCGGATCAGTTTCGGCATTTTTGATTAACTCAAGTGCACTGATATTGCCCCGTAGATGATTCAGCAAATCAACCGTCTTTAGTGCGTTCAATACCCAACCATTGTCACCGAAAGGCGATAATTCATAAAGTTGCAAAATCTTATTTGAAGCAACCCCAAGAATTTCGGTCGACCAAAAGTTATGCAGGTTAATAATCAGAGTCTTACCTGAATCAACCATCAGTGAATTGAGACTTCCAAAACCCAATGCCCCTACCGGTCCTTCAATAGAAAGCTCCTGTTTGTAGATTAACTCCCCATTCAACGAGTAAATAAAAAGCAGAGTAGACAAACCATGCGTGTAAATGATTGAAATATTACCACTATCGTTGGAGATATTGACCATCGCTTTTGTGATATTGTCCACTGGTCGTGAAATCTCACGAATGAACTCAAACCTGGTAAAATCCCACACCATCACCAATCCATCAATATCAATGCTAACACCAATCTTAAAACTCTTGCTAAATCTTAAATCCGAAATAGCACTTGAATGACCTCTCAAAATGCTCTGAAATTGTAAACTAAGCGTAGGCTTGGTGATGCATTTCCAGACGTTGATAACACCATCTTCAGCACCGGTAAGGAATATATTATGCCCAATCTGCAATATCTTTGTTATATTTGTCAGATGTAAATTTAAAAATTTCGTTTGATTCACCAATAAAGATCCACATATGGATTTTATTCCTTTTGACTTCCTTAATAACATATCATTTTCAGAAGTAACACAATTTGGCCGACCTATCCATTTTTCACCATTCTTGGAGCTAATCTCTAACTTCTCAATCGGTAACTTCATCTGTGACTCAAAAAGAATCTTGGGAGCTTGTTCAGTATCAATCATGTTCATATAATATCCGGGCAGGTTCAATACTTCTTTCTGAGGATGTGGCTTGTGGAACAACTTCATGGGTGTCTGTCCAAAATTATTTATCGTTCCAATTACAGCTCTCTTTTCCATCTCGTCCTTGATATTATCTAAATTGATTGCTCCATTGTAAGACAAATGGTGGAAAACATTCAATGCTTTTACTGCTTCGTCTCCGCCTTGCTTATGACCAAAAATCAAATCAATCCACAAATGTAAGTTTGCAGACACATAGGGACTCTCCAACGCTTCTCTATTCTTAGCCACAAATAGTTTTGGATCACCTTTGGCCCATGGTGGCAATATTACATCGTTCACAGATTTTCCATTCTGCAATTTACCAAATTCAAAGTTATTGGCGTTCACTAAAAATTCAGGGAGATAAAAGAACTCTGGTGTTAGCTCACGGACGTCAGTAGTATTTTCTTTGGATGCCGAGAGCCATGCTTTTTCAATTGAGTTAAATAGTCTGTCAGCATGGTCAAACTTTCCTCCTTGTAAAAGCAAGTAAGACTGAACAAAAGGTTTTAATCTAATCAAAAACGAAGTAACGATCATTGCCGAAGAGTAATGCGTACCATAATGGAATGGAGGAGCACTATGATCATCCAAACTCGCAAGAGCCTCGTATCTCTCTTGAAATTGTTGTGCTCTGACAGGCGATTGTGCACCCATAGGTTTTGATAAATCACGGAATGTTTTTGGATTTGAAAAATCAAGCTCCTCGCTGGTGTAATCAGCAATGACCCATGGAAAAACGGGATACTGAGTTAAGTCATTATAAGTTCGACCCGCGAGAGTATTGATTATCATCAAGTAGTAGAAATTTGACATTTCTCCCATCCTCCATTTTTTAGTGGCTGTTCCAAATGAAGTATTTGCAGTAATTGAATTTGTGGAGAAGGCTGACGCTAGTTTGGATGTAAAAGAACCATTCGAGCTTGATAATAATGAGGAAGTCGACAACTGCAATGCTTCTAAAAGGTCTGCATCAAGTCCCTTACCTGATGCAAATGAGTATAATTTGTCGTAAATTGCATCTCTGTCTTTCGTATTTAAACAAGTAATGAGAATACTTGCTCCATCGCTGAAAAACATTTCTAAGGCAATATCCCTCAAAAGAAATTGCCTTCTTGAAATCGAGCTCAACTTACTCAAGCTCCAATTTTTATAATGGTGAGATTTTGAATCATTTTTGATAATATTACTTGGCTGAGAATTGACCAATTGTAATATCGGATCTCTTAAATCTTCGGGAGCATCGCTAACATCAACCACGTTACCATCGGCACAATGGAAGTAATTCTCTATCAAGTACAAATGATTTGTTCCAAGAATCATTAAACTTTCGACTGGAACAAGACCATTAATCTGACTGATATTCCAGAGTGATACAATCTGATCACCCATGAATAAACTGCGCAATACTTTCCTATTCTTGTCTTCATAGCCACTTGATTCTAGTTCACCACTCTCCCCAGGATTTTCGACTACTTCAAAGCTGTCATCTGAATCCAAAAACAAGGGATCATTGGAAGATAAACTCAATGTGTCAATTCCCTCCTCAATTCCTGAAATAGTACTATCCAACTTATGAATTGAACTTTCGATTTCAATTTTCTTCATTGGGATATTAATATTGTAGTACAATTTTTCTGATTCCGCCAATTGATCTTCCAAAATTAGCCTGGTCCTCATGCGATCATTATTTTCAATATAATCTAGAACATACTGTTTCAGCTTTGATCCACTACCTGTCAACCTCATAACCTCAACTTTATTTAAGTTGTAGTTAGATATTGCAAAGCGAACATCTTCTTGTCGGTCCTGAAGAGACCGGTTGAACTTTACTAATTCGCCATTCAATGTCAGAGCCCTCAACAGCTCACAATCTTTTTCAAAACTCTTGACGTATATGTTGTTCATAAGACCTAATCTGCCTCCATTATGCAAGGTTACCTGGATCATGTCACTAACACGGAGATACTCTACTTGCCTCTGTAAACCCAAAATTGCATGGAACGCTTTGTTAACTTCTTTCAGGAATGGTGGGTGTTTAAGTAATCTGTTAAACGTTTCTTCGTCATTTTTTGAGATCAAATTATTACAGAATTCCATCATCGATGAATTTTCAACATCCATTTGTGATAAAACCTTCGAAAACTCTGCTTCATTCATAAGATAACAAGTTCGAAGAAAGCTGAATGAATATTCCATGGTTTGGTCTTGCTGAGCCTGATCAATATTAAGGAAAATTCCCAAAACAATGATGATCAGATCCGCAACAAGCTTCTTATCAAACAAATCTTCCTGGAGTATGGTTATTTGACGATATAACAACAATTTCACTGTTTCAGTAAAATCTTGAGTATCAATATTAGGGACGTGGTTGCCTAACTGTATAAGCTTGAAAATAATTACCTTTCCAACATCCTTTTTCAACTTTCTTAATCCTGAATGCTTATTCCTTTCCTCAAGTAATGATAAGACACATACCAAAAGCGTATTCAAATCCTTTGGCTGTATAAAATAATTATTCTTAACAAACTCAGTAATATAGTAATTCGTTAGTTGAATCGTGGAATCAAGAAATCTCTTCTCATCAAAGATAAAGTTAGAAACGCTCATGAATTGGTTCACATGTTCAAAAATTTTTGGAAAGATCAAATCAAGAATCAACTTTTTCGTAAAGTCACTGACCTTTTCCAATGTTTCAAAGAACAAGTGATTTGAAAAGTTCTGTATGAGAATTGATGACAAGATCTCAACCAAATTATCAAATGCCTTAACTAAAATGCGGTGACCCTTTAGATTCCACAGCAACGACAACTTCAAGTGACCAAGTAATTCAAATATTCCGTCTAAAAAGTTCTTTGACAAATAAAATTCAGCCAATACTTTACTCTTCTCGAATCCAATTTTAAGTGACTCGGAATACTGATTGATAAGGTGTAAGACATTGAACGAGAGGGTCATCTCTTCATCATTTTTCCCCTTCACTGGAGATGATGGGTTGCTCATGGCACGGCCATTCTTAACACTAAGTGTGACCATTGAATTCAATACCATATCGTTAAGCAAGATCAAGAAGTTGGGGATTACTAGTTGTTGATTGTATAGCGACGAGTTAGTCAAAACAGAGACCAAATCATGCTTTTCGTATTCTGTTGAAGGATCCTGCCCAAAACTCGAAAGAAATATAGTCGTAATGACATCATCATCATCCCACCAATCCTTTAAAAAGTGGGTCAAAATATCCAACCCATGGTTTACCTGAAAAAAACGCTTGATAATATGTGGTCCTAATATGATAAGAAGTCTGCTAAGAAGCCGTATCCCACATATTACAACTTCTTTTGATTCCTTGTAGTTCAATAATAAAAGTATCCAATGTATTGTAATGGAACGAGAAAACTTCTTCAAGACTTTGATAGATGAACTTGCAGAGCAAAGAATTTCAGTCATTGCCCTGAGAGTAACGATACCACACTCGGTAGCACAATCTGTGCTGTATAAGCAAAAAATAATGTATAATGATATTGACTTGATAGTTTCAACTGAAGTATCAGCTCTAATAATAGCCATTATAGTTAAACTGAATTGCTCCATAGAGGATTCCTTAATTATAATATTGGATAGATTTGGGCTCTTCAAATAATGTATAACCTTTTTCAATAGTTTCATTTTGTTTAATTCACAGACGTTGTAATCTTTATACTTTGAGACTTGTATGACTGTCTGAATATGATGCAATAATTGTTCAAAAAGATCACTACCAGCATATAAATCAAAGTTTAAAACCAAAAATCTGTATGCCAATGGGTTACTTATGATAGAATCATATGGATTCAGTACATCACAACCAACAAGTTTAAGATTTAATTTTAATAAATCTGTCGGCTGTGATTGATCTATCCTTGTAATGGACTCTATCAAGCTGAATTTCAACTTCGGGTTTTTCTTTTCTTTATATCTGGTTAACAAAACGGAAATAGTACCATACCCATTAATGTTTTCAAACTCCTTGTCCAATCTCCAGTCATTGCTTATAATGGTATATAAGAGAGATAATGATTTCAAGAGCAATGTGTCTGCTATAGCAGGATCTTTGCATTCCGAGGACTCTTCAATAAGTTTTAGCAACAACGAAGCACCTCCAACACTGTACAAAGCTCCATGAATTGAGTTTGGACTGTGAAATATAAATGATGATGTTGTGACCGGTTTGGAATTTTGTTTGCTCAGTTCTAGAGTCAAGAAAAAGTGGTTGGTATGGAATGCAATAGACGTTTCCTTAATCTTTGCCAAAGACTTGATTATGGATTCTCTATCAACCAAGTTAGCTTGATCCGGAGATTGATCTTTGGTAGTATTCAGTATGTTAACTCTTGTGTTGTTCCTGCGGTTTTGAAAGCTTTCATTGCCTCGAGTTCGAAGTGAAATGCGCTCATTCAGTTGTCCTAATTCTTTATGTTTAAGAGCAACGTTTGCTAAGTCTCTGAAACTTAAATGATTCAAAACGTTAAGTAACCCTTGTGGAGAAAAATCAGTAAAGTCACAGTCATGTCCCAAGCCAAGATTGTATATCAAATTCATCCATTCATGAGATAAAACAGTATTAAGAATAGACAAGTTCTTCATCAATATTTCAGCCTTTCCCAAATCTGATTCATTACCAATATAGATTTTATTCCACGAGTGTATAACTTTATAAAGTTCAGGGCACGGTATGGATTCACTGTACTCCCCATCGATGTATAGGTTCAAGTTGCAATAGCTGTCATAGGTCAAACCAAAATGTACAAAACCTTGGTTGGCATCGTTTGGTGTCGATAGTATTTGATTGAAGGTAAATTGCATTCTGGATCCATTGCATTTGTTGTTGATCTCGACGAGGAATTGATTGTAATTGACAAGCTGAATTTTCAACGTAGTTTCCGGTTGTGTAGGATCAGAATTTGTTAATATAAATGCTGTAATTGGAACTTCGGTTTCCTCGTGTGGTATAATTCTCAACCATGATTCAATGGAAAACTGTTTACTCATTTCTGTTTCTAGAGGAAAACTAGTGGATTTGTTAAACAAAGTAAAGCGGAAATGTGAGCGGTACTTCGTAAATACTTGTTGTAAGAATTCCAATAATATCAATTTCGATATGGGCGATCTCAATTCAAAAAGCGGATTGATAAGTTTCTTGAATGACTTCAAATCACATCCCAACTCTAACATGGGAATTAAAAGACGAACATAGTAGATCAATGGGCATGGATTTTCTATGGTATCCAAGGAAACTTTAGAAGTTGATAGATAGTGTAAGAAACTATCAAGTATGAATTGATGGAAATCTATCTGAAACAATTGAAGACGAAACCGAAGTGAATGAGTAACAATATGGATTGCTAATTCGTACGCGAAAGATTCAAAGTCTTTGAATTCAGGATCCAACAGGTCTAATCTTTCCAACAAGGGAATTATCTTGGTATGATCGATATTTCCATCTGAATTGGCATGGTCAATCCACGCCGCAAGCTCCGTGGTATCCGTCAATTCCTCCTGCCAATTAGTGAGAAACTCCTTGTCGATGGCGTTGGTAAATACTTCATCGCACAAAAATTGGATGATCGAAACGTCAGTTTCGGGTTGCACCATTCTCAGTAGCTGTGACTGTTAATTTCTTATTTATACGGATTACCTAAGATGGTGTGTTTGCTGTGTTATCGGAGGTTGTCAATGTTAGGTTTTGTATGGGTGATGAATGTGACAACAATTTCTGGGGAAAAAAGTACAAACGGGTGCAGGAAAAATCAAAGAAAATCTATTACTAGTAGTTGATTCTATAAAATTCATTAGATATCATTCACTTCGCTAATGTTGTCATCATACAAAGTTTCTCCTAATATGGGAGATGAAGAAACCTCAAGCTTTCCATTTCCCTTAATTTGTACCAACTTATTATTGTTATTTTCTTTGGAGATCAATCTCTGCTTGCGGATGTTATCATTGTCGTCTTCATACAAATCTTCTTCTTCCTCATGATTAAATTGAGCATTGGAAACAGGTACCTGTGAAGAGCTCTTGAGAGCAGCAATTGGTCTGTTGTTGCGAGGCTCAGATTCTTCAACAAGCTCATTTTGCTCCTGTTCGTCCTCTTCACACGACTTGTCTTCGCCATTGGTTTCGTCCTCCAACTTTGAGGCCTTTCGAAGAGCATCCTCAAAAGCAGCATACTGCTGGACGCTTTCTTGAAGCTTCTCCAATTGCTTCTTCTGGGCAATCATATTCTTTTGATACGAAACTTGGCCCTTCTGTAACATATCAGTTAACTTTTCTCCACCAAGAAATTGGCTATTCTCCTTTCTTCTCCGATAGAATAACAAATAAGCAGCGTTAGTGACAACTTCCTGTGGATCGTTAATCTTGCTTACTCTGCTATCATTGAAATAATACCAGTTTCCATCGTGGAAATTCTTCACTGAAGCAGTATAATGTCCTCCACCCAAGCCACCATAATGATTATCAACCGCAAACAAATCGTACACTCCACCTTGGGCATCTGGGTTGGAGCCGTACTCATTGATATCCAAACCTTCAATTGGGAAATCTACAACCAAATCAATCTTGTCACTGAATGCTCTGGCACTGTGGAATCTCTTCAAGTGAATAGTCAATATGTCACCTGTAGACCAAAGTTGAATGGTTTTTGTAGCCTGTTTGTGATCCTTGCATCTTGGACAGTACCACAAGTCATGCTCCCCCAACACTTCTGGAGTACTGAAAGTCTTTAAACAATCATACAAAGAAACCTTTGAGTTTCTTTGTTGTTCAAACTGTTCCTTGTTATATTCTAATTGAGCATTTGGAATGGTGTCCACATTTTCCCAAGTTTGTACCAGCTCATCTGCAAAAAACTGCTGATGAATACTAGAATCCCAGTCACATAACAAGATGGTATCCTTGGTGATTAATGTTGGATGATTGTTGACCGGAATAGGTGTCTCGATAGACTGAGCTGGAGAGTTTGCCGTGGATGCCTTTGTCGAGTCAGTCATTCCTGATGCTGAAGGTAATGGTAGGACCGACGGAGACTCTTCATCATCCAAGAGACCGCCAAGTTGCGGCTCACTTTCAGTATCTTCGTCTGACAGAAGGAGTGCTGGTTGAGGAGTTTCATTTTCAGATTTTGCCTTTGCATCCTGTTCCACCAAAATAAATCCATTAGTGGTTTTAGCATCGTCAGCGTCACTATCCTTGTCATCATAATCATCATCAAATTGGCTACTTTCAGCAGTCAAATCCTTTTCAACTTCGTCAGCCAAATCTTCCATTTCTTGGTCGAGTTTGTTGTTATAATCGGTATAGTGATAGTACTTCTGCTTAGTTAAAGGTAACTGGCTAGCTAAGGACTTAAAATCCTTGAAACTTGGCTTGTAGAGCGGAACATTGATGATATTATCGGTGGTTGGCTTTCCTCTGCCACTGAAATTAAACCGGCTACGCATGCCATGATTCACTCTGGTCAGTGATTCATGAGTGTACTTAATAGTAAAGCCAATACTAGATGAAACATATGGGTTGGCCAACGAAATATCAGAATCGTACCCATCAATCTCTTCACACTCATCACTAGACTGCAATAATGGGAAATCACTGGGTGCGTAATGTTCCTTTTCAACATAACCTTCACTGGATTCCTTGAGGCTTATGTACTCCTTTTCAATGTCCACGCTTGACAAAATACTCACTACTTTCTCCAATTTCTTCCTTATAGTTCCAAAACTGCAAACTTCAGTTTCCTTGTTTACCACAATGAAAAGTGGAATGGCAAAAAGTTCAGTGATATTGTATGACGTGTCGGGATCAGCAACTGAATTAAATACGGGAATAATTAAATCCGTCAGGGGGTCGTGAGGAATGCAATATACGTGGATTTGGTCCGAGTCTCGCACAATGTCACTAATAGGCAAGAATTTATTCTTTGGATAATCCAATTGGAAATCAGTGTAAAAACTGTTGCGGAAAATCTCGTAAAGAAATATTTGATTGGTTGGAACCTTTAAGAAATCACTTAAATACTTTAACAAGTCATCATAGTTTGAGTTCTTGTTCAATTCCACTTCCAACTTCATGATTCTTTTTTCAAACAAACCTTCTTGAGATAAATCCACAATGGTAAAGGTGTGATACCATTTTTTGCTAACTGGAAGGGGTAATGTCAAATCACTAAATGGATCAAACGTAATCGAAGTCTTGTTACAAGTAGGGCATACCAAAGTGGACTGGTATAATCCTGTGAACAAGTCGTTGATCACTGAATCATTACGCAATTTATGTTGGTTCCAGCAAGTATCGGCCAATCTTGAAATTGCAGTTGAATCGTTTATTTCATCGTCCCCCAACTCTGGCTTTTCGCAGTAAGGCTTGGAATGAATACGGTTCAAGTCTTCATGAAGTGCATCTAATAACCAGCTTAGAAACTCCTGTGAATCTTGTTGTAAGTACCCAGAAAACATCGAGGAGTATCTGCCAATAGTAGATTTAAATTCTCGTGGGGAGATGCTTGAAGTGGTTTTGGTTGAGTCGAAAGCTTGATGTAACAATGCACCAAACGAATTCGCCACGTCACCATGGTTTCCCAATGGATTTCCTGGGTTCAATTCTCTTTTGAATAAGTTATACATGAAATAGTAGTTGATTTCAGGTACATGTAACAAGCACTGGAGAGCCGAATTCATGTAGCAGGTATTTCCAAGATTACTAAGACCCAAGGCACCAGTTTTTGACATAGCTGTAGTTGGATCATATTGGGAAAGGTCGATTTGAGAGAGCCATAAATCAACAGGGAAATGAAGTTTTGCATCCTGTTGTTCGACCAAGATGTGGAAGCTGTTGGAATGAACTCCCTGATTCTTCAACGTCTCAAAAGACAAACTTTGACTAACCAAGATTTTGTTGGGGATGTCATTTACAAAGGTGGCTAGAGAAATCTGGTATGGAAAGTCGTTGATATTTTCACCCTCGATGAACCAAAGACGAAAGTTTTGAGACTTAACCTTGGGTGATTTCAAAACCACAACTCTGATGGATTCAAATAAGTCGTTGAAGGTTTGAGTTCTTGATATTGTGACAGGAATGGGACTCTGTGGGCGTATATGGGAGTTTTGGATGGATTTCTTTCCTAATATATGGACGTAAAACACTGGAGGAAAGCGTTCAACTTCCTTGGTTCCTGTTTCATTGTTGGTGATAACAAATCTTGTTACTGGATCGCCTATTTTGCCAAACCACTGTTCCAAGTGATGAAACACTGCCGGAGATATGTTGTATGTGCCAATTGGTTCATTGTTTTCGGGGTACAAATTGCCGTTGGGATCAAGAATGGAAACACAGTCGATTGGACCCAACTTCGACACAAGCTCTTCAAAGGTATCCACGGGAAGCTTCAAGAAATCGGATAGATAGTCCGTGGAAATGATGTACCATAAATCGCCCTCCTTTGCATTGTTGCTTTGGATTAAATCGTTGATCAATTGTCGATTTTTCTTAAGATCGTTGGACACATTAGGCGGTGGTTCAATCTTTTCAGTCATAGTGTTACTAAAAATCTTTGCTATAATGTATGTCTAGTATGTTTAGACGCCCTCGCTGGTGTCCTGATTGCAATGGTGGGGTCTTGGTCGCGAACGAAAATTTTGTCCCCATAGACAGGACCCGATGGTACAGGCCAAAACCAGAACTACAAGACACTAAATAAAATTAAAAAAAATTATTCGTCAAAGAAAAAGAGATAGAAGCAAGAGAAAATACTCATGTGTGTAAAGTTGGTTAGATTGAGCTTATTTTACGGTTGGTAGATTAAGATTTGGTTTTTTTTTTTTTAAACATTTGCAACACTAATTGCAAATAGGTCCCCGGGTCCAAAAGGATGGAGACGCGTTGCACAATGAGACTTTGAATCATAAGATTACCAAGCAGCGAAGCGTCCATCAATTAAACAAAAATTCTTTCAAGTTGATTGATGAGCTTTGTCTTGAGTAGCAAATTGGATTTATTTAAACCTTACATACAAGTGTGTAGATCATGTGAAGTTGCAAAACTTCTTCTTTATAATTGTCTATTTTTTTCTTTAAAAAAAAGTATAGAGATAAATGTACAATTTGAAGGTTTTCCGGTTGCATTTACAATTAAACGGTAATTAAAATTAATTCTAAAACTATAAACCAGATTATTTTCCCCCAAGGAAGTTACTATACAACAGAGATCATGAAAAATCTTTTGCTCTCAATTTAGCAATCTCAATCGCTTTCTGAAGGGTTTCAAGTGTCACCGGTGCTTCGGAGTCACCACTAATTAAACTGATTTTTTTCAACGAACCCTTGTTATCGGCAATAACTGACACTCGTGACAAGATCGAGGTTTCTTCAGCTTCTCCTTCCAAGTCAGCAAGAAGAACTGATGCGGATTCCTCTTCTTTTCGTACTGATATGACCCCAAAGTTGGAAGGAATACCGAGAGATCCCAATTCCGTATCAATAGCATCTTCACCAATCAATTGTATGGTTGTAGCCAAGTTATCGTTAGTGTCGATATTGATATTAGTATTGTTAACGTCGACCATACCTCTCTTTCCCGAATTACGGGCTCTCATGCTAATTTTTGTTCCTGGTGTTGTGCCAGCACCACCGACATCAAGATAGACCCGGGGCAATTTGAGTGATTGCAATGCCTTGAGAGTGGAAATGTAGCATAAGTCATACAAACTGGATGTGCTGACTTGTTTGGAAAAGACTTTGATGTTGGACAACAATACGAAAGAATACGATTTTCTAAATGAAGTAGTAAGTAATGAAAACTCTTGCTGGTTAAGATCTGGATACAATATCGTATCTTCAAGTAAGACTCCGAGATTCTTGATG
Source organism: Teunomyces tritomae (assembly GCA_030568455.1). Lineage (NCBI taxonomy): Eukaryota > Fungi > Ascomycota > Pichiomycetes > Serinales > Debaryomycetaceae > Teunomyces > Teunomyces tritomae. The sequence goes on from JAJMFZ010000010.1 coordinate 272,737, forward strand.
TCGAGTGATGATTGTGGGATATGTTTTGCATGCAAGAGTGTTTCATACAACGATTGGGATAAGATCTGTTCTTCATCGATTGGTTCGCCCGATCTTCCTCGTAAAACTTCAATTACTGGGTAAACAGAAGCATACTTGGCAGTATTCTCACTGGATTTTTCCACTATTCCCAATGTAATGGTGTTTATAATGGTAGTGGAACCACTCTTGACCACTGATGAGCCGGCGATTCTGGGTCCTTTGTTGAGGACTTCTGGGGTGGAGAATTCTATGGGTTTGAATTCAGTGAAGTTACGAAGATTAGGTCTTAAGCCTAATGACAAGTGTCTTTGAAGCGACACATCGGGTGCTACTCTTGCCAATACTTCTGGTGGGAAAGACATCTGGGACATTGTCATAGTACTAAGATGTGCAGGAGAGTGAAGAGTTGAGAGAAGAGAATGCAGGTCGTGTCCAAACCACACCACGATTCTCTGGGTGATGGACGTGTGTGTACCGCTTGCTAGAAATTCCTCGGTAAACAAATTTACACGTGACGTTGGGTCACGGGCCCGATTCCGCCCTCTTTCGCACACACCAACAAGGTGGAAACCGGAACAAAAGGTTTTTTATCACAGATTATTTCCATTGGTGCGCGACGGCCCGAAACGAGTTCTTATCTATCGATAGGCGCACAACGATTATTGGCTGAAATCTGGGGAATCGGCATATATGGTATTTTTTTTAATTTACGATATACCGCTTGGAAAGGGTAATCAGTCGAGTCATCCCATTTTATTGTCCCCGCACTCCAGGCCAAATGATAAATTCGAGCTTTAATTTTTTATCTTAATTTCATCACTTCTTTTGTTGTTTTCTATATCACTTTGGTATGTATGGTATTTACCAAAAATTTACTGGGCGTCCCCTCCTTTACATAATGCCTTCGGTCCTTCAGAAAACGCGGCGGACTTTTGCCAATACAAGTTTTTTTTATCTGCCCATGCGGCGAGCGCTTACGTACCAGAAAATTTTCATTGGCTGGCCGGTGTCGCGCTGCAAAAAATTACCGTATATAGTCACAGGCCCCTGCCACGAGTTCGATTCTGTTGACTTTTACTAACTATTCTAGCTATGGGTTCTTACTTGCCACAGGAAGAATTCTCATCTACCAACATCTACTCATATGATGAGACCCCTGAGAACAAGTCGTGGGCCTCTGCCTTACCCACCGCCAAAGGTTTGTACAACCCCGAGTTAGAAAAAGACGCCTGTGGTGTCGGTTTCACTTGTCACTTAAAGGGACAACCTTCTCATAAAATCGTTTCTGATGCCAGAAACTTGTTATGTAATATGACCCACAGAGGAGGGGAATTGAACCCCAAAGACGGGGACGGTGCCGGTTTATTATCCTCCATTCCTCATACTTTCTTGCTGAGAGAATTCCACTTCCATTGTAACGTCGTATTGCCACCATTGGGCCAGTACGGTACCGGTAACGTCTTTTTCAAGAAAGACGACCAGGTCTTTGAACGCTCGAAGTCCACCTTCGAATCCATTGCCTCTTCCTTGGGCTTGAAGGTGCTCGGCTGGAGAAAAGTGCCCCACGATTCCTCCATCTTGGGCCCAGCCTCATTGTCAAGAGAACCTCTCATCTTGCAACCCGCCATTATATTGTCCGAATTAGCCAACTCCTCGGTCTCTGAAGAAGAATTTGCCCAAAAATACCAAAAAGACTTTGAAAAGAAGTTGTTCATCTTGAGAAAACAATCTTCTCACACCATCGGCTTACACAACTGGTTCTACATATGCTCCCTCTCTAGCAAAACCATTGTATACAAGGGTCAATTGGCCCCAAACCAAGTCTATGCTTACTTCCACGATTTGGTCAATGCCGACTACCAAGCCCATTTCGCACTTGTCCACTCTCGTTTCTCCACCAACACATTCCCATCTTGGGACAGAGCCCAACCATTGCGGTGGGTTGCCCATAACGGTGAAATCAACACATTGAGAGGTAACAAGAACTGGATGAGATCCAAGGAAGGTGTCATGTCATCTGCCTTATTTGGTGACGAATTGGACAAGTTGTTCCCTATCATTGAAGAAGGTGGTTCTGATTCGGCTGCTTTCGACAATGTCTTGGAGTTATTGGTCATCAACGGTGTTTTGTCATTGCCAGAAGCTGTCATGTTGTTGATTCCTGAAGCCTGGCAAAACGACCAGCACATTGACCCAAAGAAAAGAGCTTTCTACGAATGGGCTGCCTGTCTTATGGAACCATGGGACGGTCCTGCCCTTTTCACCTTTGCTGACGACAGATACTGTGGTGCTAACTTGGACCGTAACGGATTGAGACCATGTCGTTACTACGTCACTGACGACGACCGTATGATTTGTGCTTCTGAAGTCGGTGTTATTGAAATCGAACCAGAAAAGATTTTGCAAAAAGGTAGATTACAGCCGGGTAGAATGTTGTTGGTTGACACAAAGGAAGGTAGAATTGTCGATGACCGTGAATTGAAGCTGAAGGTTGCCTCTAGATTCGACTTCAAGTCTTGGGTTATGGCCAACATGATTACCATGTCTGACTTGACCGAAAAGTTGTCCAACAGAGACATTGACTTGCAAAGACAAACCTTAGAATCTAACGTTACTGTTCAAACCGACTCGAGGTTGGTTGCGTTTGGTTATTCGCACGAGCAGGTTTCTCTTGTCCTTGGACCAATGGCTGAAGGTAAAGAAGCCTTTGGCTCCATGGGTAACGATAACGCCTTAGCTTGTATCTCTGAACAACCTAAGTTGCTTTACGATTACTTCCGTCAATTGTTTGCTCAAGTTACCAACCCTCCTATCGATCCAATCAGAGAAGAAATTGTCATGTCTTTGGAATGTTATGTTGGTCCACAAGGTAACTTGTTGGAAATCAAGCCAGATCAATGTAACCGTTTGTTATTGAAGTCTCCTGTCTTGTCGACTAGAGAATTGTCTGCCATCAAGCACATCGAAACTGTTTATCCAAAGTGGTCTGTTGCCAACATTGATATCACTTTTGACAAGTCCGAAGGTATTCAAGGCTACATCAACACTATTGACAGAATCTGTCAAGATGCCTCGAAGGCTATTGCTGATGATCACCAAGTCATTATTTTGACCGATGTTGCTACTTCCTCGTCGAGATTACCAATTTCTGCCTTGATTGCCACTGGTGCTGTGCACCATCACTTGGTCAGACAAAAACAACGTTCCAAGATTGCCTTACTTGTTGAAACCGCTGAAGCAAGAGAAGTCCACCACGCATGTTGTTTGGTTGGTTACGGTGCTGATGGTTTCAACCCATACTTGGCTATTGAAACTTTGATCAGAATGAAGAATGAAGGTTTGTTGAAGGACGAATCCTTGACTCCTCACAAGATCATTGAAAACTATAAGCATGCCATCGATGCTGGTATTTTGAAGGTTATGTCCAAGATGGGTATTTCGACCTTGGCTTCTTATAAGGGGGCACAAATTTTCGAAGCCTTGGGTGTCGACAACTCTGTTATCGACAGATGTTTTGCTGGTACCGCTTCGAGAATTAAGGGTATCACCTTTGAATATATTGCCCAGGATGCTTTCTCCATGCATGAAGCAGGTTATCCAAGCAGAGAAACCATCAAGCCAGTCACTTTGCCAGAAACTGGTGAATATCACTGGAGAGATGGTGGTGATGCGCACATTAATGAACCAGCTGCCATTGCATCGATGCAGGATGCTGTCAGAAACAAGAACGAGAAGGCTTATGAAGCATACTCCAAGAAGGAATATGAAGCCATCAAGAACTGTACATTGAGAGGTTTATTGGACTTTGACTATGATGCTTCAACTGCCGTTCCAATTGACCAAGTCGAACCATGGACTGAAATTGTCCGTCGTTTCTTCACGGGTGCCATGTCTTATGGTTCTATTTCAATGGAAGCTCACTCCACCTTGGCAGTTGCCATGAACAGATTGGGTGGTAAATCCAACACTGGTGAAGGTGGTGAAGATTCTGCCAGATCTACTGTCAACGAAAACGGTGACACAATGAGATCTGCCATTAAACAAATTGCTTCCGGTAGATTCGGTGTCACTTCTTATTACTTGGCCGATGCTGACGAATTGCAAATCAAAATGGCCCAAGGTGCCAAGCCAGGTGAAGGTGGTGAATTACCTGGTCACAAGGTGTCTGAACAGATTGGTAAGACCAGACACTCTACTCCTGGTGTTGGTTTGATTTCTCCACCTCCTCACCACGATATTTACTCCATTGAAGATTTGAAGCAATTGTTATACGACTTGAAGTGTGCTAACCCAAGAGCCAGAACTTCCGTCAAGTTGGTTTCTGAGGTTGGTGTCGGTATTGTCGCTGCTGGTGTTGCCAAGGCTGGTTCCGAAAACATCTTGGTTTCCGGTGGTGATGGTGGTACTGGTGCCGCCAAATTGACCTCTATCAAACACGCTGGTTTGCCATGGGAATTAGGTTTGGCTGAATCCCACCAAACCTTGGTTTTGAACGACTTGAGAGGAAGAGTTGTTTTGCAAACCGATGGTCAAATAAGAACCGGTCGTGATATTGCTGTTGCTTGTTTGTTGGGTGCTGAAGAATGGGGTTTCGCTACTACTCCACTTATTGCCATGGGCTGTATTATGATGAGAAAGTGTCACCTTAACACTTGTCCTGTTGGTATTGCTACCCAAGACCCTGAATTGAGAAGAAGATTTGAAGGTACTCCTGAACACGTTATCAACTTCTTCTACTACTTGGCAAACGAATTGAGAGGAATTATGTCTAAGCTTGGTTTCAGAACTATCAACGAAATGATTGGTAGAACTGAAAGATTGAAGGTTAGAGAAGACCTTAGAAACACCAAGAATGCTAACATTGACTTGTCTCCAATTTTGACTCCAGCTCACACCATCAGACCTGGTGTTGCTACTCACTGTGTAAGAAAGCAAGACCACAGATTACATGTGAGAATCGACAACAAGTTGATCGATGAATCCGAAATAACTTTGGACAAGGGTTTGCCAGTCACCATTGACTGTGACGTTGTCAACACCGACCGTACTTTGGGTACTACTTTGTCTTACCGTGTTTCCAAGACTTTTGGTGAAAAGGGTTTGCCTCACGACACCATTCATGTTAACGTGAAGGGTTCTGCTGGTCAATCTTTTGGTGCTTTCTTGGCTACCGGTATCACATTGGAATTAGAAGGTGACGCCAACGATTACATCGGTAAGGGTTTGTCTGGTGGTAGAATCATTGTCTACCCTCCAAGAGAATCAAAGTTCAAGGCTGAAGACCAAATCATTGCTGGTAACACCGCCTTCTTTGGTGCCACTTCTGGTACTGCTTTTGTCCGTGGTGTTGCTGCTGAGAGATTTGCCGTCAGAAACTCTGGTGCTACCATTGTTACTGAAGGTACTGGTGACCACGGGTGTGAATACATGTCTGGTGGTAGAGTTGTTATTTTGGGTTCTACTGGTAGAAACTTTGCTGCTGGTATGTGTGGTGGTATAGCCTATGTTTTGGATATGGCTCAAGACTTCAACGAAAAGGTTAACGCTCAAACCGTTGAATTGTCTCAAGTTACTGAACCTGCTGAAATTGCTTTCTTGAGAGGTTTGATCGAAGACCACAGACACTACACAAAGTCTGAAGTTGCTGACAACATCTTGAACGACTTCAACCGTATCTTGCCAAGATTTGTCAAGGTTTTGCCACATGACTACAAGAAGGTTTTGGAAGCTGAAGCTAAGAAGGCCGAGGAAGCCAAGAAGAACGAATTGAAGACCTTCTTGAAGTCTTTTAAGGAAGATCCAGAAGCTGATGTCACCAATGGTGAAGCTGCTAAGATCAAGAAGGGTCACACACACCGTTCTGCCATCACTGCCAAGGATGGCCACAAGGAACCTAAGGTTGCTGATGTCGAAGACACTATTTTGGATATTGACGTCGAAAAGAAGGCGGTTGTCAAGTTGGACAAGCTTAAGGGTTTCATGAAGTACAAGCGTCGTAATGAAACTTACAGAAACGCCAAGGACAGAACTAAGGATTGGAATGAAATGACTTCGAGATTGTCCAAGGACGAATTGAAGCAGGAAACTGCCAGATGTATGGACTGTGGTGTCCCATTCTGTACTTCCGATACCGGTTGTCCAATTTCCAACGTTATTCCAAAGTGGAACGAATTGGTTTTCCAGGACAGATGGTATGATGCTTTGCAGAGATTGTTGATGACCAACAATTTCCCAGAATTTACTGGTAGAATCTGTCCAGCTCCATGTAACGGTGCTTGTGTCTTGGGTATCAACGATGATCCTGTTAACATTAAGTCCGTTGAATGTGCCATTATTGACCACGGTTTCGAGCAAGGTTGGATTAAGCCAGAACCACCAACTTTAAGAACTGGCAAGACTGTTGCAGTCATTGGTTCTGGTCCAGCTGGTTTGGCTGCTGCTGACCAATTGAACAAGGCTGGTCACCAAGTTACTGTTTATGAAAGATCCGACAGACCAGGTGGGTTGTTGATGTACGGTATTCCGAACATGAAGTTGGACAAAGGTATTGTCAAGAGAAGAACTGACTTGTTGGCTGCTGAAGGCATTGAATTTGTTTGCAGCACCACTGTTGGTGAAGACATTACCGTTGAAGAATTGAAGAGTACTTTTGATGCTGTTGTCTTTGCTGTTGGTTCTACTATTCCAAGAGACTTGAGAATCCCAGGTCGTGAATTTAACAACATTGATTTTGCCATGAAGTTGTTGCACAGCAACACCAAGGCATTGTTGGAATCCAACTTGGAAGACATTAGAAAGACCCTTGAAGGCAAGAATGTCGTTGTTATTGGTGGTGGTGATACTGGTAACGATTGTTTGGGTACTGCTACCAGACACGGTGCCAAGTCGGTGACTAACTTTGAGTTGTTGCCTAACCCACCAGCTGCTAGACCAAAGGACAACCCTTGGCCACAATGGCCAAGAGTCTTTAGAGTTGACTATGGTCACACTGAGGTTGCTGCTCACTACGGCAAGGATCCGAGAGAATACTCGATCTTGTCTAAGGAGTTTGTTGACGATGGTGAAGGTAATGTCAAGGGTATTAAGACTGTTAGAGTTGAATGGAAACGTTCTGACTCTGGAGCCTGGCAAATGGCTGAGGTTCCAGGTAGTGAAGAGTTTTTTGCTGCCGATGTTGTTTTGTTGTCGATGGGTTTTGTTGGTCCAGACGCTGACAACTTGGAAGTGGCCAAGACCAAGAGAGGTACGATTGCCACTGTTGATCCTAATGCCTACAAGGTAAATGACAATTTGTTTGCAGCCGGTGATTGTAGAAGAGGACAGTCATTGGTTGTTTGGGGTATCCAAGAAGGTAGACAATGTGCAAGAGAGGTGGACAACTACTTGATGGGATCTACCAGATTACCAGGTAATGGTTCGATTGAGCAAAGAAACTACAAGCTCTTGGAAGAATTGGCAGAAAAGGTTTAAATGTTTTTTATATATATAAATTTTGTTTTTAGCATATGTGGACAGAAATTAGAATAAAAGATGCGAAAAAAAAACTTAAAACAAAAAAGATCTAAATAAAGAATTTAAGAAGCACAAAAAAAAATGCGTCAGGGTGTGACATATATTTTCTTGCAACAAAAAAACCGAAGGAAAAAAAAGATCCCGTTGGGAAATTTATTGTGACAGCCCAACAAAGTCTTACGGAGGGTAAATTGGTGTAGAGATATACGTAATGATCCAAAAAAAAAATAGTAATAGTAATAGTAATAGTAATTATAAGCATAGCTTTAAAGCAAGCAGATCAGAACTTCCATTACGGATACTTGAGTATGATTGCTCTCAAGGCTAGTGCGGCAAGTAGTCCGTGCGTTCCGTGTTCTCCGAAAGGAAATATCGGATCCTGCCGATAATGGTGAGGTTTTTCCAACTATGATTACCGCAATAAGATAACTACGAATTAACGTAGCCCCGCGACAAAATGAGATTGTCTTGTCTGCGAAAAAGGGCCAACAAAAAAATTTTTTTAAACAATTTCCATCGCCGTCCGTTACAGCTCACTGTGTTGGTCAGTGAACTTGGGGCGGATTGGAACACGCAGACCCCGTGACGCAACCCATTGCAAGTGGTTGAAATGGGAAAAAAAAATATGTTTCGTACATTACACTATCCGAGGTACCCTAAGCGCTCTGGTTGTCGCGCAGGGTAAACAAAGACCGGCAGCAGAAAATAGATTGGGTAAAATAGGCCAAGGAAATATAAAGCGCACATATTTCCACCCCAGTGAAACAAACTTGTTTACACCTCCAAGTGCTAAATAAAATTCGGGAATGTCATCTATAGTTAAGTTTGGCTTGCCAGATGCTTCTGTGTGGAGCATTCCTAAGGCTAACACTCCTGTACCTGCCAGTCCGTTTGCTAGCGAATGGTTGACAGCCGTATATGAAAAGTCCATGAAAGTAACGACTCCAATGACCATTGCTATCATTTACTTTTCGAGTGTCCACTTCATCAATCCAATAATCAGAAAACGTCAATTGGCCAAAGCTAAGGCCAGTGCCAGTCCTGATGCAAAAAAGTCACGTCTCCCAGCCGCACCTTACGGCATCGCAAATACCGTACCCTTTAAACTCTTTGTCATTCTCCACAACATTTTCCTCTGTGTCTACTCAGCTTGGACTTTTGTGGGTATGACTTCCACCATCGCCCTGACCATGGGTGCATTTAAATGCAACATCCTCCCTTCATTCTTGACCAACCAGACCAATATTCCCGAATTGTCCTACCGCAATGTCGAAGTATTTTTCCAATCTATTTGCGACGACAAACAAGGTATTTTTTCTCGTCTTGTGAGCGCTCAAGGCCGCAACAACTTGGAAGTTTTTGGCTGGTGGTTCTACATCTCCAAGTTCTATGAAGTCATTGACACCATTATCATCTTGTTAAAGGGCAGACCATCTTCTCTTTTGCAAAGCTACCACCACGCCGGTGCCATGATGTGCATGTGGGCTGGTATCCGTTTCCACTCACCTCCAATCTGGGTATTTGTCGTGTTCAACTCATTTATCCACACCTTGATGTACTTTTACTTTACATTGAGTTGCTTGAAGATCTCAGTACCTACCATCTTTAAACGTGTCTTGACATCCATGCAAATTACTCAATTTATTGTTGGTGGTTCTGTTGCCGTGTTGCATGCCTTTGTGTGGTTTGTCGACACCACCGACGAGAAGTACAACCTTATCAGTTGTATCAGCACACCTGACCAAGCTTTACCAATTTTTATCAATGTCGCTTACTTGACTCCATTGACTGCGTTGTTTGGTGCATTTTATATTGAAAGTTACTTGAAAAGAAAGTAAGGGGAGAAGAATGTTGGGTGCAAATTGATTAAAAAGATGCAACCGAAATCTTGTTTTTTTCCTTTTTTTTTGGTGGTGGTGAGCGCTGCGCAGTGATGTCACATGGAACCAAACTACCCCCTCAGGAAAGAGACCTGTATCTAGTAATAAAACAACCCTAATCTAACAACCTTGCTCCTGTAAATAACAAACGATGAACGACCAATGGCGAGCTCTGAATGACAGTGTCCATCTGTTAGAAGAAACGGTACCAGAGTCCAATATTCAGGACTCCGCTCGGCCCTTGTTGCAATACCCGCAACATCCACCATCGCCTACGCCAACGGATGCAACAGACGAGCCTACAAAGCAACATCTCACAGTACCGACAGATATCTTTGGCACCACATATGACCATGTTGATTTTGATGCTGCTGCTTATACTGCACCACTTCTGTTCAAGGGAACACGATTAGTTTACTTTACCTCGGCATTTGTGTCGTTATTTGTGTCGCTATTTGGCTACGAACAGGGCGTCTGTCTGGGTATACTTACATTTGTCACCTTCAACAGCTACTTCCATAACCCCACACCGGCAGAAATCGGTGTGGTCATCTCGATTTTAGAGATAGGTGCCATGATAGCGCTGCTTATGGTCTCACGACTTCTGGATAAGTTTGGTCCCAAGCGCACGATTCTTATGGGTACCGTCGTGTTTATGGTTGGTGGAACCCTTCAATCACTTGCTACAAACCTCTTTTTATTTGGAATTGGCCGTGTTTTATCGGGGTTTGGCGTCGGGGTGCTTTCCACCGTAGTGCCGAGTTACCAGTGTGAAATATCACCCAGTGAGGAAAGAGGAAAGTTGGTGTGTGGTGAGTTCACCGGTAACATTGTTGGATATTCGCTAAGTGTGTGGGTTGATTACGTGTGCTATTTCATTCAGAATATTGGTGATGCTCGAACGAAACCACACTCTTTCGCAGCCAATCTCAGTTGGAGACTTCCATTATTTATTCAGGTGGTGATTGCAGTGGTACTCTTTTTAGGTGGTTTCTTTCTTGTTGAGCTGCCCCGGTGGTTGCTCAATACTGATCAGGACCAACAGGGGTTCCATGTATTGTGTTTATTATATGCTTCATCACCATCGCCTCATCAAGCCGAGCACGAATTCTTTATGATTAAAAACTCAATCTTACAGGACAGACTTCTGACTCCCAAGCACGAGCGGACTTGGAGACACATGTTTAAAAACTTTCGACTTCGGATCGCCATTGGATGTTCTGCTCTTGGGTTGGCCCAGTTTAATGGGATCAACATTATTGCATATTATGCGCCGTTAGTATTTGAAGAAGCAGGCTTTAACGATGCCAACAGTTTACTTATGACTGCTATCAATTCCGTAGTCTACTTACTTAGTACCATACCACCGTGGTTTCTAGTGGACCGATGGGGCCGGAAACCGATTTTGATAAGTGGAGGGCTCGTTATGGGGTTCTGTCTCGGGATGATTTCGCTCGTTATGGCCTTGGACAAGTCTTTTACACCATCAATGGTGGCATTTTTAGTTGTGGTGTACAATGCTGGGTTTGGTTACAGTTGGGGTCCGATCGGGTACCTTATTCCTCCTGAAGTGTTTCCATTAGCAGTGAGATCCAAAGGTGTGTCGTTATCTACGGCAGCAAATTGGCTAGCTAATTACATTGTTGGTCAAATGACTCCGATACTACAGCATCTGATCGGGTGGAAAATGTATCTTTTCCCGTGTGCAAGTTGTGTGTTGTCGGTGATGGTGGTGCTGATGGCGTATCCTGAAACGAAAGGAGTCGAGTTGGAGGATATTGATAGTGTGTTTGATGATTTCTACCGTGAACCATCACTGTTACAGCGTATGAAACGGAGTTTCGGACTTGTTACATCGCTTACAGCGCCGTATAATACCATTGATAACATGGAGATGGAAGGACTTGAGCCCGTTCTCAGATAGGAAATGCCGCAAAGTTTTCCTTGTTTCGGCGATGTCCGTCCACACTCAGACCTAGACCCAAACACACATACATACACAACCCCACAAAAATAAAAAGAGACAAAAAAAATATGGGCCGTGCACCAATCGTTCTGAAGCGGAATGGAACCCGGATCCGTTTTTCTTTTCTCTTATCTTGTTGTCAAGGAGTGCTAAGTCAGCACTTTTTTTTTGCTCTCAGTATCTGACAAAGGTACAGTCATCCCTCGCAACACACTATATGCACACGATTATAATCAAGGTAACAAAAAAGTTCCACGTAGACCGCATTCCCGCGTCGCATTTGCGGAGTTGTAGCGCGAGCCTCAAAACGGTGAGGCGCCAGATTTTTTAGGACTTTTTTGCCGTCATTGATCGGATTGAATTTCCGCTCGTTCTTATCGCTAAAATATAATAATGCAACCGATCGCTCCCAACTTTTTGGCTGCGTCTTCCTTTGTGTGTCACTGTTTATTCTTTTAAAAATGGCCGTCAATTTTGTTGCCCACACAAATCAAGCACCGATTCCCATTCCTGTGGGGATCCGTTCTAGAAGCCCCCGTTCCAAGCTGCCACTAAAAGCGACTCCCGTGACGCTGTCTATCCAAAAAGAATTGACCCATCCAGAACACAAATTACTCCACCCCTTAAGCGACGAGTACGTTATGGGTCCTGTGTTCAACGAAAGCATGTTTGAAGATGACGATGACGATGACGATGATGATGGTAGTTCACTTTTTTCTTCCTCATCACCAACCCAACACTACTCGTTCCAGTCGGAGTTTACTACGACGCTGTCTTCATGGTCCTCGTTATCGTCGTCCCCAACCCTTGCATTCTCATCGCCATCAACAGTTTCCATATCGCCTCCAGTAGTCTCAAAAGGTACTGTGGCCACGGCAAGTTTTGCTGGTCCTTCAACACACTCGACCGAATCGCTACTTACATTAATAAGCCGGCCACCTCCAACTCCGAAATGGCATAAAATCTTTTCAACTTCTACAGAAATGACACCTGCACCAGTCCCAAAACCAATTCATACTCACCACACAGCACAGGAACTAACTACTTTTGCCTTGCAGTGCTCCGAAGTGGAAAGCGTAGCTCCCGCAATTCAAAAGACTTCCTTCAGGAACCGCGACCAACGCATTAATTCCGATTTCCTCCACCTCTATGCATTGGACTACAATGCCCGTGTGCACTCCCAAACCTTGCCAAACGAGTATTGTGAACACGATGATCGTGAACTAGCAAGACTAATTGAAAATCAACCACACCTCAAACGATTTCACTACGATTATAATTTATTCCTGGTATCCAACCAATCGCGTGACAAGCTCTGGAACAGCATTATCTTGCCTCCACGCAAGGATGAGTGCCCCCTGGTCTCCATCGATCCATGCCACTATATCTACGTTGGCAGTGAGCCGGCAGGTTATTCGTCACTTATCCGTAAACAAAGTAATGCCATGCCTTGGGCCAGCACTAATTCAGCCAATTACACCATGAAACCCGCAGGCGTGTTACGAAATGGCACCTCCATATTCAATGGCTTGGCTCCTAATTCTGGTGTAACGAAGTCCCAATTTACTGTTCGTGGTTGGTCGAATCCACGCTGGACTGACTGCTCCCTCCACGATTCATAATATAGCAAAAGACCGGCGTGTCTTATTTATTTAATTCTTTCAAGGTTAGGTTTAATTAGTTATTTTAGATTTGTATTATAAAAGCATAATTCATTTATTCATTTAATCATTTAATCATTTAATTAGTTATCAGGCAGTGGATATGTTGCCGAAAAAGGTATAGATAAAAGCAGTCACGGTTCACGTGAGAGGAACTAAAATTTTGTCGTTTTTTTTAAAAAAAACAAAAAATAATGTCTCTTCATTTCCCGCGACATGCACAATTTTCACCCAATTTTTCACCATATCAAAACTTGATTTCTGTACACTTTTTGTCCTCATCACATCAAGCAAAAATGGCTCCAAAAGGAAAGAAGGTTGCTCCAGCTCCATTAGCTACCAAGACCAGCAAGACTGCTGCTGCTAAGAACCCATTGATCGATGCTACTCCAAAGAACTTTGGTATCGGTCAAGCCGTTCAACCAAAGAGAAACTTGTCCAGATTCGTCAAGTGGCCAGAATACGTCAGATTGCAAAGACAAAAGAAGATCTTGTCTTTGAGATTGAAGGTTCCTCCATCGATTGCTCAATTCCAAAAGACCTTGGACAAGAACACCGCTGCTCAAGCTTTCAAGTTGTTGAACAAGTACAGACCAGAAACTTCCGCTGAAAAGAAGGAAAGATTGACCAAGGAAGCTGCTGCTATTGCTGAAGGTAAGTCTGCTAAGGACGCTTCTCCAAAGCCAGTTGTTGTCAAGTACGGTTTGAACCACGTTGTCTCCTTGATTGAAAACAAGAAGGCTAAGTTGGTTTTGATTGCCAACGACGTTGACCCAATTGAATTGGTTGTTTTCTTGCCAGCTTTGTGTAAGAAGATGGGTGTTCCATACGCCATTGTGAAGGGTAAGGCTAGATTGGGTACTTTGGTTCACAAGAAGACCTCTTCTGTCGCTGCTTTGACTGAAGTCAACGCTGCTGACGAAGCTGAATTGGCCAAGTTGGTTTCTACCATCAACGCTAACTTCATTGAAAAGTACGAAGACTCCAGAAGACACTGGGGTGGTGGTATCATGGGCTCCAAGGCCAACGACAAGATCGCCAAGAAGCAAAAGATTGCTGCTTCTGCCGTTGTCGGTACCAACTAAATAAGTTAATACATTATTACCTCACGCAAGTGAGTAGAGAACTAACTAAAAGAAAAACGATGAAGTAGGTGCTTCAATGTAGAAACAGTTGGTTGTTGTTGGCTATCAGTAGAGCTTAGTCGATAATGTATTGCGGTCCTGATTTTTCACATGATCTGCCTGCATATGTCGTTAGCCAATTAAAAAATTGATTTTTCAATTGTCATAGTGAAAAAAAACGAGGTTTAATATATTTCTTGACCAGAGATAATCACCAAGATAGATACGATGTCGTTTTTAAGGGATTTGATAGAAGCAGTTGTTCCAGCTGCTTACGCTGAAGAAGTAAGTAATTGATATCAATTGAGACGAAGCATTACTAACATTGTCAATAGCCAGAAGAAGATGTTGAAGAACAACAAGAAGCTGAAGAAGAACCAGCTGCTGAAGAAGGAGAAGGAGAAGAAGAAGAGGCCGATGAAGATGAAGATGATGAAGATGAAGATGATGAAGATGAGGATGAAGATGAACTTGTTGACCCAATGGAAACCTTAAGAAAAGAATGTACCGACACTCCAGCTTGTAAGCCATTTGTCCACCACTTTGAAGAGTGTATTGAAAGAGTTACCAAGGAACAAGAAGAAGAAGGTTATCAAGAAAAGCACTACAAGGAAGACTGTGTTGAAGAATTCTTCCACTTGGAACACTGTATCAATGACTGTGTTGCTCCAAGATTGTTCAGCAAGTTGAAATAGATCAAACATGTACCTCATAGTTGATAGAGCTCATGGGCATGCACATTCCTCTCGGCCTGGGTCTAGCATAATATATTAAAAAAAAAACAAAGAGAACGAAAAGAATTAAAACTTTGATGTAGAGTGTAAAGCGCATGTACCAAAGCCAATGGGAATCAGAGATACTTTTGATGATCAAGTGTTTGTTTGTTTGTTTGTTTGTTTGTTTTTGGTTATCAAGCTTGTAATTGTGGTTCAAAAATATCACAACTAACGGCACATTTTTTTAAAATTTTGGGATGTTTACATTCTGGTGTCCCCAAGCACCCGGGTGGATGTATAGTTTTGTCGTGTAAATTGGGTCGGATCCACCAAGCAAAGGTGAATTAAACGCGCAATTGCAACACGCCATTTGGTGGACGGATCCGGGTTCTATTGGAGTTTCCTAAAAGCTTTGCTGATGTCTTGAAACCATTGGACATAAATTAGTGTACGACTAATAAATCAGATTCATTGTTTGGTTCCCGTGGTGCGATAAATGGGGAAACATAACATGGTTCCTCCACAACAACCCCTGGTCGCGCCAGGTGACCGAAAATTTATATAAAGTGTGAGATTTTGCCTTCGGATTTCCGTCAGTTTACCCTTTTTGACAGCACCCCATCAATCTAAGGAGTTCGTTAATAATTGTTGTCGTCGTTGTTGTTGAACTTATATACTTGATCAACCATTGTATCTGCCCAGCTTAAGAGAAGAAAATCCCGCCTTGAACAACATGTCTACTGAATCCGTCGTCTCTGCCACCACACCCATCACCACTCAAGACAATGCAACTGCAAATGCAAATGCAAATGCAATTATCAATGGCGATGGCAATGACATTGTCACTACCAATACCCGAAAACCAGTCATTGAAGAGAGAATTTATATTGGAAACGTTGACTTCAGAGCCACTGAAGCCGATTTACTAAAATTATTCTCGGACGTCAACGTTTTGGGAGTCGAGATTCCGTACAAGGAACATGTAACCAAGAACAAAGTATACAAAAAACAATTGGGATTTGCATTTGCCCAGTTCCAAACCAAGGAGGATGCAGACAAGGCCATTGAAAACTACAATGGAACTAGGTACCTTAGAAGAACTATCTTCCTCAAAAAGGCAGTGCCTCCTTCTACCGAGGAAGAAAAGAAACTAAGAGCAGAGGCGTACAATGCGAAGAGAGAGGCATTCTTGAAGGAACTGCAGGAGAGAAGAGCTAGGGCCGAGGAATCTAAAAAGAAACACGATGAATCTAAGACCAACAAATCCCCACGGAACCCACTACACTCGAAAGAATCAGTCAATCCAAGCCCAATTGTTCCAAAGAACAAGTTAGGCGGCAAGCCTACCAAGGACACAATCTTTATCACTAACTTGGATTACAAGGTAAGTGTCCAGACCTTGGCTGCTGTTTTCCTGCCATTGAAACCCAAGTGGGTCCATGTGCCCATCAGAAGACCAACAAGATTTGGCTACAGAAGAAAGGGTTATACACCAACTTTCAACAAGGGAATTGCGTTCATCAAGTTTGCTGATGAAGAAACTCAAAAGAAGGCGGTCGAAAACTATAAGGGGTACGAAATCAATGGTAGACAACTCATTGTTGATATTGCCATTGATTCCAGAATTCCTACCGGTGAGGATACTGTTGATGAGGATACTGTAGGTGAGGATGCTGTTGTTGAGGATGCAAAGGCTGAAACGGAATCTCCTGTGGAGACAACTGAAAATGCTGAAAAGGAAGACGAAACCACCAATTAAGTAGGAGCAGAAAAACTGATCTTTTACATCATGGAAAGGAGTTCTTAGTTGAATATCTTTTCCACAATAATATACGACAAAAGGTATTTAAACGACAAGACATTCATGTATTTTGTGGGGCAAGAAAAAGAGTGTGTTCGTGTTTGTGTGTGTAGATCACATGATATGGTGACTGCTTTTTTATTTCTTTTCCGCCGCACACGACCTGAAATTTTTTCAAATCCGGCAATGGAAAAAAAAGAGTGAAAAGTCGCATCCATATTGGAGACCGTTTGTTGAAAGGTATAACCAACTTATTATTGCAAAATGGGTAGAGTTATTCGTAACCAAAGAAAAGGTGCTGGTTCTATCTTCACCTCTCACACCAGATTGAGAAAGGGTGCTGCCAAGTTGAGAACTTTGGACTATGCTGAACGTCACGGTTACATTCGTGGTATTGTTAAGCAAATCATCCATGACCCAGGTAGAGGTGCTCCATTGGCCAAGGTTGTCTTCCGTGACCCATACAAGTACAAGTTGAGAGAAGAAACCTTTATTGCTAACGAAGGTGTCTACACCGGTCAATTCATTTACGCCGGTAAGAAGGCTTCCTTGAACGTCGGTAACATCTTGCCATTGGGTGCTTGTCCAGAAGGTACTATTGTCTCCAACGTCGAAGAAAAGGCTGGTGACAGAGGTGCTTTGGGTAGAACCTCCGGTAACTACGTTATCATTATCGGACACAACCCAGACGAAGGTAAGACCAGAGTCAAGTTGCCATCTGGTGCCAAGAAGATCATCTCCTCCGACGCCAGAGGTGTCATTGGTGTTGTTGCTGGTGGTGGTAGAATTGACAAGCCATTGTTGAAGGCTGGTAGAGCTTTCCACAAGTACAAGGTCAAGAGAAACTCCTGGCCAAAGACCAGAGGTGTTGCCATGAACCCAGTTGATCACCCTCATGGTGGTGGTAACCATCAACACATTGGTAAGGCTTCTACTATCTCCAGAGGTGCTGTTGCCGGTCAAAAGGCTGGTTTGATTGCTGCCAGAAGAACCGGTTTGTTACGTGGTACTCAAAAGACTCAAGATTAGAGTGTCTAATTAAAGAAAACAACAAAAAATTCCATTGGTGGGGTCCTAGCGATAGGTTTAGTTCTGTGCATTATTATACATAGCTGTATTGACAAAACTGTAGACTGTTCTGTTGTTGATTTTATTGTATGCTTTTGCCGATGCCGATGGAGTGACTGCATATAGTGTCTTGTTAAACCGTCGACGAGTTTTGCACGCACCCACGAAAAGTGTTGAAAATTGTGCCTGCCTTGTCATATAAATTATACGATCGAACTTTCCTATTTCGGACGTTATGCCGTATTTTGTATGCAACTGATACGTGAGCTTAGTAATTTTTGCCTTGCCCTCGGTAGGCATTGGAAACCGTAGAGAGATACTTCAAAAGTAAATATTTTTCAACTGAGCCACACCCCATCGCCTGTTCATTGTTGGGTTAAGCTTCTTCACTTGCATGTTATATGACACTTGTTTAGATTTGCGGTGTTTCAAACAAACTCCATCTCCAAACTATTAGTCATAGAATGAAATATTGAGGGGGGAAAAGCATGAAAATTATAGGTTTTTGCGCACTTTGAGACACCTTTTTTTTTTTTTTTTTTTCTACTGAGACCTTGACCCGCTACATCTCTTCGCGGGAAAAATATAAAGATAGCTTGGGCCCGGGTTTTAAAGACGTTATAAAAACGAATTAAATATAGCGGCATTTACTTTTATATTAAAAGCAATATGTTATCACAGTCAAATTTGACGTGTCCCTTCTGGGATTATGATGACATAACTCAATGCGCCCGCGACAGGCTTGAAGCCGTGCCGCCTGTCGTCATCGGGGCCGCCTCCCTTACCGTCCTTCTCGTGAAGGCCGCGACGCTGGCTAGCAAGAAACAGTCAACCTCCAAAGAAACCCAGCCCCTTTTGGCTTCCACAGATGCCTATGGTGCTGTTGATTCTCTGAACCAACCAGAAGTCTCCATTAAAGACCGCCACTTTGATATTACGCGTTTGCCAGATACCAATGAAGACGGAACGCCTCACGGTAAAATCGAACAAGTGTATAAGAGCCCAGCCGAACGCTTCAGGGTAGCTTTCGAATACTTCCTTGTCATTTTACAGTTGGGTCTCGTTCTTTCTCTGTTTGTCGTTTCCGACCTCAACAAGCATTATCGTCTTGCCCCTTGCATCCCTTACATCAAGGCTCTTTTCTGGTTCTATATCTTTACCATCGCCTCCATCAGAGTGGCCAACTTGAGAAATGTCAAGATAAGAATGCCTAACCTCTGGTACCACTCCACAACCATCTATTTCTTCAATATTTTCCCTTCTATTCTTCTCTTTAGACTGGCCCTTATTTCCCACAAAAAGAGCCTCTACCATGTTCGTTACTACTACTACGCTGAGTTCACCATAAATACCCTTTTGTTGTTGTTGAACTTCACTGCGACTGTGGCAGATAAGCCTCTGGAGTTGTACATTCCTAGCGACGGCTCCAGACCTTCTCCTGAAAATGTCAGCTCAATTATCTCCTTAGCTTCATACTCATGGATCGACTCAATGGTATGGAAGGCTTACAAGGAGCCATTAGTGAAGGGTGATATCTGGGGTTTGCGTGAAGATGACTACGCCCTTTACGTTGTTAGAGCATTTGAAGCCTCCAAATCAGTGGCTAGTTTTTCGTTCAAGTTATTCTATCACTTTAAATGGTTATTTGCTGCCCAGGCTTTCTGGGCTATTTTAGAATCCATGCTTGTCTTTGCTCCTTCCTTGTTGTTGAAGAAGGTTTTGGAATATGTTGACGATCCTACTAAGTATCCGGTCTCCATTGCCTGGACTCTTGTCCTTTTGATGCCTTTCTTCAAAATTTTGGACTCTGTTCTTTCCGGTTGCTCCCTCTACTTGGGAAGAAGAGTCTGTGTCAGAATGAGAGCCATTATTATTGGTGAAGTGTACGCCAAAGCTTTAAGAAGAAAGATTACCGTCAGTGACATTGAAACAGAAGAAGATGAAGACTCAAAGAAGTCTGGTGACGATTCAAAGAAACCTGATGAAGAATCCAAGAAAACTGCCGAATTGGGTGCCATTATTAACTTGATGTCCATTGATGCATTCAAGGTCAGTGAAATCTGTGGTTACTTGCACTATTTCGTTGGCTCGATTCTTATGATCTTTTTCTGTGTTGTCTTGTTGTACAGATTGATTGGCTGGAGTGCTCTTGTTGGTTCCTTATCCATTCTTGTCTTGTTACCAATTAACTACAAGTTAGCCAAATGGGTTGGTGATGCTCAAAAGGTCATGTTGAAGGTCACCGATAAGAGAATCCAGAAGTTGAATGAAACCTTACAAAGTATTAGAATCATTAAGTTCTTTGCTTGGGAAAACCAATTCTTCAAGAGTATCATGGATATTAGACACGAAGAATTGTATCTCTTGAGAGTTAGAACTGCTATCTGGTGTGCCAGTGTTATTGTTTGGATGATCACTCCTACTTTGATTACATTCTTCTCGTTCTACTGCTACACCATCATTGAGGGTAACACCTTGACTGCTCCAATTGCATTCACTTCGTTGTCTTTATTCACTTTGTTGAGATCTCCATTGGATCAATTATCAGATATGACCGCCATTGTTATCCAATCCAAGGTTTCGTTGGATAGAATTGATGATTTCTTGAACGAAAAGGAAACCCACAAATACGAACAATTAAGTCAGAAACCAGGTCCTAACTCGCCTCAGATTGGTTTTGAAGATGCCACTTTCTCGTGGAACTCTCAAGGCGAATCAGACTTCCAATTGAGAGACTTGAATATCAACTTCAAGCCAGGAAAATTGAATGTCATCATTGGTGCTACTGGTGCTGGTAAGACGTCCTTGTTAATGGCTCTTTTGGGTGAAATGGACTTGGTAAAGGGTAAGGTTTTCTTACCTGGTACTATCCCAAGAGATGAATTGGTCATTGATCCACAAACAGGATTGACCGAATCGGTCGCTTACTGTTCTCAGAATGCTTGGTTGTTGAATGAAACTATCAGAAACAATATCTCTTTCGGTGCTCCATTCAACCAAGAACGTTATGATAAGGTTATTGCCGCTTGTGGTTTAGTCCGTGACTTTGAAATCTTGAGTGCTGGTGATGCTACTGAAGTTGGTGAAAAGGGTATTACTTTGTCTGGTGGTCAGAAGCAAAGAGTTTCTTTGGCTAGAGCATTGTACTCCAACTCAAAGCATGTCTTATTAGATGACTGTTTATCTGCTGTGGACTCTCACACTGCTTTGTGGATTTACGAAAACTGTATTTCTGGTCCATTGATGGAAGGCAGAACTTGTATATTAGTTTCGCACAATGTTGCTCTTACTGTCCAAAAGGCCGAATGGATTGTTGTTATGGAAAATGGTAGAGTCAAGAACCAAGGTCCTGCTAACGAATTATTACATTCTGGTGACTTGGGTGATGATGATTTGGTTAAATCTTCTGTGTTGAACTCTCAGAACCAATCTTCTACTAACTTGGTCAGTTTGGAAGAAAAGAACTCCAAAATGAAATTGAAGGCTGCTGCTATTGATCAAAAATTGAAAGCTCTTGCTGAACCTACCCCTGATGATGTTGTTAAGACTGATGGTAAGTTGGTCGAAGAAGAGTCCAAGTCGGAGGGTGTCGTTAGTAAAAAGGTATACATCGAATACGGTAAACTCTTTGGTGGTCGTGGTGTGTGGTTTATTATCCTCAGTTGTTTCATTGTTCCTCAAATTATCTACATGTACCAATCCTACTGGTTAAGAAATTGGTCTATTCACTCCGAAGCTGAAGCTGCGTTAAGTCAGATTTCCTTAGCCTTCGTGGGTACTTCTTACGACAATACTCAAATTCTGCAATTGCCTGTTATTCGTACTTTTACAAGTGGAGTTAGATTGGTGTCCACGTTTGCCAACAAAGTTGACAACTTTAAAAAAGAAAAGTCCACAATGTACTACCTTGCTGTCTATGGTATCATTGGTGTTGTCTACTCGCTTTTGGCTACATTCAGAGTAGTTATCACCTTATTCGCTGGTATTCGTGCCTCCAACAGAATCTTTAAGCAGGTGTTGACTACTGTCATGAGAGCTAAATTGAGATTCTTTGATAAGACTCCAATTGGCCGTATTATGAACAGATTCTCCAAGGATATTGAATCCGTCGATCAAGAATTGACTCCATTTGCTGAGTTGGTCTTTGTTTGTTTTGTTCAGTGTGCTTCCACTTTATTCTTGATTGTTTTTATCACTCCAGGTTTCTTGATCTTTGCTGCGATAATTGCATTCTTGTATTACTTGGTTGGTGTCTTCTACCTTACTCTTTCGAGAGAATTGAAGAGATTCGAATCGATTACTAAGTCTCCTATTCACCAGCACTTCTCTGAATCTTTGACTGGTGTTGCAACTATTAGAGCTTATGGTATTGAATCTAGGTTCATGAAGCAAAACTTAAATGCTATTGATGCTAACAACAAGCCTTTCTTTTACTTGTGGGTTGCCAACAGATGGTTGTCTTTACGTATTGATACCGTTGGTGCTATGGTCATGTTGTTTGCCGGTATTTTTGTTATTCTTTCTGTTGGTTCTATTGACGCTGGTTTGGCTGGTTTGTCCTTGTCATATGCTATTGCCTTCTCCGAGAGTGCCTTGTGGATTGTTCGTCTTTACTCTAACATTGAAATGAACATGAACTCGGTTGAAAGATTACAAGAATACCTCGATGTTGACCAAGAGCCACCATATGAAATTAAGGAAACCGAACCACCAGCATCGTGGCCAGAAAGCGGTGCCATTTCTGTCAAGGATTTGTCTTTGAGATATGCTCCAGAATTGCCTCGTGTCATCAAGAATGTTTCATTTGAAGTTGAACCTAATCACAAGGTTGGTATTGTTGGTCGTACGGGTGCTGGTAAATCGACTATCATTACAGCTTTCTTTAGATTCTTAGATCCAGACACTGGTTCTATCAGCATTGATGGAGTTGATATCACCAAGATTGGTTTGCGTAACTTGCGTTCTGCCATTACCATCATTCCACAGGATCCAACTTTGTTCACTGGTACTATCAGATCTAACTTGGATCCATTTGGTCAATACACTGATGCTCAGATGTACGAAGCCTTGAAGAGAGTTAACTTAATTGGAGCTGACGAAGTTCAAAACAATACTGATGCTGAAAACAGCAATAAGTTTTTCAACCTTGATGGTCCTATCACTGAAGGTGGTGGTAATTTGTCGCAGGGTGAAAGACAGTTGGTATGTTTGAGTCGTTCGTTACTTACCAACCCTAAGGTTATGCTCTTGGATGAAGCAACGTCTTCTATTGACTACAAATCGGATGCTATGATTCAACAAACCATTCGTGACGAATTTACCAGCTCAACCATCTTGACCATTGCCCATAGATTGAGAACAATTATTGACTACGATAAGATTTTGGTCATGGATGCTGGTAGAGTTGTTGAATACGACAATCCATACGTCTTAATTACAGACAAGAATTCGTTGTTCTACAGTATGTGTGAGAACAGTGGAGAGTTGGATTCTTTGATCAAGATAGCCAAGGAAGCATATGTCAAGAAGATGAACAATAAGTAATCTGAACATTTTTCAAAAATATTTAATATTAATACATAAACATTTATTGAACTGATTCGGCTGCAAAAGCAACAAAACAAAAATTAACAATATGAACATAAAAAGTGTGTGAAAATACTGAAGAATCTTTTCACGTGATCTTATCTTATCTACAGCCACCACAACATCGGAGTCTAAACATAAGGAATGATCCACTGATTTGCAATGTCAGAAATATCTATTCCCTTAAACGAAATGGGAAAGGAAACAGGAGTTGCAATTAATGAGTATGAGGAATTACCACTTCTTGCTGGCGATGACTACACTGCTCCTGCTACTCATTTGAATGGTAACATCTCTTATCTCACCGACTTGGAAGACTTACCACAGGGCAGGCATCTTGGTTTGTTTTCCACAATTGTGTTATTTGCCTCTCGTATTCTCGGGAGCGGGATCTTTAGTTTGGCTAGTGGAGTCTATGCCGATTGTGGACAATCGATATTCCTCTTCTTTCTTTCTTGGTCAATAGCCGCTGTGCTTGCATTCAGTGGTCTTTTTGTATACTTGGAATTGGGATCGTTGGTTCCAAGAAGTGGTGGTGCTAAAGTATTTTTGGAATTCATCTATGAAAAACCACACTTGTTAGCAACTGTCGCTTTCTCGATCTATTCCATTGTATTCGGTTTCTCAATCTCGAATGCATTGGTGTTTGGTGAATACTTATTGCATGCATTTGGAATTGAACCCACAGAATTACGTACCAGAGTGACTGCCTGGTTGTTTTTATTCATTGTTGCTGCCATTCACGGGATTAGTATCCACCATGGTGTAAAGATTCAAAACTTTCTTGGAGCTTTGAAAATTCTCTTGTTGGTGGTTATGACAGGAACTGGCATTTACCTGTTGTTTCCCAGTAGCTTAACAGGCATTGAATCAAATCTTGATTGGCATGATGCCTTCCGCACAAAGTCTACAGTAACTGCATCTTCATTTGCCAGTTCAGTGATTCGTGCCTCTTTTGCATTCTCTGGCTGGAATTCAATTCACACAGTTTCTAGTGAGATTAAGGATCCGGTTCGTACCTTCAAGATTGCTGGCCCGGCATCTTTGGGTATTATTGCAATTACTTATCTCTTTATGAACTTTGCATATTTGGTAGTAATTCCTTCTGATGAATTAGCCAATGGTGGAACATTGGTTGGATCCAAGCTTTTTGAAAAAGTTTTTGGGTACAGACTTGGAAAGCAATTCTTGACATTGGCAATTGCTCTTTGCACTGGAGGTAATGTGTTCGTTGTTGCCTACACCCTTGCAAGATCTATCCAGGAAGTATTCAGGGAAGGATATTTACCTTTCTCAAAGCTTATGTCCTCCAACCGACCATTTGGGGCTCCACTTCCAGCACTTGCTTTGAGTATGTTGACCACCACAATAGTATTTGTATTTGCCCCTGTCGGTGATGTTTACAATTATATCGTTGCCTTGGAGGGTTACATCAACCAGTATTTCATACTCTTGCTTGCTCTTGGAATCTTTATTGTCAGGAAGAGATACCCTGAAATTAGAGCGCCAATACGGTCTTCTTTGATCGGTACTTCTTTGGTAGTTGTGATTACAGTATATTTGATTATAACTCCATTGACAAGCAAATCAACCAATCAGTTGGCAGGATGGCCACCTTATCCGATTGCTGGAATTGGATTCTTGATATTATTTGTACTGTTCTGGGCAGTGAAATTTCGAATATTTCCATGGGTATTTGGTTACGATTTGGCGTCAGAAGAAATCAAGCTCGATGATGGCTTGGTTATTAAACAATGGATTAAGCATTATAGATAGATACGTAACTTTTGTTTATTTGTTTGTTTTTTTAATTCACGACTCGGTTATAATTTTATCAACTTTGCGAACGAATTCAGTAAATTGCTTGTCTTTCAACTGGTTAATAATCAACTCCTTTAGTTCCAAATCACTCAATTCTTGCAAGTGTTTTAATTGGGCAGGATTTTGAACTTGGGGAGCTTCTGGTATAGCTACAGCTAATGGATACCCCATCTGCGATGCCAACGCATGTTGTTGCGAGTAAAGTGGTGGTAATTGCTGGGAAAAGATTTGGGAGTAGTTGGGATGCTGTGAAAATACTTGTGTAAATGGTTGTTCAAGTCCAGTCTGTTCCTTCTCTGGAGTGGAATCTGCTGTGGGTAAATGTAATTCATTCTTGATGCAATCGACACATTTATCAAACGCATCTTTGATGTCAAACCCAAGCTGAAACCGCTTGACCACTTGACCTTGAGCATCTGACTGTTTGTATCCAATGGATGGATATCGAATAAGTACGGCAATTGTGTTGGAATTCCCCTCTATTATGAATCGATCCTAGATATTAGTATATTGACCGTATACGTCTTGTGACTTTACTTACAAGTACAGTTCCACGCCATTGGATGGTGACGGTGATCGTTTCAGGCTGCTTGTAGAAGAGAACTTCCAAGTCTGACCTTTGAGGGTAATGAAACCAGTCATTTTCCTTGCGAACAGAATATTTACGGATATCAAACAGAAACAAGTGTGACATGATTAGTTTTTTTTTGTTTTGTTTTTTTTTTGGCTGCAAAATCTCATAAATTTATAGTGCACTAATAAAACTAAATGTAGACAAATCTATACTTATTCCTTGGAACAATCTCTTCCAAACAAAGCAACCTTAACCCAGTCTAAAGTGACCAAGACTTGGTTCTTAACAGAAAGACACATGTAGATGTAAGCCGATCTCCAGAAGAAGAAGGTAAGAGTACCACCGGTAGTGACGTTGGACCAACCGCCCCAGACCAAGTCAGCAACAGCTCTTTCAGAACCAATGTAGGCCAAAGAACCTTGATGTTGATACTGGAAGACAGGAAGCTTTTGTTCAGCCTTGGCCAACTTCTTGGCCAATCTGTCGGTGTTGTCAGCTGGACCTGGGTTACTTAACGTGAACTTGATCGTGTCGATTTCGTGCAACTTTGAAAAGTGCTTGGCTAAGTACTGACCTTCTTGGAAGGCAACTTGTGCAGTAGGAGCGTACTTGGTAAAAGTACAGTCACCCAAGGCATAAATGTTGTTAGTACCGTCAACAAGCAATCTTTCGTCAAGCAACAAACCTCTTCTGGCATTCTTTTGTTCATCAATCTTGGAAGTCAAGTTTCTAACAATTTCTCTTGGAGCATTACCGGTAGCCCAAATCAAGACACCATATGGAATCTCAACCATTTCAGTGGAGCCATCCTTTCTCTTCACTTGGGCAATCACGTTCTTGTCATTGACCTGTTTCACCATGGTGTTGGTCTTCAAGTCGATGTTAGTGTCCTCGAAAACTTGCTTGGTGTAATCAACCAACTTTTTGTTAAAGGTGTTCAAGACATTTGGCAAAGCTTCAATCAAACTGACCTTGATTTCACTGGCAACTTCTGGAATCCATTTCTTCAAGTCCTGGTCAATGTAATCTTGTAATTCACCGGCAACCTCAACACCAGTTGGGCCACCACCACAGACAACAATCGACAACAATCTCTTTCTTTCTGGGTCATCCTTTGGCAAAATGTTAGCGGCTTCGATGACGTCCATCAATCTCTTTCTGATCGTAATCGAATCGCTGATTTCCTTCAAGAAAGTCGAGTGTTCAGCAACACCAGGAATACCGAAAGTAGATGGCTGGGCACCGACACCAACAACAAGGTAGTCGTAGTTAAGCGAGGTGGTGATTTCTTCAACTCCGGTGTATTCAGCGACAGTAGACTTGGAAGAAGAGGTGTCCTTACCGGAGTGACCGGAGTGGACGGTGGTGGATTGCTTAAGAGTAACAACGTTGTTGATAGGGTCAATACTAGTGGCTTCAGCTTCCAAGTAGATGACTTCACCTGGACGCGATCTAGTGATTGATCTAACTGGTTCGATAATCGATCTCAATTCAACAGTACCGGTAGGACAGGAAGGCAACAATGGGGTGAAAAGAAAGTAGTTTCTTGGAGAGACAATCACCACGTTGTACAAGGTGGTGTCCAAATTCTTCAACAATGAGACGGAACCCCATCCAGAACCCAAGATCACCAAGGTTTTCTTCTTTTGGCCGGTTTCAAAGGCAGGAACCTGCTTCAACTGGTCGGCAGGATAAGATTCCTTCCAGACCTTGTAGCCAACGGTAGCAATACTACCGAGTACTGCCAAGGTGGTGAAGCCAACGGTGTATCTCCAGGCTTTTCTTAAGGGGCCGATTCGTTTAGGAGTGGCCGGGTTAGTTTGGGAAAACGTTCTAGCAGAGTTCGAGAAGAATCTTCTGCTCGAGTCTCTCAAGAAACTTGTGTTGACTCTGTTCATCATTGTTGGCAGACAGAAAACCGTAGAACAATTGGAACGACAACTAAAAAGGCTGCTAAAAGAGACTTGAGAAGGATAGCACGGAAAAATTTTGTCGCTTTTCGGTACTGCAAACTCCGAGCGCAAACAGACAGGACAAACGGACATCCGTGCACCAGTAGTTAAGCACCACACCACAGCGCGCGATTCTGCCGAGCGATCGCATTCCCTAATCAGCGTCCTAGCCGCCTTTTCAAAACTGTGCGGTTCCGGCCACACCCAGCCATCGAGCGTTAGACCATTACCCTTGGAATCATAATGGATTCTTTTTAAAGAAGAAAAAAAAACAGTTATGTAATGTAAGCTTAAATAGCGCCACTCACACGTTCTTCGTTCCACCGGTTTAACTTCTCCTTTCGTAAATGGTATGATTTACGTAGAGCACGAAATTGCTGGAGATCGCTGGCTAGTGAAGATTCTTCGTCCACTTTAGCTGTCGCAGAGGCTGCTGCAGTAGAAGCAGCGGTTACTGATTCTTGGTGTAATGCTTCAATAGTTTGTGCAAACTTGTTTTTGATCAAGAAATCAGAATTGAAATTCGCTGCCAACAGCTGGTACTGGATCACTTCCAAGTTGGTGAATTCCTGGTAAACTTGTTGAATGGTTTTGATCTGGTTAACGATTTTCTGGCTCACTTCATCGTATTGACCAAGAAGTTTGGCCACATCACCGTGTTTTGACTCGATCTCGTTGAGTTGGGTCACAATCTCGGCCTTTTTTGCTTGGTGTGCCGCTAGTTGATGGACATACCCTTCAAGAAGTGCCGGAGTGGCAAGGAATTCGTCAATACTGGCTGTTGGAAGTGATTCAACCGCTGGTGGAAGAGGGACAGCTTCAAGATTCTCCACAGTAACTGGTTTGATACTCATTTATTGATGTTTTGTGGTGGCTATAAAAAGGCTGGTGAGAATAAAATTGATCACTCCGCGCATCAAAAGATTTAGTGAAACTGTGATGTAAAAATCCTTCCCCCAACAATTCCCAACGCAACAAATCCAAAATAAAGTATTGAAACCAATAAATGAGATCTTAAAGGTATCAATATTGGGTTATTTCTGTAGAAAATCGTCTTTACAGAATTTCGTTTTATAATTTATTTACAATCTTTTTTAAAGAATGTAAAATTCTTTAAATTTTCTCACATCTCCATAATCTTAATAACTCTCATTATTCTTTGCAATATTTACAAATATACATCCTTTATATATATTTATTCTAATCATTACTTCATAGCTCTTCTCTGCATCTTCTCCAAGTTTCTCTGTTCTCTTGCGTTCTGGTCTCTTTCGATTCTCTTATTAGCCCATTCACGGATTCTTTCACCATAAAAGTAACAGAAAATAGGGAACGGAATCCCCAAAACAAGACCAATGATCCCACACATAGTGTTACCCCAGCCATACCCCAAACGGTCGTACATCTTGCCAGCAAATAATGGAAACGAGAATCCAAAAAGTGACCGGAACAACGCTGCCGCTGCCACCGAAGAGGCTGCGAAACGCGGGTTCATGTCGATCAAGTAACTCTGGGTCGTCTGGAACACACATACAAGACCACAAGCAAAAATCGCCAGCCCAATTCCCGGCATGATCCAGTGAAGCTGTTTTTCAGCCAGCCAACCAAACCAAAACAATCCCACAGGGATAAAAAATGACCCGATAAACAAGCATGGTAAACGGAACTCAGGCTTAGCGACTCCACCGTTGCGTTCAGTGAGCTTATTATACGCTTTACCCATCAAATATGTCCACATAAACACACCAATCAAGAATCCTACTCCCATAGGAATGTACATCAAACCAGTGATGCCCTTGCTGAAGCCGTATTGAACGTGGAAAATTTGAGGGAAGGTGATAATCATCAAATACATAAACCCGTATGTGAACGCCATAAACGACCCAAGACCAATAATCATTGGGTGAGTAAAGAGTAATTTCACAGGACGGGTCATGGTCAATTGAATCTTGCCCCAAGTACTTTCGACATCAGCAATTTCGTAAATGGTGTGCAAGCTTTGGTTGCCGGTTTCCCGGCGCAAACGACGTGCCTTTCTCTTGAGCAAGGTAGGTGTATAGGTTTCTTTAAAGAAGATGGTAGTGAAAATGGCCACGGCAGCATTGAACATGCATAACACGTAAAATACCCATCTCCAAGGCTTTTTCTCGACTATGAAGCCAGAAACCACCGGTGCAATCACCGGACCCAAAAGTGGCGCTAAAAGGTAACCAGCAAGAGCGTTGTTTCTACTCTTGGCCTCAAACAAATCAGCAATGACTCCGGCACCGACATTGAGCGGCACACAGCCAAATAATCCACCAATGAACCGAAAGATCATTATTTGCGCCGTGTTTTGAGAGAAAGCACATCCCAAGTTGAAGAAGAAAGACATCCAGACCGCACCGTCAAGAACCAACTTTCTTCCAAAAGTATCGTATTCACTCAAGGGAGCAATAAGTAAAGGTCCAAGAGCCCATGCCAAGATCTGGATCGACACCACCATCGCCTGGATGATGGGTGATTCAATATGGAACTCAGCACTAATTTCGGTCATTGCTGGAGAAAGCATCGATGAAGACATGGGAGCCACAAGTGCATAGAGCGACACAAAGGCCACCAAATAAGCCTTGGTGAAAAATGGCCAATTTTTGGGGTCTTCTGGGTCATCTGTGCCGTGCCAGGTAATAAGTTCAGGATCAATTTTATTGAATTCCTGGCCACTGTTTTCTATGGGGATCACGGTTTCTGGAACGTCTTGGTACCAGCTTTCCACATCGTCGTTATCCATGTGGTCGGTAGCACGGATTGCCAACTCGTCCAAGATTGTGTGTCTGGTAGCGGTTCTTCTGATTTCGATTTCGTCGCTTTCCAAGTCACCGTAGATTTCTCGCACAGAGTAATGGCTGTGGGTATCCAGATACCGTCTTGAAGAGGCGTTTGATTCACGACGAGGTTTATTCTGGCGTTCGTAGTTTGATACTGTGAACGCAATGGGCGTCTCATCACCCGAGGACAGAGCACTAAGACTGGCGTGGCGGATGTCCACCAATTCGCTCTTTTCACTGCTGGTATCCATATTTTCTTTTTCTTGTTTTTGATTTATTGTCATATGTTATACCCAGCCCTGGATGACAAGCTAAAATGGGAATCTGCAGCACTATTTAAACTTAGCCGGATCTTCTTCCCGAGAAATCACTAGTTCGGTTACTGGCGCTTCGCACTGAAAATTCACCAAAATGAGTAGCCGAGACAAATAATTTTGCAGCAATTGCAGGTTGCAACTCGCGGTGCGCTCGGTTACCATCGGTAATTTCGAAACTAATAGAAAAAAGTAAGATATCTTATCGGTAATGGTACAATTAATCTATAGTACATATTTTGTTTTTAGAAATGGAACATAATCAGTTCTTTTGAGATTTAAGAAGTGACTGTTCAATCATATCAATCGATCCTTCAACTTCGCTTGCATCCATGCCGCAACAGAGTGCAATTAACTTACAGTACTTGCTCAACTTATCGTTCTGCGAGTACCGCGACACAATCGGCGGCGTCTTTGCCAGCCGTGGAGTCAGTGGCTCGGTCTTGAGATCCGCATCGTCTCCCACAGTTGGTATCTCTACCTGTTTCTCGTATAATTGAGCCACCAACTTCTCCTTCTTGATGATTTCGTGGGTCAATTCCACTGCACGACAATACCGCTCCTCGTAGTTGTCGGCTGGCGCATTTTCGCCCGATCCAACACCCTGCAATTCCTCTGCCACCAACCGCTCAAGTTCCTCAGTATGCTTCCTGGCACTGACTTTCTTGAGCATATCAACTTTGATTTCCAACTCGTTCTTGCGCTGCAAGAACTGGAAACACAAGTCGTTGATCAAGCGATAGATCTCGTCCTGGATAATCTTGTCGCGCCGAGTATCCAATACCAACTCTTGAGGGTTTTCTTCCGACATCGACTTCTCCAAGTCTTCAATTAAATACTCGAGCTTAAAGAACGTCAAGATCGCCTTCTGCGACGCAAACTTTTCCTGGTTGATCATCTTTAAGATCCGGAAAAATAAAAGAATCGTGGCATCCTTTTCACTCAATTCTTTGTCGATGGAGTAAGCCAACTCAGTTAACTTCTCAGTGATCAAGTTCGAGGTGGTGTTCTGTAAATTGACTGCCATCTTTGAGAAATGAAGCTGGCTCTCGAAATTCTGGGTGTTCGAGGCATCATGTGCTATCAAGCCCAAACCATCGGAAACTTCTTCACCCTCGTCTTGTTCTTCCTGGTCGAGTCGTAAAATGTAATTGTGTGAAGCCAAATAATCTTCCACCGTATATGAAACCAAGTTGCGTAGACCGAAGTTGAGGTACTTGTGATATAATATGAATACCTTGATGCACGTTTTGTTAAGATTAAACGCAGCAATGTGGAAAGCAGTGTTTCCGTCGGAATCTTGATAGTTGACAAATTTGGACACCAAATCTTTCTTTTCGGGATCTTCGTCGTCACTGCCGTCATCGTCCTCCAGGGCCTCGATAATCTTTTCAAACAAGTTTTCTAGATAGTACAGGGCAAATGCTTCCTTCTTTTTATCCTTTTCCATGGCAGCGATATGGTGTAGCACGGTTTTACCGGAATTGTCCACTGAAAGTAATGATTCGAGCAATAAGTGTAAGATAGAAGGAAAGTTTTTGAGCTGGAATGAGTTGCTGAACTTTACCAAAAACATGAGTGGGGTTTCTCCCTGGTTATTGCGTACATCTGGAGATATTTCAAATGTATTCAACAAAAATTCTATGATGGCGACATTGGCCATTGAACAGGCCCAGTGGAAAATGGTATTGCCCTCGTTATCGATATGTTGGTTTATATTTATCTTGGAGATGGGTTGTGGAGGGTTGGTGATCAGTTCAGGGATGGTGTTGGATCGTATTTTATTGTCATCCAAGAAAAATGTCAAGAGGCTCGAAAAGTATTCTGAGTAAACTTGCAGTCCATCCAAGCTAGGTTGATGGTACTGGCTGAGGTTGTAGGGATCGTGTGAGTTATTACCGCCATTGCTGAGATTATGTGATTGAATAATCTTGTGGAACAGGTTGCTGGGAGTGGAAAAGAGTTCTTTTGCAGTCATGAGGGTACTTCCCTGCGAGTCTATCGGTACATTGCGCTCATCATCGCTTTCCACCAACTCCAAATCTTCATTTTTGAGGTGCATGTTCAGTGTCATAACCTGGATAGCGTCCTGTTCGGTGTCTTGGCGTTGGAGCAGTGGTTTGAACGTGCCTATGCTGGGTCCACTGATAGGCGTGGTATCTGAATGTTGGAGTGAAGGCTGGTCCTGGCCGGAGAGTGTAACTCTCTTTGGTCTGCCACGCTTTCGGGGTGGTTCTGTTGATCCTGTGCTTGTAAATGACGACACGCTTTTGGATTTACGGGCGGGTGCCGCCAAAGAAGCCTGGCGTTTGGCGACGTTAAGAGCCGACGCATGGTTGTGTTTTGGAGCTGGAGGTGGCGTGTCTGACTTTCCCTCGATGTACTGGAACTCAAAGATTGGCCGTAATACGTCAAAGACACCAAAGTTTCGGGCTATTTCAGCGCCTAGGCTCAAGGGTACGTAAGTTCCTTGGTACTTACCGTAACCGCCCTGGACCTTTTCGTGGATGCCTGTTTGGACGTCTTTTTCAAGAATACGTGTTCGTTTTGCTTTGGGAAACTTTGCTATTTTGAGGATGTGGGTGGCATTGATCCATGAATCCAGTTTTCTTCTCATGATGGGTCCTTCCGACGTGACGAACTCAAAAACCGGCACGTTGGAGTACGTTGCTGAATATATCTGGGTATTTGATGACATGATCCCAGAAACAATTAGGTTTGGATGTGGGTATGTGTGGGTGTGGGGATAAGGGTTGGAATTGGATGGTAGTAGAAGCAACGGCAACAGCGTCTGACGGTTGGGGATGGTGATTGTTTTGTTAAGGTTTCTAGTGGGAGGTATATGCAGGGAAGAACTCGATGGAGAAAGACAATAGTGCGAGGAATGAGCCAACGTAACCAAACAAACGAACAAAACAACATCGAGCCGTTTTAAGTGAAAATAAGAAAGAAATATCATTAGAAAACATTACATATAATAGATTGGAGAGATGTTAATTAAATACATCTTTTATTTTTACTGTGGCCAAATTTCTTTCTTTCTTCTGTTAATGGTTTCACATGATTCCATTACTGTTAGAGATCTAAGATCTGTAATCTACAAGTATATTTTTTTCTTCCTTCTCTTCTTGTTTTCCTTTGTTGACTTGTCTACTGGTTTTTTTTTTCTTTCCTGTTTCTATCATAATTTATCCCATCCTTCTTCTTGTTTCTGAAATTGGTATTAATCTTTGTATTGGTTCATTTTCTCTTATTCCTCATTTATATATACACCATTAATTTAGTTTACAATTATGCCTTTCTGTTTATTCTCTTTTTTTTTTGTTGTCACTTTTTTCATGCCTATGATAACATTAGGCCCCATAACCGGTAAATCACCACTGTTAGAATGGCTAGCATCACCACCATAACACACGTTACATGTATTTTGAGCTGTGAAAACGATGCACGTGTCGACAGCTCTTCCGTAAGAGGAATACTCCCCACATGCTCCGCAGCATTCATGCAAACATCTCTTCGATTGATTATCTGACAGTCATGATTACTGACTGGCCGTCTTAGTATTGCTCTTCCCAAAAAAATCTCAGTATATTTCTGAAGTCCTGGATCGAACGCCAGAAATGCCGCTTCAAGAATCGAAGTTTCCCGCTCGATTCCACTGGTAATCTTTTCAATCTTACGAAGTTGTTTGATGATGGGTGGTGTAAGTTCCTGAATTCCAACCACATCATCGGTAATGGTCGAAAGTGAAAACAAATAATGTGCTTTGCCGAAGCTACGACACACTTCTTCGGTCTGACTGGTAAGGTCAGGAATATGAAGTTTCTTCAAGTTGTTGAATGATGTAAAGAAGATATCAATGCAGCAGAGTGTCCGGGTAGCCATACCAAACACCTCCAAGCATGTATCCAACACCAACTGGCATACGGGCTTAATTTTGTGTTCGTAGTGCTTATCCTCCCATGTAGCCTTTGAGATGGCAAATTGGGGATACTCACCAAAATTTCGGTTCAAACGTCCTTCAAGAACCACAAATTGTCTCATGCAGTTAGATGCCATCTCTGTAACATCATCATAATTGGGAATTTTGTTAAGGAGTGTAGCATATATCGTCATGATATCCGTAAAGAGATGTACTATCTTTTTCACTTGAACAAGATAATTATATGCCGCATGGTTCAAGCAATACTTGAACAAGTTTGCATGTGTCATTATCAACTGTTTATGGACATCAGGTAGCTCGGAATTTAGGGTGATTTTGCAGTTACCGATTGAGTAAGTCATTCGATGAGGTTCAAAAAATCGCTAACCTCGAAAGAAATTAGATATTCGCGATTATATCAAGAAAAGGCAAAGAAAGAAAAAAAGAAGAGTCAGATTCCGAGTAAATATTCTTTTAAAAAAACTATGGCGGTTTTTGGTTTATTTAAGAAAGGATTTGATCCAGATACGTTTGAACGTGAACTCAATACTTTAACAGATACAATTTCTGAATCCCAACAGACTCTTGCCCGTTTACAGTCCCGTAAAACCGCTCTTACTCGCTCTCTCAGACGATACCTTATCTTAGGCTACGTGTTGATAGTGGCATATGACTATTTACAGGTTCCTGCTACGGTGGTAGGACGCAATTTTATCCAGATCTTTGTTTTGGGTCAGACTCGGGCCCAGTGGCAACTTCTTTTGTTATATCCAATTGTTGGATATGTGCTACTTTATGTGCTTAATGCCACATTTACCTGGTTGATTAGACGCCAGAGCAATGGTTTAAAGTCATTGAGAAAGAAACATCAGGAAAAGATTGATGAATTGAAGAAAATCACCAACTTTAATGCCACCAACGACTTGCTTAATCGCTACGATAAAAAGTCCCAGAAACCATCGCAGCCTCCACAGCCACTCCAAAAGCAACCACCACTTAAACTGGCCAAAACTCCCAAGCAACCCAATGACCCGCGCCAGAAATCGCAGACAGCTCCAACTCCAACAAATCCTATTGAATTAACCAACAAAAAAAGAACTATCCAGGATAGATTATTGGATGTGTTGATTGGGTCGGACAACAATGAGGCCACAGAAAAC
The DNA here is from genome assembly GCA_030568455.1 of Teunomyces tritomae. Classification (NCBI taxonomy): domain Eukaryota; kingdom Fungi; phylum Ascomycota; class Pichiomycetes; order Serinales; family Debaryomycetaceae; genus Teunomyces; species Teunomyces tritomae. Next base: position 308,622 of record JAJMFZ010000010.1, read on the forward strand.
AGGTACGCGTTGATTTGTATCAACTGTTTCTCACACAACGGTTTGGCACCACCAAGCACCACCAATCCAGCCACTATCAGGTATCAATGCTGGAAGTGTGGTGCCATGAATGGAGAAATCAAGGAGCTTACTGAGTTGAGAAAGCAGGAAAGAGAAGTGAGAGAACAAGAAGAGCACAAACAACACGAACCAGCCAAAGCTGATGATAACAAGAATGTCCAAGAGACAATAAAGGACGATAACAAGAAAGAGGAGCAATTAAAAGTGGAGGAGGATAAATAGGGTACTTAGTGTGTATTAAATCTAAGACAAGTCCATGATAGCGTTGACCATGTCACCCTTGTGGGCTCTCAAAGCCTTAACAGCCTTAGCTCTAGAAACTTGGGTTTGTTCAACAATGATGTCAATGTCCTTAGCATCCAAACCAGATTCGTCAACTTCACCTTCTTCTTCTTCTTCTGGAGCAGCAGCATCGTTCAAAGAAGCAGCTTGCAAGTCAGCAGTGATAGATTCTGGGGACTTGTCGTCTTCTTGAGCGGCAGCGTTGGCAGCAGACTTAGCCAAAGCTTCTTGTTGAGCTTGAGCTTCAGCAATTCTTTGGTTCATGTCATCAACCTTACCTTCACCGAAAACAACGTAGGTACCAGCAGCAGATCTGTAGACTTCTGGAGCATCAATGGCGTAGATCAAGTTACCTCTTTGCTTGAAGGTGACTCTGGTAATACCCTTGATTTGCTTCAAGTTCAACTTCTTGATCAATTCTCTGGCCTTCTTTTCGTTCTTGGAGATAACGTTAACTTCGGCACCTTGTGGGATTTCTTCGATAGACATTTTTTTTAGTAGTGGGGTTGTTGGATGAAAAGTTTCCAATTAAAAGTTGAAAAGTTTTATTTGGTCGACGAATCCGAGATTCTGTCATGTGATAAAAACCAGCTGACTACACACTTTAGCCCGCAAAAAATTAACCGATGAGAAGAAATTACCCGGACTCCAACCTCAGATGTATAAAAGGAGATGGATCGTCGCCACCTTTACCGGTTTTCTTTTTCTTTTCTCTGTCGACGTACTTCATAGGATCATTTCTATAGGTCACGTCCCTCTTTGACTCTTCTAAAGAGCCACTGAATCCAACTTGGTTGATGAGTAAGATACCCTTATACCCTCAAAGTGAGAAATATATTTAGCTTGTCCGTGATTCTTTGCAATCCGGTCATCTACATTATTTTTGCCTTGCACGATGAATTTTTTTGGACTTGTTCCTTAACTTTCATTAAAGGAGCGATGATCTTGACCCCTTTCTACATGCTTTCTCGGAAGATTTAGGCTGGGGTGGGTATAAGTGGCTGTCTGACAAGTTACTTTACTATTTATAGTATAGTGACTATAGTTAATCTTTGTTGTTTTCGTCGACCACGATACAAAAGATGTGTATCAATTTGGTATTACCCACATATCAACTTGATATCGGCTTGTATCATTGTATTTGCGATTTGATTCTGGTTGCAAAGGCTAGATTACTTTATTTGGGCCGAAAATTAAGGTCTTGTACTGCCCTTTTAGGATAGCGATGCCTTGTTTTCCTAATCTGGTAACCAGCAACCACTGGTCATCGTTACTTTTAAAAAAAGTTTTAGGGAGGGTAAGGCTGATGTCTATATACAGTCGCATCCGTAGGGACCGAGTGTCATCAGGTTTCAGAACCCAGCCACGATCGAAGAAGCGTAACCGTGGGGATGTAAAAAGAAATGAGACGGCTTTGTGCGTTTTGATTTTGTGGAGTGACAGGTAACTGTGTTCTCTATTGGCTGTGCGGATCCCTGCGGATCCCTGCGGAACATTAGTTCATCTTAAATCCGAAAAAACTCCCTTTTTCGTCATGACATTTCCGTATTTTGCATGCCAAAAAAAACAAACCTTTCGGTGCGGCGGGCTTTTTTTCTCTATTTTGATTAGCGCTATTTGCTTTTTTTTTTTTTTTGCTTCCCTACTATTTCCGAATTTCAACTTATTAGTAAACGACCCAGCTTCCCCTACAAAATTCACGGGCACTTTTACTACAATCTAACGTATTCCAGTTGTTTTAGAAGGAAGGATAGTTGACGAATAAGTTTGGGTGACCATGCCTGAACAATCTGTAACATCCTCATATAAAGATGAGTCGGAGGCTAAGTTGCCCGCCAGTGACGAAATCTCCTCCAATAATAACAGCAGAACCCAATCCAGAATATTGCCAACTTACTCGGCTCAGGACCTTATCAAAACCCAACCTCCTAGTTTTAAAGAGAGGATACATCGCTATTTCTTTCTTAAGGGCATAGCCAACCGGCCCCAATTTCTCCAGGATATTTACGTCACCCTCCCTCGTTATATCTACGTTAACTATGACTTGCCACAAGATTTGAAGGATGCCGAAAACAACCCCATTATCACTTACCCTAGAAACAAAATCAGAACAACGAAATATACCCCCATTTCATTCATCCCAAAGAACCTTTTGTTCCAGTTCACAAATGTTGCTAATACTTATTTCTTGATCTTGGTTATCTTGGGTGCGTTCCAGGTGTTTGGTGTCTCTTCTCCCGGTTTGGCAGCTGTGCCATTAATTGTCATTGTGGCTCTTACCGCCATCAAGGACGCATTTGAAGATTACAGAAGAAATGCCAGTGATGCTGAACTCAATACCTCCCCAGTTCATCTCTTGCAAGGATTGGAAAATCCAAATGTCTTGTCCCAGGATTTGACCACTTGGAGAGCTTTTAAGAAAAAATGCTCAAGAATGACCCACACAACAATCACTGGTATCAGTAACGGTTGGGTAAAAGTATTCGGTAGCAAAAAACAGAAGAGAGATTTGATCAGACAGAAACACTTGGACGAAGAGAACGCCTTACGCAGAACGTCGACTGTGATTTCTGATAACTCCTACAATGCTCATGATGCTCATCCTCGTCACAGCACTACTGTCAGAAGAAGTGTGGAATCTCATAGATTCTCGAGACAATCGAAACGGGCTGTTCCAACCATACCCCAGGCCAATTCCTTACTCAACCCACAATTACAACAACAAAATGAACAAAATCCAGATCATGACGTTCTTTTCAAGAACAGACGGTGGAAGGACATTAATGTTGGTGACTTTATCAGAATCAGACAGAACGAAGAAGTTCCAGCTGATGTTGTTATTGTCTCCACTTCTGATCCTGATGGTAACTGTTATATTGAAACTAAGAACTTGGATGGTGAAACCAATTTAAAGACAAAGGCTGCTTTACACTGTGGAGGTTACCAAAACGTGAAGCATACCGGAGACTTGGGAAACACCAAGTTCTGGATTGAATGTGATGGTCCAAACCCTCAATTATATAATTTCAGAGGTACAATTCACTACGAGAATTTTGACGACGCTGGTAACTTGGTAAATGATGATGAAAAGGAATCTATCACCAACGACAATGTCTTGTTGAGAGGTTGTACTTTGAGAAATACTAAGTGGGTGATTGGTGTTGTTATTTATACCGGTTCTGAAACCAAGATTATGTTGAACTCTGGTATGACACCAACTAAGAAGTCCCGTATTTCTCGTGAATTGAACTTTTCTGTCATTATTAACTTTGCTTTGTTGTTTGTTCTTTGTTTTGTTTCTGGTCTTGTTAACGGTCTTTTCTACAATGAAAAGAATGTCTCGAGGTTATTCTTTGAAATGAAACCATATTCTCCAACAGCAGCAGGTAATGGTGTGCTTTCCTTTTTTGTTACTTTGATTATTTACCAATCCTTGGTGCCTATTTCCTTATACATTTCGGTTGAAATTATTAAGACCTTGCAGGCATACTTTATCTATTCTGATCGGAAGATGTACTACGAGAGATTGGATTTCCCTTGTGTCCCTAAAGCATGGAATATTTCTGATGATTTGGGCCAGATTGAATACGTTTTTAGTGACAAGACTGGTACTTTGACTCAGAATGTTATGGAATTCAAAAAGTGTACCATTAACGGTAAATCTTATGGTTTGGCTTACACCGAAGCCAAGCAAGGTATGGACAAAAGAGCAGGTGTTGATGTTGTAAATGAAGCTGCTAGATGGAAGCTTGTTATTCAGAAGGATAAGGATGCAATGGTTGACAAATTGTTGCGGTATTCCTCCAACGATCAATTCCGTGAGAACTTGCTTACTTTTGTCTCCAGTGAATACACCGATGATACATTCTTGCAAAGTGAATCTGCCCAAAAGGATGCCAACGTGGAATTCATGTTGGCTCTTGCGTTGTGCCATACTGTCGTAACAGAGCAGAACCACCAAGATCCTACCTTAAGAGACTTAAAGGCTGAGTCACCGGATGAAGCTGCTTTGGTTGCCGTTGCCCGTGATGTTGGTATTGTCTTTAAAGAAAGAGTTAAGAAGGATGTCACTATTGAAGTTTACGGTCAACAGCAAAGGTACCAATTGTTGGATATCATTCCATTTACATCTGCAAGAAAGAGAATGTCTTGTATTCTCAAGACTCCTGAAAACAGAATCTTGATGATCACCAAGGGTGCTGATAACGTTATTTTCCTGAGATTGAGTAGTTCTACAGACAACGAAGTGCTCCACAAAACTGCATTGCATTTGGAAGATTATGCAAAGGAAGGTTTGAGAACACTTTGTATCGCACAAAAGGAATTGGATGAAAAGGATTACTACGAATGGTCTCGTCGTTTCAGAGACGCACAGGCTATTATTGATGACCGCAGAGACGAAATCATTGAAAAATTGGAAGAGGAAATCGAATCCAACCTTATCTTATTGGGTGGTACTGCTATCGAAGATAGATTACAAGCGGGTGTTCCTGATTCCATCGCCATTTTAGGTCAAGCTGGTATGAAATTGTGGGTCTTAACTGGTGACAGAGTTGAAACAGCCATTAACATTGGTTTCTCATGTAATTTGTTGGGAAATGATATGAAGTTGTTGGTTGTGAGACCCGAAGAGAATGATTTGGAAAACGCTGAATATATTGATCAGTTGATAACTAATTACTTGCAAGAAAACTTTGGTTTGTTGGTTGGTGACAGCAATAATCCACAAGAAATTGACAAGTTGCTTAAGAAGGCAAAGAAGGATCATTCTATGCCTTCTGGTAATCATGCCCTTATTATTGATGGTGCTGCTTTGTCCGTGATTTTTGAAGACAGAAGCAACTCTGAAAACCAGTCCATTCAGAAGTTGAAGGAAAAGCTTTTATTGTTGGGTAAGCAATGTAAATCGGTTATCTGTTGCCGTGTTTCTCCTGCTCAAAAAGCAAGTATTGTCAAATTGGTCAAAAATAATCTAGAAGTCATGACATTGGCAATTGGGGATGGTGCCAATGATGTTGCCATGATCCAAGCTGCTAATGTTGGTGTTGGTATTGCCGGTGAAGAAGGTAGACAGGCAGTTATGTCGTCTGATTACGCTCTTGGTCAATTCAGATTCTTAACAAGATTATTATTAGTTCATGGAAGATGGTCGTATAAGAGACTTGCTGAAATGGTTCCATGTTTCTTTTACAAGAATGTTGTCTTCACTTTGACTTGTTTCTGGTACGGTGTTTACAGTAACTTTGACGGTTCTTATCTTTATGAGTACACCTTCTTGATGTTCTATAACTTGGCATTTACTTCATTGACAGTTATCTTTATGGGGGTTTTGGACCAGGATGTCTCTGACACTGTTTCGTTATTAGTACCACAGTTGTACCGTCTGGGTATTTTGGGTAAAGATTGGTCGCAATACAAGTTTGGATGGTACATGTTTGATGGTCTTTATCAGTCTGTCATTTCGTTTTACTTCCCTTACTTGTTGTACTACAAGACCTTCCAAAATCCTCAAGGTTTGACAATTGACCACAGATTCTGGATGGGTACTGTTGTCATTTTGATTTCTGTCACTGCTTGTAACATTTATATCTTGTTGCAACAATACAGATGGGACTGGTTATCCTTGTTGATTTATGCCATTTCGATATTGCTTGTCTTTTTCTGGACCGGTGCCTGGAGTGCTCTTCCATGGGTTGGAGAATACTACAAGGCTGGCGCTCAAACATTGGGTACTTTGGGAGTTTGGTGTTGTTTCTTCATAGGGGTCATTTGCTGTTTGCTTCCTAGATTCACATATGACTTCTTGATGAGAAACTTTAAACCTAGAGACATTGATATTATCAGAGAACGTGCCCGTCAAGGTGAATATGATGAATATCCAGTTGGTTACGACCCAACTGATCTGGAAGATGTTGAAAAGCACAGACTTCTTAATGAGATCATTGAGAAGGATCCTGAGTTTTTGAGTCGTCTCGATACCGACACTTCTATCAAGGAAGTTCCACATAATCCAATTGCCAGAACTTTGAGATCGATTAAGAGAAAGACTACTATTTCCAGAAAAGACACTGTTCGCAGATCCAGAAGAGATACCATCAACAAACAATTCAGGAAGTCGATTGACCTTGATGAATTGAGACGCGAGATGATCAGAAACGGCGAGTACAAGTCGGCCACTGGCGGCGAATTGAACAGAATTAATACTACCCACGAATTGCCTGGTCTTATGCAGGCAGAAACTCTTATCTCGTACCACACGAGAAACAGCATCAACTTAAATCGCTAACATCTCATTAATAATCCATCGTAAAACTTGTTTCGGTATACATTGTTTATAATAATCTTTATGTATTTATAGAGTCTTTTAACTTGTAGTAGGAAAAAATCGTAGTTGCAAAAGTAATAATTTGGATTCATGGTTATGGTTACCACACGACCGGTTAAATCTCAATATGAAAAAAAAAAATGTGCTTGTTAACCAAAGCTGAAAGTCGGCGGCCATGTTTTCCTTCTCATTGATAACACCGGGAGCTAATGACTTTTCGTTCAAGGCTTCCTTATTGTCATTTGACAATGAGATTAAGATCCTTGCTGATCCAGCTTGGAACGGGAAGAGCCCCGATTCTGCACACTTTATGGAACAACATTTGAGAGAAATCCAGGCCATTCTTTTGTCACATTCCACACCAGAGTTTATTAGCGGATATGTACTCTTGTGTATCAAGTTTCCTAATATCATGTCTACAATTCCCGTGTATTCGACGTTACCAGTGAATCAATTGGGCCGGATCTCTACCGTGGAATATTATCGTGCCAACGGTATCTTAGGTCCATTGCAATCCGCTCTTCTTGAACTTGACGATGTCGACGAATGGTTTGATAAAGTAGTGATCTTAAAATACCTTCAAACCACCAATTTACTTGAAAACAAGATCATCTTGACTCCTTACAACGCCGGACATACTCTTGGTGGGACATTTTGGCTCGTGGCAAAGAGAATAGATAAAATCATCTATGCCCCCGCTTGGAACCATTCAAAGGACTCTTTTTTAAACAGTGCTTCCTTTTTTTCAACTGCAAACGGTAATCCTATTTCCTCATTGCTTAGACCAACTGCTTTAATCACAAATTCAGACTTGGGTTCAACAATGTCCCACAAAAAAAGAACGGAGAAGTTTCTCCAGTTGGTAGATGCTACTCTTGCTAACGGTGGTGCCGCTTTGTTGCCTACATCTCTTTCAGGTAGATTTTTGGAATTGTTTCGATTGGTCGATGAACATTTGCAAGGTGCACCAATTCCAGTATATTTCTTGTCGTATTCAGGTACCAAGATTCTCAGTTATGCTTCTAATTTATTAGATTGGATGGCTCCCAATATTCTTAAAGAATGGGAAGATTCCAGCTCCGATAATATAGGTTCCTCCAACGGCAATTTACCATTTGATCCATCTAAAGTGGATCTTTTGATGGATCCAAACGAGTTGATTCAGCTCAGTGGACCCAAGATCGTTTTCTGTTCGGGTAACGACTTGAGAAATGGAGAGTTATCTTCAGAAGTATTTAAAAACTTGTGTGCGGATGAAAAGACCACCATTCTCTTGACCGAAAAATCACCATTTGGCGTTGATAAGACTTTAAGTTCCGTGCTTTTCCAAGAATGGTATGACTTAACTAAGAAGAAAAATAATGGGGTAGTTGAAGATGGGATAGCTGTGCCCTTAGAAAGAGTTATTCCCTTGACTGATTGGACTAGAGAAGAACCATTGGCTGGTACTGAATTGCTGGACTTTCAAGAAAGAATTCATGCCGAAAGAAAGGAAAAGCTTTTGGCCAAAGTCAGAGACCGTAAAAATCAGAATTTATTGAATGCTGATGTGATCGATGATGATGATTCTTCTGACGATGAGGATGAGAACTCTTCTGATGATGAGGCTAGAAGAGCTGTCAACGCCACCACCGGACCTTCAGATACTTTAGTCGCTGCTAGCAATGGTGGTCCCAAGGAGCAGAGTGTTACCGAGTTGGCAGAGCACGAAGCATTTATTACCGACCATATCAAGCAAGCTCTTGAACAGAACAAGCCGTTGGACTTAAAGATAACATATAAGATGAAACCAAGACAAGCCATGTTCCCATACCTTGTCAATTCCCATAAGCAAAAGTTCGATGACTATGGTGAAATAATAGATATTAAAGACTTTCAGAAAACCGAAGAAACAGACAATAATCAAATTATTCTTGAAGGAAAGAGGAAGTTTGAACAAAACGAAAAGCGTAAATGGGGTGGAGATGATGACAATTCCAAAGGTAGAAAAAATGGCAAAGGTGGCAAGAAGAACCAGGGTAAAAACCTGGGCAACAAGCTCACACCACAGGAAATTGTTAATAATCAATTGTTGCAAAAGAACTTGGATACATTGTTTGCACCTAAAAAGAGAGTTCCTATCCAGCCTGCATCAGCATACTCTCAGAAGCTGCAGTTACGTATCAGATGCGGGTTATCATTTGTTGATCTTTCCGGCTTAGTCGATATCAGATCCTTGAGTATAATTGTTTCGGCGCTCAAGCCATACAATTTGTTCTTATTGCCGGATTTAACGGCACAAGAACAGACCGATAATGAGTTGAACGGTCTTGTTGTTGTGAAATCGATGTTTGCACAACAGGTCGAAGGTCTTAAGAGAGAAGCGACCAAGAATGATCTTTTCCACTCTTCAAGGTACACTTCATTGGCTAACGTAAGAAGTGGACTTACAGGAGCTGCTCTGCATGGAGCCAATACGCAAATGAACATTGTGCCGGTGAATCTAAATGAGATAATTAAGATTGGTGCTGACAGTGATGCTGGAGGAATAGGCTTGAGTAACTTTGAGGTTAAGTTAGATGATAGTATTACTGAGAATTTGAGCTGGGAAAAGATTGACGGTAGTTACCGTGTTGCCCAGGTGTATGGTGAATTGGAGTTGCTTAATCCACAACCAGATAGTAAGCGTCCCCGTGAACTTACCGACTACATAAACCCTGCTACGATGTTTACTTTGAAGAAGGTAAAGAAGGAGGACTATTTACGCAAACAGCTTGAATTGGCAGGTCAAGAACAAAAACAGCAACTCAGTGGACCCAAGTTGGCTATTGGAAATATCAGATTGCCTGAATTAAAGAAAAAGCTCTTGAACCGTAACTTGAATGCTGAGTTCAAGAGTGAAGGTACGTTGGTGGTTAATGACATGTTGGCCATCAAAAAAGTGGCGTATCTGTCGATTGAAGGTGACGATACTGGAGATATTGTTATAGATGGTACGATGGGTCCCTTGTACTATGAGGTGAAGGAGTGCATCCGGGAAATGTTGGCATATGTATAATAGAGAAGGTAATTATTTGAGTAATGAACAAAGTAAAAAGCAAAAATTCGCAGCCGGTCGTGCCCAAGCTCAACTTTTTCATAAAATTTGCGAACCAATAAGCTTCGTGAAAATGCTAATACATCACCAACACCTATCCAGATATGCAGCCATACTCGAGATCAGGGGGAACTAGAAAGTGTTTTTACGAATTCCAGACGTTAGTCGCATGTTACACTTCCGCTGACACTGTTACCAAGAAGGAATGTACCCCAGCTTTTGACGACTACTTTGAATGCTTACATGGCTACAAGGAAAGAGAAAGAACCAGAGTAATGTTGCAACAATTGAAGGACAACGAACAATCCAACAAGGGTGTCAAAGCTTCTGAATTGTACAAGGCCTCTGGATCTGTCTACGAAAACTTGGACTTGGTTAAGAAGTAAATCACAATATGACCAACAGCATCTACCGACGGGCCACTATGGGCTCTTTTCATGTAAATTATTTGGGCCAACTGTCCTGATATTAACAAATTTAGCATAGTTAATATAAAGAATTACGTTACCTTAACGTGTAAACAATGTTGGAGCTTTACTTCTTTACCTCCTCTTCAGTATTATGGAGAACGAGAGGTTAAACGAAAATTGTTTTCAGTGAAACTTTCAGTTTGTAGAATTTAGATGGTGAATATCTGTGTCTCATCGATATGAAGTCAAAATAAGTCAACATTAAAAGAATGGGACGTTTTGACAAACTTACATTAATCAACATGTCCATTCTCGTGACTTTGTTGATTGTTTCACTAGGAAATAAACTATCTTCCTGTATACCATGAGTTGTAAAGAAACAGTCATATTCGCTATTCGATGGCAACGGCAATATTTTTTCCTCGTACATGATACCGTTTGTTGTTTGATCCAAGTTCTCTCATCTAAACAACCAGTCTTCCGAGGTGTGACTTGCTAACAACCATAGATGCAAATATTCCAATCACCTTACTATTCCTAACATGAAAAATAAAATAAAAATGGGCTGAACTTGACGGTTGTAAAGTGCATTCAAGAATTTGGTCGTAAGGTTGAAGATGTCCGCTGATACCAAGCTGGTTAGCCAGTTTCTTATAATAAACCAGTCGCAACAACAATCCATGAGTGATTGGTGTGGTAAGGAAACACGTTTTTGTTGTCTCGATAATTTACCTAAAACTTCATTTGATAAAGGAATCCTATGTTTTCTTATTGTCGCTCACATCATTTGGACAACAGACGGGGCGATATGCGACAGTAATTTTATATGGAATGCAATCCCCGGTGCGCATAAAATAATAGCGAGCATGTAAAAATAATTGTTCCACAGATCGATATCGTACTTCATATTATTTACGATTTTACAATAAAATATTCTTGGAGTTGCTAGGACAATCAGATACTCTGGCTACGGCATAATTAAAAGGTAAACATCATGTATTCAATCGTGCGTATAAATTTTTCGTAAATGCAAAAAGAAAGTGTTGTCCAATGAAACAACTGAAAAGAAACGTCGCAAGAAAGTAAAAACTAAGAGAGGATGCAAATTGAGGCTAGTCCCTTAGGCGTTAGTTGGGTCAATAACGTGCAAAGCAATTCCAGTACCACCAGTACAGTCATTGTTTGCCAAGGAGAACTTGTTGTTACCAGATGGGCAGGCTCTCCAGTTGTCTTTACCGTCAATGACCAAGTGACCATCCTTGATCGAGAAACCACCAGTTGGTTGTTGCTTTCCGAATGGGTCAACGTTACCTAATTCACCGGTTTGAGAGTCGTGGTAAACACCAGTACCATCTTGGTCAACCAAAGTTCCATCTGGCTTCAAGGTGAAGCTAACATCAGAACCTTCAGAACCACCAACCGAGAAAACATGCAAGTGAGATTGAACCTTCTTGATAGCTTGGTTTTGGAATTGAGTACCAGAAGCAATACTGATAACACCAAACTTAACAGTCTTACCAGAAGCTGGAGCTGGGGCTGGAGCAGCAGACTTTGGAGCTGGAGGAGGAGCAGACTTGGTGGTGACGGTAGTGGTTGGGTGTACGGTGGTGGTCGCAACAGTGGTAGCCTTGGTAGTAGTCTTTGGTGGTTGGTTGTTAGCGGTGTTTTGGGTGTTTGGAACTTGCTTTTGGCCTTCAACTTTCAATTGAACTGGGTTGCTAGTGTCAGAGCACAGAGCAGCCAAAGCAAAGTCGTTTCCATCCTTGCATGGGTAGAAAGAGGAGCTACCCAGAGCCAAGTAACCGTCCTTGATGGTCCACTTGGTAGCAGGAGAACCGAATTCAAGGAATTCATTCTTTGGTCCAAGGTTGATGTACTTACCGCTGGCTTTGTTGATCAAGTAGTTGTCGTCAGTAAGAGTGAAAGTAGCACCAGAACCACCGACTACTACCTTTCCGCCGTTAATACCAACTTGGGAGTATTGGAATTGAGAACCGGAACGAATGGTAATAAGACCAAATTCCTGAGCAGCAGCGGCAATAGAAGCCAAAGTCAAAATAGATAAAGTGGAAGATAATTGCATTTTTAGTTTGTATTCAGAGTGTGTTGATGATGATGATGATAATGAAGAAAGGAAGGAGATGAAGTGGTAATGAGGGTCCTATTTATACAATTTTTTTCTTATTTGCAATCACCTATTAATAGAATTAATCCGGGGACATCGTAAACATAACCATTATGCAAGCTATTAAGCAACTTGGGAAAATTCTTAGCCAGGGTCATTTCGCAGCCGTTTGATTGTGAGTGAAATAATCGTGGTATGGTTTTGTGCCCCGTATATCGTCAATGCGAGGAACCACCACCATTGTAAAAATAATTTGTGCGAATGTGGGTTGATTCTGAATAAGCCAAAATAATAGGCTCAGTATGAAGCCGAAAACTCCAGCCGTTATTTTGGTGATTTTTTGGAAATTGGCAGTTGCATGATTTACAATCTAGTCAACTAGGTGGAGAAAAAAGCTAACTCGTTTCTCATCAAAAGAATTTCATTTCATCCCCGCTTTGTCATTCCTTTGAGTGCTCCCCCAGATTTGTCAATTTGCTTTCCAAAAGAAAAACAACAACAGTTATGACGTAATATCACAGTATGTATGCAAAAATGTTAGAAGCCGATAGGGCCTGGGTTACAAAGCCCTACCGGCTCAAAGTACCTTGATTCGACCCAAAACATCATCGATGACGTCAAGTGGAGCGTGCATGGTGCGCAATTAAACAATGTGAGTAATTTATTGACCTTTTTCTAGAGCCATCAACGTTTCAATGTGTTTGAACCCTGTTTCTCTTGAGCAATCCTCGAGATACTGTAACATCCCGAACCCTCATGTTACATCGCAACAGGGTTACAACAACTCCGAGTGTCGCATAACTTGCTATGTGATCTAGGTTACAAGAGATACTAAGCAAGAATTGTCTCTTGCTTGAAGTTTAACTGATAATCTATTGGCTCAACCCACTTTCACATTAGGTTCAAGATTGTGGCTGAATTCATACGGAAAGTAAGTTGTTCCGTGAATAAAAGATCTTGCTCTTGCTTTTGTGGAGAAGCTCTAAACTTTTTCGTGACTCCGACTAAATCTAAAAGCCAACAGATCAAACCAAGTTTCTTCTAAAAATAGCATAGCTACGTAGTAGAAGTAATTGGGTTAGTACTGTTGTATTCTGGTCCTGTCGCCTGGAATCACCAAATCTTATACAGATGTGACATTCACTACTGATTTGCTTGCGGTCAATTGAGAAAGGGTAGATAATGGAACGTAGTGAGACTTTTTTTTTATTGTATGGTCACTTTCAATCTTCCAGATGGTTATTCTCCCTTGGAAATTTGCTCAATTGCTTTAGGTGTGTCACAAGGGGGGTACCGTAAATTCCTCAATGCCCCTATCTATAAAATCTGGCTAGCGTGAAACTTACTGCATATGTCTACTGACTTTGGCTTGTTTGTTGATGTTGATGAATATTTTTGCTAAAAATATCTTTAGTAGTAGCTCTGGAGCAAATAATTTGTGAAATTTACAAATAGCTGCAAAAAAAATAAAATAGAACAGGGCTTTAGTTGAAATATGGATATTGTTTACCAGTTCGGTGGAGCAGGGACAGTGGCTCCTTGCAATCAGAGTCAGGATTCAGCGGTTCGGTTAATGATGAAAGAATATTTGCATTGTTTCTTTGCCAAAATTTACCGACAGGGGATTGCTGCAATTCATCGGGTCAATGGAGTGTTTTCGCAAATATTTAGCGATGCTTCCGTAGTAATTGTGAGCGGTGCGACGGCAACAATTACAGAGATGTTGGCCCTCAGCACAGTTAATATTGCTCTGCAACAACCAAGAAAATTTAAAAGGTAATGAACGGTAGTTCCTCCTACCAGAAATCCAACCCATAACCAATAGAATTTTAGTTTCCAATGGACTCAACTAGCAAGTTGGCTGTTTGTAAAATAAAATATTGTAGGCCCATACATCAACAAATTTTGGTGATTTCGAAAATTTCGCAGCTGAAAACGCGTCTTGTCTTTGTCTTCCAAAAACCACCCCGGCGATGTATGGAGATTTGGCAAACAAACTTATTCTCGATGCCAAAAGAACCTCAAATTTGGCAGAAGTACCATTGTACCAAACAGATCTTGTCAAGGATATAATTCAGGAGATCAACGACCTCAACACCGATGCAGAATACTTGACTGAACAACAACGAATACTGGACGACCTCACTGAAGAAGAGATCAAGGTGCATCAATGCCAATTATTTGTGACACATTTATCGATGAGAAGAAACAAGCGATGTCTACTTGCATACCAGAAGCTACGTGCCGACAAGATTCGCGAGTTTTCGTGGTTAAACATCGATCCCATCACCAACGGTGATACTCTGAAAGTATCGGTACCGAGTGCCGTACGTGACACTTCCGTGTACTCCAACTACACCACAAAACTCTTGCTCGATAACTTAAACCATGCCGAGGAAGATTACTACAAACAGTGCCAGAACTTGTTGTTGAACTACAAGTCGAAATTTAGCGATATCGATCTTTCTGGTGACCTTACACCACCAAATAGCATATTCATCGACGTCCGGGTTCTCAAGGACGGTGGTGAGGTTCAAACCGAGTACGGTTCGTTCAATTTAATCAAAGATTCACAATTCTACGTGCGTAAATCGGATGTGGAGAGGTTGATCCAGCAAGGGTTCTTGGAAGAGTTATGATTTTTTTTATTGCTATACTACTTCTTCAAATAAATCATCATCGTCATTAATATCGTTAGGTTCATCTGCATCGGCCATTACGATGTCAGAATCAGGTAGTATTTCTTGTTTGACTGTAGGACCTTCTAATTCTTTTGGTTCATCTTTTGGCTCTTGCTTTGGTTCAACTTTTGGATCTTCCTCTGGTTTTTGTTCTTGTTTTTGTTCTCGTTTTTGTTCTGGTTCCATTGGTATCACCGTGACACTACTTGGCGGCACCAATCTATTCAATTCGGCCAACTCTTCGTCCAACTTGGAGTTACCAAGCGCGGTATTCTTTTGATCAACACTTATAGGAAGAATCATGATCCCGTCACGGTTCTTATCGTAGACTCCAATATTATCATCGACAATCTTTACTTCTTTACGGAGTCCAATAGCCACTTTACTGAGCGTGCTGTAGATGGCACGGGTTTGTTGTTCGACCTGGCGCTTTGCATCGTCAGAAGTATTGTTTTTTGAGGAATATGTTTCAAAAAGAGCCGAGAAGTGGTCCAACAACTCCACGATCCGAGAATCAATCTCATGTAACGAGTCCAATCGTTCTTGTACAAACGTATTCATTAAAACAATAGTGTTGATAGATGATTTCTGAATTTTTCGTGATTTTTCCATTTTCCAGTGCGATGATAGACTTGGGGTTGGGCCGAGTGGCCACGCTTTTGGGACATTTGGGTAATCCTGTGCGGGCTTTTAAGGCCATTCACATTGCAGGAACAAATGGGAAAGGTTCTACGGTTGCTTATTTGGCATCAGTGTTGACGCAGGCCCGTGTACGTAACGGACGCTTTGTCTCGCCGCACATGTTGTACTACAACGACTGTATTGCCATTGATAACGAGGTTTATCCGATAAACAAATTTGAACGTGTTAGTCGTATGGTTGCAGAACGTAATGAGCGGTATCATGTTGGATGTACGGAGTTCGAGCTTCTTACGGTGACGGCGTTCCAGATATTTGCCGAAGAAAAAGTCGAAATTGCCGTGATTGAGGTGGGACTTGGAGGACGTCTCGATGCCACCAATGTTTTGCCAGCATATGATGGAAAGAAGAGTGGTGTGATTGCCACCGGTATCACTAAGATAGGCATGGACCACGAAGGATTTTTGGGGACGACGTTGGCAGAGATAGCCGCACAAAAGGCCGGGATCATCAAGTCCGGGGTACCCAATGTTGTAGATAGAACCAATGATCCCCAGGTTTTGGAAGTAGTGAAACAAGTTGGTGAACAAGAAAAAGCACCTATAACTTTTGTTGATGGTCTTTCGAGCCCAGAACCAGGTCTCAGGACGATTTCCGATGCCGAGTTTGACCAGTTGGCGCTGGCAACGCCGCTCCACGGTCAGTATCAGCGTCAGAATTTGGCGGTAGCAGTCCTGATTCTCGACACCATTCAGAAAAACCAGCATATTCCTCATATTGGCTTTGATACCATGCTTCAAGGAATTGCCGCTACAACTTGGCAGGGCCGGTTACAGCGGGTGTCAGTTCCCGGCACCGAGCGTACGGTGCTTATTGATGGCGCGCATAACGAGAGTGCTGCGATTGAATTGGCGCAGTATCTTGAATCCAGGGTCAGAAATGGTGATTCTGGTGTTGTATTTGTTGTGGCAGTCACCAAGGGTAAATCTGTGGATAGTTTGTTACGCCATGTTGTTCAAAGTCATGATAAAGTCATTGTAACGACGTTTTCGCAGCCAGAAAACATGCCGTGGGTCTCGAGTTATCTGACCCAAGAGTTGGCTGCCGAAGCAAGAAAGTATGTTGATGATGTTGAAATTGGAGAAGGCGATATTTCAACCATAATCAAACAAGCATCAAACGATCCACGGCCGTTGGTGGCTTGCGGTAGTCTTTATCTCTGTGGAGATATTCTTCGTTCCATTTCGCAGTAATTCAGATCAAATAGAGAAGAAAAAAATAGATAATCGATATCTAAACGCGTATGGTTTTATCGGACTTTGAGAAACAGCGTCAGGAAAACATCAGACGTAACCAGGAGTTGCTCCGGCAACTTGAATTGGATCTGATTTCAGATTCGATTCGTAAAGAAGTGCCGAAACCAGCACCTAAACGGAGAAAAACCACCACGGCTCCCAAAGTCAAGGTCGAAGTCGAGCCATCGCGTCGTTCACGAAGATTGGCAGGCATTAAATCGGAACAAGATAATCCTGAAGAGTACCGTAAAATCAAGGAAGAAGAAGAGGAGAAGGAACGTCAAAAGAAAGAATTGGAACGCCTTAAAAGAACGCGTCTTATTGGTGATTTCAGCTTGAATGATTTGGTCACCGATATGAAACTGGGTGAGCTCAAACACCAGCAAAAGGTCCGTAACATCAAACAGGAAGTTAAAAAAGAGGAAGATGAAGAAGACGAAGAAGAAGAAAATGCTCTTGATTTGATCCAGAAATTGGGTGATAAGTTCTCGGCCGGCGATTTCTACCATGTCATCAAGAAAAATGTCAGATACAGCGATAAGGAGTTGCAGAGCAAACAGGCCGAGTTTGAGTCATTGGCGATCCATGCCAAGCACGATCCTCTCGATATTAAGATAACTTATGGCAGAATCACTGCGATCAATTTCCATCCTGCTACCACCGATAGAATGGTGATGGCTGGTGATACTACGGGAAATGTAGGTATCTGGGCTGTCGACTCAGATTCCAGCAGTCCTGCTATTTCCACCATTAAGCCTCATGGCAAGGCCATCTCACGGATTTTGACTCCCTCTGCTTCGCCTTCCAAAATATATACCAGCTCGTACGATGGATCAGTACGGTCTCTTGATTTGAAAAAGCTTGAGGCCACTGAACTCGTATACTTACAAGATCCTTATGAATCAGGAGCGGACTACGAGTTGGGCATTTCCGATATCAATTTATGTCATGATAACCCCAACCTTCTCTATATGACAACTTTATCTGGTAACTTTTACCAGCACGATCTTCGTCAACGGTTTAAGATGAAAGAATCGAACTTGTTGCGATTACACGATAAGAAGATTGGTGGATTCAGCATAAATCCAAATACTTCATATCAAATAGCTACTGCTTCGTTGGACAGAACTCTCAAGATATGGGATTTACGGAATATCAGCAAGGCTAATGCAAAATGGTCAGAATATGAAGACCAGCGGTCACCGCATCTTTATGGAGGCTTTACTTCGCGGCTTTCGATCTCATGTGTGGACTGGAATGTTGATAATCGGCTCGTATGCAATGGTTACGACGATAAGATCAATTTGCTTGATTTAAGCATGGCTTCCAAATGGAAATCGGACCATGTTGTTGTCCAAAACAATGATGACGAAGAGACACTCAATTCCATCACACCGTTCATGAAAATCAGACACAACTGTCAAACAGGACGGTGGGTGTCGATTCTTAAGGCAAAATGGCAGATTAATCCTGAAGATGGGATTCAGAAATTTATCATTGCCAATATGAACCGGGGACTTGATGTATACGATCAAAAGGGACAAATAGTGGCCCATTTATCTGATTCTGTGGGTGCTGTTCCAGCCGTGGCCACGATGCATCCCACCAAGAACTGGTGCGTTGGTGGAAGTGCCAGTGGGAAACTCTACTTATTTGAATAATGTACACGTTTGTTAATTATTTATTGTCCTATCCTTTTTTTTAAAAACTAAAACGTTATGTTTAAGCGGATGGGGTCATAACTTGCCAGACTCTGATGACGTTGTCAGTGTAACCGGCGAACAAGTTTTGACCGTCAGCAGACCAAGCCAAGGAGATAGCTTGTGGGTCGGCAGCCTTGGAACCAGTGGAGAATTCTGGCTTCAATTCGTCCAACAAAGCACGTTCTTGCAACTTGAAGATCTTGATACCAGTAGAGGTGGCAGCAGCCAACCAGTATCTGTTTGGAGAGAAAGCCAAAGCAGAAACTTCAGCGTTGGCGCTCAAGGTGTACAAGGTCTTGTTGGAGTTCAAGTCCCACAAGATGATAACACCGTCCTTACCAGCAGAAGCACACAAGGATCCATCTGGAGACAAGGTGATGGTGGAAATGTAACCGGTGTGACCAATGAAGTCAGCGTTGACGTTGTAGTCAATCAAGTCCCAGGACTAAAAAAGAAAGTTAGTAAAAAAAGATTCAGTTACAACAAAGTACCTTCTTTTCTTCAGTGATTTGATTGAAAGTCAGAGATCTTGGTGATAATGGTTATGTCTCATTCGAAGCTGGCGAGCAACGTCTGAAGTAGCAAATATAGTAAACATCATCCAAACAAAATCACTAAAGAAAAGTAAGTAGATATTAAACAGGTTCAATTGAAACTGATTAACAAAAAAAAAAAGTAAAACATACCTTAACGGTCTTGTCCCAAGAAGCAGACAAAACAGTGGAAGAGTTTTCGGTTGGGGAGATTCTGACGGAAGAAACCCAGTCAGAGTGGCCGGTCAAGGTGGCCATACATTCACCGATGGTGTTCCAGACCTTGACGGTTCTGTCACGGGAAGCAGAAACAATTTGTCTCAAGTTTGGAGCAATGGAGACGGAGGTAACGTCACCGTTGTGGCCGACGAATCTTTGGGTACATTCACCGGATTCCAAGTCCCACAATCTCAAGGTCTTGTCCCAAGAACCAGACAAAGCGTAGGCACCGTCAGCAGAGATGGTGACGTCTTGGACAATGTGAGAGTGGCCCTTGAAAGACTTCTTGGCAACACCGTATTGTTCACCTTCACCACCGGTCAACTTCCAGGTGATCAAGGTCTTGTCTCTAGAACCAGACAACAACAAGTCTGGGTGAGCTGGGGTGGTGGCAAGGGAAGTAACCCAACCGTTGTGACCTTCTAAGGTACCTCTCAAAACTAAAACTTCTTGGTCAGCCATTGTTTAATTTGCTATAAAGTGATTAAAGAAAGAAATTTTTCAAATAACCAAAGTACAAAAATTTTTCAGTTACTAGTAAAATTTTTTGAAACTGGAAAGACGATCACGTGGGCATCGATGAGTGATTTCGTGGGTTGGGGCCGTGCTGAAATTAACTACGCAAACGTGCTCGGAAATACTCACCTGGTG
Organism: Teunomyces tritomae; assembly: GCA_030568455.1. NCBI lineage: Eukaryota > Fungi > Ascomycota > Pichiomycetes > Serinales > Debaryomycetaceae > Teunomyces > Teunomyces tritomae. The sequence goes on from JAJMFZ010000010.1 coordinate 328,621, forward strand.
GTGACTGTTTTTACCGAATTATATACAGGAGAAAACATTATGCAGGGACAAGGATGTATACAGGAAAACTTATGTAACCCACCCAAATCACTTACAACACCAAATACAATCACAAACCATTGACTCACGTACCTGCATGAAAGCACACATCCCCCACCCTTCAAACCTCCCCCGCCATTTATTAACCTTTTTTGTCTTCACAAGGTGAGGTCACCTCACCAACATTGGTTCATTTTTTTTTTAACCAGTGGCTGCAAAACAAGAAATGAAAGTATCAATTATTAGTGGTGGAACTGCTACTAATGAATTAGTGGGGATGTTTGAGGAGATTGCTCCTCGTATATCTTATATTCTTCCTATTCTGGACAATGGTGGCTCCACTTCAGAACTTATACGTGTCATTGGCGGTCCAGCAATTGGAGACATTCGTTCTCGACTCACCCGTTTGATCCCACCACACCAAGAACCAATCCGCAAACTTCTAACGTTTAGATTATCGTCAGACCCAGCTGAAGCCAAATCACAATGGACGGAAATCGTCGAAGGTACCCATCCAATCTGGGACCATATTTCATCATCAACCAAAGAAATATTCCGGTCATTCTTTGTCCATGTCCATGTCGAATTACTTAAACGGTCCAAGTACCAAACAGGAATCAGCACAAAGAAACAGTTTAGATACGAATTGGCCAATGTTGGTAACTTATTTCTTACCGGAGTCCGTCTATTTATCGGTCTGTTGGAGCTGGCGATCGAGCTCTTTGTCAAGTTGACCGATATTGATTCCAAAACAGAAATTTTACCATGTATTAACACAAACTTTACTTATCATATCAGTGCTTTACTTGAAAGCGGATACGTGATCACTGGTCAGTCACAAATCTCGCACCCTTCACATGAAAAATTGGACAATTATCCTCCACCAATCGATACCACACGTCCTTCGACCCCTACGGAAAACTTACACCGTACCAATTACTTTGGAATGCCATCTATCGATGGAGTCACACTGGATGCTCCAATCAATGACGTGGCTTTAGCCAATTTTAACAACTCTCGTGCTGAGGAATCGGACGACGAAGAACTGGGAAACAACCCACAATACATGCATCCTGAACTCAAAAAATCACAGTTACATTTTAGTAAAAGTGATGAGATAGAACCGTTGCTCTCACCAATCAAACGGATCTTTTACGTGTCCCCATACGGCCAGGAAATATGTCCGACCGCTCACAACAAGGTTGTGTCCACCATTGGGGCTTCGGACATGATTATCTATTCAATTGGATCACTTATGACAAGTATTGTTCCTGTGGTTATACTTAAGGGTGTAGGCCGGGCCATTGCCACCAACCAGGCGGCTCACAAGATCTTGTTGCTCAATGGATGCAACGATAGAGAGACCTGGGGTATGTCAGCTACCGACTTTGTGCGGGTCATTGTCGAGCTGGCTACATATTCGCTTGAAAAAGTGACCTCGAAACCGACAGAAACCATAGACGTTAGTCAAGTACAGTGGAACCGGTACATCACGCACTTGGTCTATATGAAACAGCCCCAAATTGACGTTGATCGCAACTTTTTGGAGCAGAAAGGAATCAAGTGTGTCGAGGTGGAGCAGGAAGCCGGAACGGGGTATTTTGACATGAATGATCTTTGTCGTGCAATTAAATCTATAAACTAGTCGTACCAGACCTTGATTAACTCCTCGGAGACTGCCGAGGGGGTCAAGACACCCAAATCGGTGACCAAAGCGGTGATATATTCGTGAGGGGTGAAATCGATCAACTGGGATTTGAGCACGTCGTCCAGGTCGTTTGCTTCGTCGATCAAGTTACTTATTTCTTTTGGCAAGTCATCAGGTGCCAAGGGGAACAATCTGACAAACTTGTGTGATTCTGTTACCACGTAAAATGGTTTATTGTTAGTTTTGGCCAAGCATCCGATCTGGTAGCTGCCTATATGATTGATGATTCCACCACTTTCAGCGACACCTTCGGCACCCACCATGATCTTGTCGACACGATGGATTACATAGCCGACAGCGTTGTCAACAATTAGTTCCACCGGGATATCTGCTTCTCTTAACAAGTCGGCCATATGATAACCTTTGCCTGTAGGTCTTGATTCAGTGACAATAACTCTGAACCGAAGTAATCTTTCCTTTCTTGCCTTGAGCAACAACTGGTAAACCACACGCGAGAATGAATGGACTAAAATGATATCGTCATCTTTGATCAACGGCACACCAAACTCTGCCAGCTTGTTTCTCGATTCCTTTGCTCTCAGGACGAAAAGTTCACCATTTTCCACCAAATTCTTCTTACATGATTCCCAATCGGAGTAGAGATTGGTATTACGCAACACGAATCGCATGAATAAGTCACATCCAGCCGAGAGCGAGATGGCGTTGGAGATCGACGACTTGAGAGTATCGATATTTGACTTGACCAACTTGATAAGTTCTGACGATGTGGATGGTTGCTTAATACGTAACATTGTCACCAACGACTCGATGGCCGCTATCGGCATTGTCATGTCTTTATCTTCCTCCAAGAACTTGAGGTATGTGCTTTTAATATCGAAATCTGTCATGGGTTACTTGTGGAGATTATTTAAAAAATGCGAAAACTTTTTTGAATCGATTTTTCTCAGAAACTCATCATCATCAGCATCATCAGAATGAATAGCCAGTTGTTTGTGGAAGAAGATGACGATATTCACTCTGAATCTGAGTTTTTAGATATTGAAGACGATCCGATTATTGATTCGATTCCACTTTTTATCAATACGGTGCCTGATGAAGCAGCACAGTCGCTCCATATAATACAATATCCTGGTCGTCCCAAGACCCGAACTCTTCATGAAGGCGTATATCGTGCAGCAATCAAGCCTGAATCACAGTACATGGAAGTTAAATTACCGTTGGATACCTCAAAGTTTTTTAATGGCGACAAAGTCGAAGATTGGGGTACTGAAATCGATAAACAGGGTCTCCAAGGTGTACTCAACCAAACGGGCGGCGGTCTCTATGTGGGCCAAATCACAGGAGAAGGTGACCAGAGAAAGTTAGTATTACTTCCTGTTGATTCCACCACACAATTACGTCCTTCCTTCAAGTATATTGATGATGTGGATAATCTTGCCCAGACACAACGTCGGGCCGAACATGCTGAAGCCAACAAAACCACTCAAATTCAAATTCTTCAGACCCTGGCAAAGTCAGGCTCACAAATCACCAACAGTGAAGGTTTTGGAAACGCACTTGGCGAGTCATTGAAACTCATTAAAAAGTTTGAAGAAGAAGAATGGGCCCACTTAAAATGGAAAGCTACAGAAGAAGAAGCCACCGTAAACCTCAAGCAGGAATTGTTGCATGGAGCAGACGACTTCGAGTTGTCTACGTCCACCACGATGGATCAGTTTATCGTTGATTTATTAGAGTAATGTATATTAGAAGAGAGTATCAATCATTCATATTTAAACAGAAAAATTCTGATTTAAAAGAACTTAAATCACTTCTATCCAGTAAGATCACTATTGATCATCTCTAGAACAGATTCAATTAACCCAATTCAGTTCCAACCAGCTCCTCAATTCTAATAAAACACTGGTGGGTCTATGGGAAAACTCATCGCACACGTGATCACATCCCCATCGTGCGGCTTATCTCATATCAAAAATCCATAAACCTTACTTCTCTTTATTAAACATGGAAGACGATGGTATGCTATTGAACTTTGCCACGCTGGATACCCCAGTTCCTCAGCGTGTGGCCAAGGTGACAGGAGGAAAGTGGAAAGAACGCAGAAAACTTCAGTTATCGCTCCTGGGTAGAGGAAGAAAAGATCAAGGTACGGGAGTGAATTCTACCTTGATTGAAAACTCCAGGCTCGACAGGAAACAAGAACGTTCAAAAGATGCAGAAACCAAGGACAAGAAACGGAATTCTACTGAAAATTATGGAATTTCATCAAAGAAAGTGAAGTTTACTGAAACCTCAGGGTCGGGTGGTGGAAAGAACGGTTCGTACGTGTCATCGCTTTTCACTAACGGAGACAACTCATCATTGACTCATACCAAGGAAGAAGATAAAAAGACGTACCTTCCATCTAATGCTCCTCTCAAGGATGCTACTACCTTTGATGGTTTAGGGTTAAATGATAAATTGGCAACTCACTTGACCGAAACTTTACGGTTCAAGCATCCTACAAGAATCCAGCAGCTGGTTATTCCCCAATTGCTTACTACGGAACGTGATTTATTTGTCAAGGCACAGACAGGTTCTGGGAAGACGTTAGCGTTCTTATTACCAATATTCCACCAACTTATGATGGAAAATACCCACAAGATCTCGCGTGATTCGGGACTCTTTGCTATCATATTGGCACCCACCAGAGAATTGGCTACTCAGATCTACGGGGTGATGGAAACTCTCACGAGATGTTATCACCATATTGTTCCAGGCATTGTTATTGGTGGAGAAAAGAAAAAGTCCGAAAAGGCTCGTTTAAGAAAAGGGGTCAATATCTTGGTGGCTACTCCCGGTAGACTTGCTGACCATATTGAGAACACAGAAGTTTTTGATGTCAGTCAATTGAGATACTTGATTCTTGACGAAGGTGACAAGTTGGTTGAACTTGGATTCGAAGAAACTATTACCAAAATCACAGAACACATTACGAAACACTCAAAGGTTCACGAAACCGTCAATAAATGGCAAGGATTACCTTCCAAGAGAGTCAACTTGTTGTGTTCGGCCACGATGCAGAACAATGTCCAAAAGTTGGGTAGTATAATTCTTGATAATGCCGAAATGATCACGGTTGAAGGTGAAAGAAAGGGAACAGTATTGTTTGACGAAAACATAAATCGCGGAGAAATGACCGCTCCTGACCAGTTGATTCAAGATATTGTGGTGTTGCCACCAAAATTGAGACTTGTGGCCCTTGAAGCGTTGCTTAGAACGACTTCGTTTGAAGCAAAAGAACCTACCAGAACAATTGTGTTCTTTTCGTGTTCCGATTCAGTCAATTTCCACTTTGATGTCTTTACTCGTGGGGGAAAGCGTTACAAGAAGGTCAAAAACGAGGATGGAACTATTGAAGAACTCTTGGTGGATTATTCCAAGGATGAAGAGGACGATTCGCAATTAAAGGAAGAAGATATTGGTGTACTTACGGGTCCAGTGATTGGCCCAAGCACTGATGTGTTCAAGTTGCACGGATCTTTATCGCAAAATGCTCGTACGTCGACACTTCAAGCATTTATTAAGAGTAAGGTGAAACATTCGGTGTTGTTATGTACCGATGTGGCCTCGCGTGGTTTGGACATGCCCAATATTTCCAGTGTTATCGAGTACGATCCTCCATTCACCATTGATGATCACTTACATCGGATTGGTAGATCTGCCAGAGTAGGTAACGAAGGTAAAGCCACGTTATTCCTCTTACCTGGTAACGAAGAAGGATATGTTGATGGCAAAATCAAGGTGGTGCATCCTAAAAAGGGTAACTTGCGTATTGTTAACTACGAAGATATTCTCAAGGCCGGGTTTGCTCAAGTAGAAGATGAAGATGGAGAGCCATTGAAAAAGAGTTCGAAGCCAGACCCCAAGAAAAGACATGGAAAATGGGACATTCATGCCACCACCTGGCACTTAGAGGTGGAAAGATGGTTGCTTGAAGATCAAACCGCACACGATCGTGCTGTGCAAGCATTTACTTCGCATATTCGGGCCTACGCGACACACTTGGCATCGGAAAGAAGCTTTTTTAACGTTAAGACATTGCATTTGGGTCATTTGGCTAAGTGTTTTGGGTTGAGAGAGACCCCTAAGAAGTTAGGGAAGTCTGTTGGTGGCCACAACGAATCGAATACAACCGGACGTACCAAGAAGGAAGATCCACGGAAGAAGATGTTGCGGATGGCCAAAATGGCAGTTAAAGCCACCAGCAGCGAGTTCCACTACTAATTCATGGGTTAAAATGGGCGTTTCTGTAACCCTCGATATTCCAGAGACCGTGGTTTTCTCCAAGTATATAGCCAATACTACGTTTCTGATAGTAATCACCAGCGATTTCGATATTGCCAATGACATCGTCAAGAAGTATGGCCTTACCGATAGCAATCCCGTAGCCCAAACCTGGATGCTTGACATTAACCACATGGATATGGAAATGATAGTAGGAAGGATGGTAATGGATAAATATACGTAACATATCGCTGGCAAGACCGTACTTTTCCTCTGTAACCTGCTTGATAGTCGACTGCACCAGCTTGAGCCAGTCCAAATGGCTCGAATTCAAGTCTCTAACACTAGAAATGTCTGTACGATTGACAATGGCACAGAGATAAAGCGTATCGATATTAATTGTATCCCATTTCATGTCGGGCAACAAGACAAACCCAGTGTTGGGGTCTTTGTCATGGTACACAAACGTTTCAGACTCCTTACCTTCAAAGAGAATATTATAAACCCACTTGATCCGGTCTCCTTTCATTGTCTGGATATAATCTACCACATAATCTTGGTACATTTGTGGAGTTTCGACGACGTAGTGTACTGTTTGCTGGCGATATTTCTTGATATGGGTTTCGGTAGCAGGATAAATAAGATTAAGTTTAGCACCAGGAGATTTTTCAAGATCTTGGTTCAACACAGCTTGTGACCATAAGTATACATCGTTAGCATTAATGGTTTTGACTTGGTCCACGAGCGCGGTGAGATCCACGTCTTCGGTGAGAAAATGGGACTTTTCAAGCGAAATCACCGCTTGTTTGCCGTCGATTTGTCCAAGTAAGACAATGGATTTGGTTTGTGGATCATTATTGAGTAGTTCTTTGAACTCAAATTGCTTTATCAACTGGTTAACGTCCATGGTTGTATCCTCTAGAGATGAGATTGCAGCACGAAATTATATTTTGATCAAAACTATAATATATTTTCAGGTAATAAGTGCAGAATGCGCTAATTCAGAATTATAGTAAGGTGGTGATGATTCAAACTAGCTTGGAAAATAACTCTTGTGATAGTTATATAAAACTAATTTGATAAATCAGCTTTCAAAGAAGCTCGAAACTGCTCCTCTATTTATAGTATTAGAAGGAACCGCAGTGCTAGTAATTCGGCTAAAGAGACGATTATTGATATATGATCCGATTAAATGTGACTAGCCTCTCCAATATTAGCCAAGATGGTCGTATCTCTGGTTGACATGTCTCCCAGTTTTTATACAAACCATCATATTTTGTTTGGTAACAATAAGAATCAAGTTAAAAGGATAAAACTCTATTTGTTTTCCAAAATCACCAGGTGTGATTTCCAGTGATTTTTTTTTGTTTTGGATATAGAGATATAACTGTTTAAAAGTATGTATGTATCGTTGGCTGTAAAATGTCAATTTGTAAAAAACTCTATTAGATTATGCTTGAAACAACATTATCATGGAATATTCTCATTCTTTTAAAGTTTCTCCAGCCGAAATACCTGAACATATGACTAAAGTTTAATTGTTGTACATTCTTGAGTGTCACTTTACGTTAATATGTTTTGAGTCACCGATGATTGGATCATTCATGTAAAAAGTAGTACTTTTAATGGTCTTCTCTATGACGCAATTAGCACAATTCAGCTGTTTTCACGAATAGATAAAACGTGATAAACAAGGAGCTACTGGTTAAGAATAAAGGCATTTATTACTAGTAGAAATTGAGTGGCAATGACCTGATTCTGTACAGTTTCAGAGAATAATCTAATTACATGGATAAGATCCTGTGTCATCAGTTCAAGTGAAACCAATAAAACAATATTTATAGTGAATAATTGTACAAATTTTATCCTATTTACATGAGAAAATATCAGTAGTAAACTTAGACGGCGTTCATTCATAAAATGGTCTCAGAATGATCCTCATTCACCCTCCTCCTCCTCCTCCTCATCATCATCATCATCATTCATATCAATGCAAACCCAGCCCGGCCAGGCCACTTCATCTCTGATAATCTTTCGAAGCTGGTCAATGAGAAACTTCTCAACCTTACCAACGTTGCGTAGCACGTTGTTTTCGATTTCACCAATCTCAGATTCAATTCTGATCTTCTTAATAATGTCTATTCGTTCCCGGTTGTTAGTACCACTCATGTAATCCACAAAGTTTCCACCCGAGAGTGGCGAGTTGGTGGATTCGGAGCGTGATGAGCTACCAAAGTAATCGGAACTCGTTGTGTCATCAACGTCACACAAGAAAGAAAAGAATACCGAGTTCTTAAGGTATGCAATAGTGACGATTGAGTGGATAACAATATCGGTGATATGGAGCTTTATCGGAAGAGCAATGAAGTTGGGTGATGGATAATTCACTAACAATTTGACCAGGATTTCAATATGGAGATCTCCTGAGTACTTGATCTCGGCAATAAACTGAATATCGTTTTCATGCTTATGTTTGTTCTTGGTTTCTATTCTCATATCGGTTCTTGTTCTCAAGAATGTCGGGTTTAACTTACGTGGATGTGGATTAAGGATATCGGTTGGCGTTTCGGTTCCGTTGGTTGCACTATTACTAGGACCCAAGCCGATGATGTTGTTCATGTTGTAGTTGTGGATGTAGTTGAAATGGTTCGACATTAGAGGGATTGAATCCAGTGATTTGCGGACCACATTCAGGTTCAGCTCGTTAGTCTTGCTTCGTACAAGCTCATTTTCGTCTTCATAACTGCTATCGTCGGTATCTGAATCTTGTCCTGAAACCGGAGGTTCAGTTTCTCGATCTCTTATAATCGAGTCATCGGGATCCTCGTAGAATTCGTCAAAAGGATCACCAATATGTCTGATGATGACTTCTGGTGGCTGCGTTCCTAGACTGAAGTTTGTCACGGAAAGATTGGCGATATATGATGGAAGACTGATGTTTTGGAATTGGTAATCCAAAAACTCTTTGATGGACTCGTTTATGGCATTATCGGCTACTAGTTTGTCCCAGTTGATATCGAATGACATCCGGTGGGAGATTTATGGTGATTTGATTTAAAACTTTTGTGTGCGACCAGATTAAATGTACATTCTGCGCACTCTCTGTTTGAATACATAACACCATTACTGAATAAGATCTGATGTCTCTTTTCAGAACCATATTCTTTCGCGAAAACAACAGACTTATTTATCCAATCATACCGCTGCAAATAACACCCTCTACATTCCATGCATTATCTGATACAAATTAATAATAATATTTTTATTAGTTTTGCTTTCTGTTCTCCACACTTTCCCACGTTCCGGTATCGGCGTCGCCTGGAACCCAAAAAAAAGAAATAAAACCGGCTGAAAAATCTTTCTGGTCTGGGGAAACTTAAGCATCGTAAATACATTATCCCTGGTAAACCAATACAGTCATGATTGCTACCTTACCATTACAAATCATCGTTGTCGGTGCCGGACTTATAGGACCCCGCCATGGAGCCCACGTGAATCTGAACCCACACTGCGAGCTCTTCGCCATAGTGGATCCTTCGGCTGCAGCCCAGCAAGTAGCACAAGACCTAAATACCGACTATTTCCCCACCATAGATCTGTTGATCAACTACTGTAATGCCAACAGCATTCCGTACCCACACGGAGCCATCGTGTGTACTCCAAATCACACTCATATTAAAGTAAGTGCCGAGTTGGCCAAATACGGAATCTATTTATTGGTGGAGAAACCTCTTAGCTCGAAACCCGAGGAAGCCAAAGCACTCAAGGAATTTGCAGCCAAGAACAATGTCAAACTCTTGGTGGGACATCACCGCCGGTTTAACCCATACATTGTGGAGGCTAAGAAGAATCTCGATCGTGCTGGTGATATAGTAGCAATTCAGGGCACATGGACCTTGAAAAAGCCAGACGAGTACTTCACTCAATCGCCATGGCGAACTGATAATAGAACTGGCGGCGGTGTGCTCTTGATCAACTTGGTCCATGATCTCGATTTGCTCCAGTACTTGTTTGGCCCGATAGAACGAATCTACGCCGAACTCCTCAAGAAACAACGCACACAATACCCCAATGCTGATGAAGGTGCTGCTCTTACCATCAGATTCCACAATGGAATCACTGGAACCTTTATTTGTTCTGACAATGTCATTTCACCATATAACTTCGAGTCAGGCACTGGAGAAAACCCCACCATTCCTCATCACAACGATCTCCAGGGCTTTTACAGGGTTTTCGGCTCGAAGGGAACCATTTCTATACCAGACATGAATTTATATCACCAACCAGACGGTGAACAGAGCTGGACGAGTCCCGTGGTACGTGAGCTGTTGGTAGACAATTCGTTAGATCAATTGCCGTTTGATTTGCAATTGAACCATTTCCTTGATGTTATTCATGGTCACACCGAGCCATTCTGTACTGCGGATGACGGGATTTCTGCTCTTTTATGCATAGATGCTGTGTTGAAATCAATAGAAACTGAATTACCTCAGTACGTCGCTCTGGTGAAAAGTATTGTGGCCGATGAATCCGCCTGCATATAGATTTTTTTTTTAACTTTAGAGAAAAAGAGTTAGTGAGTATTACATAATCTAGTGATTTTTTCTTTCTACCAGTAGAAACGTTCAATTTATTCATCCAGTGAACCTTATAGGCTGTAATCATGTCGAAATATATCTTACCAAACACTTTGAGAGAGTTGAGATTTCATCTTTCACAGACTGGAGAAGCCTCTATTCCGTTGAGAAAGTTTTTAACCAACAACTACCAGAACTTAAAGACACAATCGGAAAACAAATTGCCAATATTGATCAGAGAAAGTTACGGCGTTGCCCCATCCTTAACTGCCAGATTCGAAAAGGGTAGAGAAGTCAAGAATAGCTTGGAGGGTTTGGACGAACGTGGTATTGAAAACGCCTTGAAGGAATTGTTGAAGAACTAGATGCATATACTATAATAAAAGAAAAATAACAGACAAGAACTGTCAAGCATCCATATTTACTTGTAGTTACCAAACTGGTACATTCCCCATGCCATACTACCTGATGCTTCGTTGTAAAGCTCGGTGATGGGTTCCTTGCTTTCAGAAACAACCCCAGCACCAGCAACTACAGGCACAAAGTGTTCAAGAGTCGGATGGGCCTTGTACAAAAGGTTACGATGTGTCGACTTCAAATCCTCAAAGTCGGCCAACTCAGGTGTCTTGGACGTCAATATGTTGGTTAACAAGTCACTGAATGGCACAACGTATGGCATGGGTCCTGGGAGAGACATGGCATAACCAAATTCACGTAAATTGTGTACTGACATTCCAGAAAAGATCAAGAGACCTCTGGCATGGCGCTGCTGCGATTCGTCCCAGACATTGTTCTCCCTGAACTGATTCAAGAGCTGTCCCAACTTGTAATGAGCTGCAAAATCAGAATCGTCACGAGTCAATGAGATCTGGATCACGGCAGTGTCGGGTAAATCTAAGACGCCTGGAGCAGGCAGGTTACCAATTTTTTGGTTGTAGTCGGAAAATGCTGCCTTGAACGGAACCCAAACGCCATGGTCAAGACCACGTCTTGTCAACTTGCTTTCAAAACCATTTTGTTCCAAGTGTTGCTTGATTTTTGCAGCTATTGGATATGAGTTCTTGCTGTGGAACTGTTCATGGTACATGTATTCCGGAAATCCGTAAAAGTCGTAGACCAACTCATTCTCATCTTCCGGATGAGGTGGAACTGCAATCTCAATCGTGTTACGGGCACGGGATTGCCAATGGGCCGAAACAACCACGATATAATCGGGTTTATAAGTGTTTTTGATGGTGTCTCCGATTTTACGAATGACTTTCCATGGTTTCAGGTCACTTTCGTAAAGGAAGCTGGGACCACCATGGCTAAAGAAGTAGGCAGGAAATGGAGTGGGGTTCTTTTCCCAATCAGATTGATTTGACATAATGGTGGTGGTGGTGGATTCGGTGGATTCGGTGGATTCGGTATCGCTACGGTACCAAATTGCAAACCAGATCGCAAGTATTAAATAGACTAAATTAAACAACGTGAAATGACCTTATAGCGCTATATCTAAGCAATAACTGGGATATAGCATCAAGTAAGCAGCCAGACTAAGTCATTAGTAATTTGTCTCTATGCAGGTGACACTTTTTCCATCAGCCTCCAGATCTTGACATATTTTGATACTAATCAAATCCATGCCACAGAAAAAAAAAAAAAACTATCGTAATCCTTTTTTGTGGTCATATTTTGCCACGAAACAAACCTAACCAAGGTCTATTTTTTTTAGGCATGAGGAAGAGAAGGAAAAAAAAAGTGTACCTAGAAATTTACATAGGTAAGGTCACTGATCTGGGCGGGCCGTTATAAGGTCATGGGCTAATTTTTTGTTTTTCTTTTTAGATATGGGTAGAGACGTGGAATGTACACACCAGAAAGCGGTTTGTGTTGATTGGGTCCCAAACAGGAAATTCCAGTTGATGAAGCTCAATTACATGTACCACTGGGTAGACTGAGATTGAAGTTGGTAGGTGGCGCATCATCGAATTGTCCTAAAACAGTAACTCGTAAATTTTTCGTCTGTTCTTTCTCACTAAAAGCTTACCATAATTTTTTTTTTGTTTTGGCAAAGTCCATTTTCGCACTGGCGACGGGTTTCATTTGCTGTAAATGACTCGGGTTATGTGCCGGAAATTAAGACGTCACTAACTCTGGAGCAATTTCACGTATCCCAGCGTCTAGCAAACACCCATCACCACTTCTTTATCCACGCAAACCATGGTCAATCTCTTCTCCCGTAGAGTATGTTACATCACTATCATTAATATTCATTTATTTAAGGTTGTTTTTTTTTATCAATACTAACAGTCTTTTTTTTAGCGGAGACAAGACTCCTACCAGGGATTCAGCAAATACCATGAAGAAATAAGCCGCTATGAACAGTCCCTGCCTCTCTCCGCAGGACTCCCGGCTTCTGGTATCAATAGAACTCAATCTCTTTCCAATGGAGCAGGTGCAGCTGCTGTTGCTGCTCTTAAACGCCATAGCAACCCGCTAGAACCCCAACCCCAACAACATCACCGTCCTCCACCTCGCAAACCACACACTACTCCCAACAGATCAAACTCCCTCACTTATTCAAATCGCCTGAACTCCCTCAAAACTTACACATACAATCCTAAGCCCTCGTACACCCCAGGTCAAGCCAATATTAACAACCCGCCAAACCGCAGACACAGCAGTTTAACTGCCAACTACAATTCCTACAATCGGAGACTTAGTTCAGAACCCAATCGCACCAATTCAATAAGCTCCCTACAACGTACACCTATCAACAAGGTTGTTGTTGCCGAAGACTCTGATGAGGAGGAGGAAGAAGATGTGATCATCACCACCAAAACTACTAAAGTGGTCGACTCACAAGGAAGAACACAATCTATAACCACGAAAACCATCAAAACACTCCCTGATGGCTCAAATATTATTGAAACAACAACCAAGAACATATCTAGAACCAGCTCCAGACCCACTTCAAGATCCAATTCCTTTTCCTCTGCTCAAAGACTAGGATCATTGTTATCTGGTAACAATATAAATCTTGACAAAATTGACGAAGATTTACAGGATTTTGACTATAATTATGAGTTAGACAACGATCGTATGGCCAACACCCACAAAAACAAATTGAAGTTGAATGCCCATGATAACAGCGCTAACAAGAAATTACTTGGAGAAACTAAGAAGCCTGAACTAGAACCTCGCTTAAACTCCATTACCAGCCAAAACACAAGCAGTGACTTATCCCCTCAAAAGCCTTTGCGGTCTATTTTGAAGAACACACAGCGTCCAGTATTCGAAGACACGCCTGAAGAAACAGAAGATGCTGAACATCCTTACAAGTATCTTTCTGCTCAACCAGCATCTCCTCAGAATAAAGAGGATTTAAGAAGACTTCGCTCGCCAAAATTCTCTTCTCCGGTAACCAACTTTGATGACATGCATTCGACTACTTCCCAACATTCAATCAAGTTTAATGATAAAGTTGAAACCATTCCAGGTAACGATTTATACCGGGAGAAAAAGGTTGACGCGAAAAGTCCTGAATTCTATGCTGCTGCCATGGCTGCTGCCTATAAAAAGGTGTATGGTGATAGACAAGTCGAGCCTGTGGCTCAGAATTTGCCTCAACCACCAAGTATTCCCGATTCAGCTGCTAATCCAGTTGGAAGACTGGACTCTCTTAACTCTAATATTTCATCCATTGTTGAAAGAGGGGTTAAAAGAGACGAGAAAGCAGCGGTAGTTGCACAAGGAGGTGTTGAGAAGAACTTTAGGTATGAAAATCACCATAAAGATTTTGTCAAACATTCTTTGAGGGATGGTTTGCCTAAATCCAGCAGCAGAAAAGAAAGGGCCAAGGAAGAAAAGAAGGCTCTCAAAGACGCAGAAGCAAGACAAAAGAGCACTATCAAGGAAGAGCAGGCTGCTGAAAAATTTGCAAGAAAGCAAGCCGAATCTGCTGAAAAGGATTCCAAGAAGGAAGCTCAATTGTTAGAGAAGAATGCAAAGAAAGAGGATAGAAAATCCAGAAGACTATTTGGTCTATTTGGCAAAAGAAAGAACTCGATTGATAGTGGTTTTGACACCAGTTCTTCTTTGATGTCTGGACATTTGCGGAACCAAAGTATCGATTCGAAGAGACGAATGGCTTCATTTGATGACAATTCTGGATTTAGAGGAGAAAGTTTTGATGCCCCTGGTGTACAAGCTTCTGATAGTGGCAAGTCGATGTCTCGTGATATCTCCAGGAATGAACCTATTCCCGAGATTCAGGTCCCTTCAGAACCTATCCCTGAGATTCAAGTTCCTTCAGTTCCTATTGGTAAAATTCAGGTTCCTTCAGAACCTATTCCTGAGATTCAGGTTCCTTCAGTTCCTATTCGTGAAATTCAGGTTCCTTCAGAACCTATTCCTGAGATTCAGGTCCGTTCGGAACAAAGTGGCACCGATCTCATGCCAGCATTTGATCATTCACACTCTGTTTCTAACGAGCCCGACGAATTACCTGGTCAATCCTCCTTGCATGTCCAATCATCTGTTGCAAAGCCTGTCAGACTGTCTATTTATGAGGTGGAACTGCCAATTGCTCAGGATGTGGTTCCTGTTGACATTAACGAAATAGCTGAATCGCCTATTATTGAGCCTGGTTTTAAACCTGAATTGCCTGCTCCTGTTGACATGACTCCAATTCCAGCTCATCCCGAAAAAGCTGAGTCAAAGTCTGGAAAACCAGCAGATGATGATACCGGCGAATCTTTCTTTACTTCTGCATTAAGACGTGTTGCTGATCCAAAGAGGCGTGCAGAATGGAATGTGAATGATGTTGAAGAAGAAGAAGAAGAAGAAGAAGAAGAAGAAGAAGTATCTGAAATTATTCCAGTTCCTAGATTAAATGACATTGATACTGAAACATTTGATGACGAATATAACAATAGTGTTTACCAAGGTTCGCGTACAAATGTTGGCAGTACCAGAACGAGTGAGCTTCAACTCTCGGGAGTGGAGCCCGTTGAAAATGCTGCCAATGCGGATATTCCTGAAGAAGCGACTGTGGAAGAATATCAGACACCAGAATCTGAATCTCCTTTGCTTAAGGTACTGGAGAAGCAATTACCAGCTGAAACTAATAGTGTTTTGGTACTGCTTCCCACACCAAAAGAACATTTTTCTCCTATCAAACCAGAATCCCAAAACTCCAAGCAATTTCAATCTGGAGGTGAGTATTCTGTGCTTGTGGAAGCTGAATCAAGTAATCATCGTGGTAAACGGGAGTCTAAGATTTTTGCTCCTACGTCTTCCTTGGACAAGCTGGTAGATGTACCTGAAGAGAATTTGACTGAAACGGGAGAATTGCTGGGTGGCAAGGAAGACTTTGTATCGATTTCTCCAAGGGAAGATAAGGCAACTGTCTTTTCCAAGCAGAGCAACAGTTCTGACCATCCAACTAGCTCGACTGAAGCCACAGTACCTGAACCTGCAGTGGTTGTAACCAAATTGGAAGAAGAAGAAGTGGTAGCACCAAAGAAGAAGGCTCGGAAAGAGCCTAGCAAGTTCAAGCAAAAGGTACTCAAGCTCTTTATAAACGGCTATCAGTAGATATGAGATGTTATTGGTTATTTTATTTAATTATTCAGTTCTATGTAATTGTATAGCATTCCCCCCATGCTTTTTTTTTTAATATTATGGAGAAAAGCTCTGCTTGAGGCGAGATATTCTTTCTCTAATTGTAGTTGAAGATTCTCTATCACGGCGAATCTTTTCCAATACTTTTGTTCTTGCTACAAAAGTAGATGGTGGTTGTGCTGCGATGATATGAAAGTATGGTTTTTGTTGGGCCCGAAACAGAGCGGTTAGTGAGGTTACTGGCGGGTGATTTTTAGGTTGAACTGGTTGAAAGAGAGAGATGAAATTTGAAAGTTTTAACGGGTTTCTAGAAGAATTAGAGGAATTTGACGATAAGCTCCACAGAAAACGGTCACTAGTAATTGTCATTTGATTAGTGTATAGTAGATGTTGTAATTTTGTGGAGAATCCTGTCAAAAGCAAACTTATACGCATTTTGCACCCATAATATCGAATTCGTCGCGCTTATTGAAATAGACACCCGATAACGTATGAATTATCTTCAGGAAGCACACACGTTGAACCACGCCTCACTTCAAGATAAGGTGTTTGAGCAGCTCTGTCATGCCTGTCGGGTTGGAGATATTGATTTGGTAGAATCATTGTTACTCACGCCGAATCTCGACATCAATCAGTTGGACGAATGGGACTATTCGCCACTCATTCTTCTGTCGTTGTGTGGCCACTATAAAATCGTGGAATTGCTACTTTCCAAAGGTGCTGTGTGTGATAGAGACACATTTGAAGGTGCCCGGTGCATCTACGGGGCGTTGACGGATGAAATCAGAAAGTTATTGTTGAGTTACGACATTTCCAAGGCCGTCGATACTTCCCAGCCGTTTGCCAGCCATATTTCCATCATGCTTGCACCACACAGTCTTCCTACAAGAGATATTGAGTTTTATTTCCCTCAGGCCAATGGTGTTCTTGTTTCCGATTACCAATCGTTCAAATTGAACCGGTTCTTGTTGGCAGCAAGAAGCCCGTATTATAGAGAGAAGTTGGCCAACGAATGGTCTAATGAGCATCAGATAAAGCTTCCAGACGTTGATCCCACGGTATTCAAGTCTATTGTGGATTATATATACCTTAGAACCGGGCTGGTTGCTATAGACAAGAAAGAGATTCAGGACCGACTTCTCGCATTGGCACAAGACTTGCAATTGCATGATTTGGTTGAAAGTATCACCAAAATCAAAGAAGTCACCGATACTATTCAAAAATCGAAACTCTTGAACGATTTCAGAATGAAATTTACCGAAAAGGCCCGACAAGATCTCAGTGACTTCTTGAAAAATAGCATCATAAACGAAAGAATAGTTTCTCCCATAGAGACAGAGATAGACTTTGAAGATATTCGTGCTAGTGATTATCTTAATCCAAAGGACCATTTGAAACTTCTAGATTCTACTGCTATTCCCGATATCATTCTAGCCTGTATAGACACAGACACTGATTCTGTGGTTTATTATCCAGTGAACAAAGCAATAATTGTCAGGTCAGAATACTTTGATACCATGTTCAGGTCAGATATTTATGTTGCGTCCGAAAAGGATGCGCCTGTGGTTGGCTCCCTTGTTGACCGTGCTTCGTTTGAGCCGGCAGATCTCTCAGTAATTAGAATGTCAAATATCACCACCAAAGCATCTGTGGCCGAAATGGTTTTATCATTCTTGTATCATGACAATGTGGATGAAATTCCGCTTGCCTCTTCTGTTGAATTGTTATTTGCAGCCGATGAATTGTTTTTGGATAGACTCAAAACCATGTGTGCAGTTAGAATCACCCAGAACTTTAGTAAGTTTACTTATGAAGAATTTGAGTCAGTTTCCAGTTTGGTGGGTTATGATGTGTTTGAATTGATACGTATTTCATGGCAAACACGTTGTGATAAATTGGAACAACATATGACGCATCTAGTGGCTCATCATCTTAACGAAATCTGTTCTGATGAATTTGAAAAGAATAAGTTGCTTGATTTAATTAAAGAAAGTGCTCTGAGAATCCAGGAGAGACATGATACCGATACTATTGAATTGATTGACGATATCAGATACTATCTCAGTCATAAAAAGTATGCGATTGCCGACAAAGCAGAGGAATTTGACGGGGTTTTGGCGACATGGGGTCAACCTGGAACCCGTGAGTTGCAAAATATCAAGATTGTAGAAGATTCACGGAACAAGTTTAACCATGATATCGACTTAATCGATAACTTATTGGACTCGTTGGCGTTGGAAGCTTGATTTTTGCTGCAAAAAAACTGAAATAATTCTGGAGTATTGTCACGTGATGTCTTGTGCGCAGGAAAAAAAATAATAAAATTGGTAAAGGTCTTCTCATCTCTAAAATTCTTTCATCATCGCATCAAGTAGGAATCAAAGGAATGTCTGATAATAATCCAGAAGGCGGATTGTCTGCAGACCTGTTTGTATTGGACGATAAGTTGTCCAAAATCAGAAGTCAGATCAATTCCAAATTAGAAAATCAGAAACATTTGGCCATCATTTTATCAGCTGTCGAAGAGAATATCGAAGAACAAAAGAATGAACGTTCTCCAGTAGCATACTTTGTCTCCTTTTTGTCCTTGTTAGACCAGTCCATTAGAGATGATACCATTGTTGACAACACCTTGGCTACCACCACCACATACTTTTTGGATTTGGTTTTTCCTTTCACACCAAAGCCATTATTAAAGGCTAAGTTTGCTGAAATCTTGACCAAATTGGCATCACCACTCACTCTTCCTCAAGCCGAAGCTCCTTTAGTCAGATCTACCATTGGTGCTTTGGAAAGTTTATTGTTGGCTCAGGATCACCAACAATGGACCGCTTCCGGCAACATTTCGCCTAAAAGAGCCTTGCTTGGTCTCTTGGAATTATCGTTCGATCCCAGACCAAAGGTTAGAAGAAGAGCCCAGGAAGCTGTCAACAAAGTCTTGAGTAATCCACCAGCTTCTCCTTCTCCTACACATGTGGCTGCTCCTTTGGCAGGCGAAATATCCTTGAACAAGCTTGCTTCTTTGTTAGAAGACACCAAGAAACATACCAAGAACACCAACAAGGAACTCAATACCCAGATCATCCATTGCTTACAATTAATTACTTCCATCACTTCGGCCAATGCTTGGCCCTCAACCAAGATCGAAGCTTTATGTGACGTTTTGTTGGAGATCTCGAAAACCTCTGACCAATACTTGGTTTCATCTGCTTTCTCTGCATTCGAGGGCTTGTTCCTGTCCATGTCTAACATCATTGATGTTGAAAAGTTTGGTAACGTGTTAGACATTATCTTTGACTTGAAACCCTCCATCAATGACACACACTTGGCTGCTTCTTGGTTGGCAGTCATTGCCAAAGCTTTGGAAAGCTATTCCGCTCTTTCACCGGAAACCTCTTTGAAGAAGCTTTCCACTATCTTGACAATTGTCTCAAGTTTCTTGGCTTCGGACTCCAAAGATATCACTACTTCTGCATCTCAGTGTATGATTGCGATTGTCACTCAAACTATTCCAGATAACTTTTTGTTGCAACCAACGGCAACAAATGGTATCACTGGTGAGATTTATGAACTCATGGATGATGTGGTCACTTTCATTGCAGAACACATTGAAAAGGAATTGTTCAATATCAGATACCAGCACTCGACCAAGGAAATCTTGGATTTCATTGCTGCTGCCATTTTAAAGTTGAGAACCAGAGCAAACCCAGACTTCTTGAGTATTCTTGAAACTGTTGGTGAATGGAGAACTAATGAAACTGATTCCTTCCCATTTAACAAGGAAGCTGAAGACGTTATAGCTGCCTCTTTATCTACTTTAGGACCACAAGTTGTCCTCAGTGTTTTACCATTGAATTTGACTGGTGGTAACCAGCCAGGTAGAGCATGGATGTTACCTTTGTTGAGAGACAACGTTAGATTTGCTGAATTACAATTCTACAAAACTGAAATCCTTCCAGCCGTGGAGTTCTTTGAACAAAAGATCCAAGCTTCTGCTAATAAAGAATCCTTGAATAATAAGATTTTCCAAACCATCATTGATCAAATCTGGTCCTTGATACCGCACTTCTGTGACTTGCCAAAGGACTTGATTCGTGCCTTTGATGATTCTTTTGCTGCATCCTTATCCGATTTGATGTACTCCAAGGTTGAATTGCGGGTTCCAATCTGTCACGCTTTAAGATTATTGGTTGAATCTAATATTGCTTACAGTGAAGGTGCATTAGTTGACGATTTGTTGATTCAAGAAGAACTTCCAATTGAAACTGCAAAGAAGAACCTCGAATATTTGGCTTCAAAGGCTTCCAATATCTTGTCTGTCTTGTTCAACGTCTTTTCTTCTACGTTGCCAGATGCAAGAGGTTTTGTCTTGGAAACCATTGACACTTACTTGCAAGTCATTCCAAAGGATGACTTGGAATCTACTTTCAACAAGGTCTGTGGATTGTTAAACCAAGCCATGACGGAAGAAGCTGGACAACCAGATACCAAGAAGGATGCTGTTCCTAAATTGAGTGCCACTATGATGGATTTGGTAGTCGCTATGGCCAAGTACGTTCCAGAAACATCTCACAATGCATTATTTACCATTTTTTCCACTACTGTTTCGTTACAAAACAACGGTTTGATGCAAAAGAGATCGTACAGAATCATTTCCAAGTTGGCTGAAACCGAAGAGGGTAAGAAATCTATTGGTAACTTTATTACCGAAATCGAAGGTGTTTTGGTTCAAACTACTGAAATTACTCATAACTCGGCCAGAGCATCCAGATTAACTGCCATTTTGTTGGTATTGGACTGCTTGCCACAAAACCACTTGTACTTTGTTCCAAGTATTCTTCAAGAAATCATCATGTCTACCAAGGATGTCAACGAAAGATCCAGAGAATTGTCCTACCAAATCTTGATAAAGATGGGTAACATTATGGCTAACGGAGGTATTGTCGAAAATGGCAAGGTTCCTGGTTTTGCTGACGACACTCCAAACTCTGAAGCTTCGTTGGTTGAATATTTCACCATGGTTAGTGCAGGTTTGGCTGCTCAGACTCCACACATGATTTCTGCTACCATCACTGCCGTTTCGTGTTTGGTGTTTGAATTCAAGGATCAGTTGCCTACTGAAGTTCTTGTTGAAATTGCTTCCACTGTGGAATTGTTTTTAACTCACAACTCGAGAGAAATTGCCAAGTCTGCCATTGGATTTGTCAAGGTCGAAGTCTTGTCCTTGCCAGAAGAAATGGTTAGAGCTAACTTGAAGGAATTGTTGGCTAAACTTATGAAATGGTCTCATGAACACAAGGGTCACTTCAAGTCTAAGGTCAAGCATATTTTGGAAAGATTAATCAGAAAGTTTGGTATAGAGGAGATTGAACAGGCTATCCCTGAAGAAGATAGAAAGTTGGTTAGCAACATCAAGAAGACCAGAAACAGAGCCAAGAGAAGAGAAGCTGAAGAGGGTGCTGCCGGTGGTAACTCTGCAAACCCAGAAAAGAAGTTTGTATCTGCTTACGAAGAAGCTTTGTACGATTCAGAAGTTTCTGATGATGAGGCTGATGATGTTGATGAGAAGCCTTCCAAGAACAAGAAGACCAACCAATTTATCTTGGATACTGGTGATGAACCATTGAACTTGTTGGACCGTCAAGCCATGGCTCAAATTTCGTCTTCTAAGCCAAAGAAATTCAGTAAGAAGGATTTGGCTGAAAAGAAAGCTGAGTTCAAGACTAAAAACGGAAAGTTTGTGTTCAGTGAAAAGGATGAGGAAGATCCTTTGGCTGGTAAGGGTTCAGGTGTTGATGCTTACTTGGATGCTGTTAAGCAGGCTCCAGTTAGAGGACAGAAGAATAAGTTGAAGTTTAAGAAGAATACTGAGGAAGAAGTGTGGTCTGACGATGAAGACACCCAAAAGTCTGCTTCCAAACCTAAGGCTAGACCCTTGGGAAGAGGTAAGATTCAAAAGCCTAAACAGAAGTTTAAGGCAAAGAAGAAGCTTTAGAATAGATTGTACATTAAAATATACTACTGTTAAATGAGAAAGATTATAGTAATTTTTTTATGTTTCGCACGACAATCATTTCCAGGATTTTAAATTTTTCACTTTTCTATTCTATTCACACTGATCAACAGAGTCACAAGCCACCATGTCATTACAAAGCTTGAAGAGCCCCATCAGAATAAGACTAGCACGTTTTGGTAGAAAACACACTCCTTTATACAACATTGTTGTGGCCAAGAAGGGATCTGCTCGTGACAGTTTGCCCATCGAAGTCTTGGGTACCTACAATCCTAACCCAGTTCCTTTAACACCAGAAGAAAAGGCTGCTGGTGTCAAAGTTTTCAAGGATATCAAGTTGGATTTCAATAGATCCAAGTACTGGATTGGTGTCGGTGCTGATGTTTCCGACCGTGTCACATTCTTATTCAAAAAGGCCGGTTTGTTGCCTGATGTCTGGCCAAAGCCATCCAAATTGACCCAGAAGGTCGAGAAGCCTGTCGTCAAGGACCTCAGTGTGGTTTACGAGGAACCAAGAGAGTTGTACAGACGCAGATAATCATCTTGTAAATAAACTACCGCCTGTATATTAATGCATATATCATATTTTTATTGCTTACGCCAGTGGTAATGAAATTTGGGCGTGATAACCAACTGTAACTTGCTGCTAATCCAGTTTCGCATGCTGAATCTTGGTTGTGGTCGAGCAGGCAATGGCGGTCCTGTTTCGGTCATTTGGTGCACTGATTCTGTGGATGAAATGTCGACACCAAACACTTGGAGAGCCCAACTTGGCATCGGGCTCCGTGGTAAGAATCTCGTCAGTGGAGATGTAAATAACGTGTCATGATTGGCCATTATCCGGGACATGGTCTCCTTATATTTTCTGGTGTCCTTTTTGTTGCCGGCTATCAAAACTAATTTCGAAACAATTTCCTGGTAACATTGTTGCAACTGTTTCATCGAGTTTTTATTCTTAGGGGCCTTTTCTCTCCCGTAGTACCAAACAGCATTGGATGTCAATGCAGCAAAATTGCTTACCGTGTTGTCAACAAAAGGATTTCGTGACTTTTTTGTAGTTGAGAGAAATGTTTGAAATATCTCAATGGATGGAGTACAAGTGGATAATATGATCTCCAACACTCGGTTGGCATTGTGTAACCGTAAGGAACGAGTGTTTGTAAATTCTAATATTTGTATTGTATGGTTTAAGGAGCTTATAATTCTTTCATGGTGATCCAGAATGTCTAGATTCATTTCTTGTAAGCAATGATAAAGTCGACGTAACCTAGTTAATGTCGTATCGGATAAGAGAGCCAAGTTGTTGGTGCGGTTTGTCTTTTCAATCAATGATTTTGTAACCATGACATCCACAATCTTCTGGACACGTTCCAAAACAATCCAGTCGTGATGATCTTGCATCGAAGCGTATTCAAAGAATTCAACTATCTTGTCCAAATAGGTCACATATTCAGGACAATTAAATGCATCGTATGGGCCTTCAGAAACAATAAATGAGACCATCGCAAGATTAATTGACGGCTTATCTTCATTGGCAACTTCAATTGAGTTAAACTGTCGACTCAAATCAGAAATATTCGATCCATAAACCGTGCTGCTACTGCTGCTGCTGGGTATCATAAAAGCTATTTGGGTGCAAAAAACTAAACACAAATAAAATAAATAAAGGAAAAATTAAACAAAAAAAAAACGAAAAATTTACTTGAATTATTGGAAGAATTGCATTTAAGTAAGTATATAAAACCTAATTAATCAGTTTAATCGAATAAACCGAAACCCATGTCGTCATCTTCTTCAGATTCTTCACCGGCAGCTTCTTCTTCAGCTGGAGCAGCTTCAGAGGCAGCAGCAGCAACTGGAGCAGCAGCAGCGTAAGCTTCTGGGTTAGCCAATCTGTCCTTGATGGCTTCAGAGCCTTCGAAGGTGTAGTCAGTGGCAATAGACAAAGCCAAGACGTTCTTGTAGTGGTTAACAACAGAGTGACCAACAGATGGCAAGGTTGGGTAACCAACAGCCAAAGAGATGGAAGCAATGGTGTTAATGGCAGAGACGAAGTGACCAACCAATTCATCATCGGTGATGTCCAAGATGGATGGTGGGAAGACTTGGCCATTGTCGTAAACTTGAACAACAGTCAAACCATAGGTGAATGGAGAGATGTTCAACATGTTCAACAAGGTAGCTTCGGAAGGACCGACCTTGCTGTCAGCTTCAACGACCTTGACGTCAGAGACAATTTCAATAAAACCTCTGGCAATCTTGGTTGGGACACCCAAAGCTTGGAAGAAAGAGGTCTTACCTGGTTCCATACCAGTGTTACCGGCTGGAATCCAGACATCCTTTGGAGCAATAGCACCGGCTCTGGCTGGAGCAGCAACGACGTTAGAGACAATAACTTCTCTGATGGTCTTCAAGTCAGCGTTGGTGAAGATGAAACCGACGTTACCTCTGACGAATGGCAACAACTTTTCAAATTCTGGCAAGTCAGCCAAGAAACCTCTCAAGGCTCTTCTGACCATGGTGTTCTTACCCATCAAGACGACGGCGTCACCTCTCAAAGCCTTTCTGACTTCGTGCATTTGTTGGGAAGAAACATTGTCAACACCAACAACAAAGATGGACTTGTATTCTTCCAACAATTCTCTTAACTTAGCAAAGTATTCAACTTTCTTTTCACGAGCACCACCCATTTCGACTTGTACTATTTGACGATAGGTTATTTAATGGACCCAAAGTATGATGAAGAAAAGAAGAAACCTTTTGCCAATACCTCAGTGAAAAATCGCCAGTGCGGTGGGACACCATTGCGAAAGCGAAAAAAAAAAATTTCTTCTCGATATAAATTTGTATACCGGAAATTAGGGCACCAGCCCTAAACTATTGATAAATGCGCATGAAGCTGCATTTCTATTTCACCTTCATCTTTTTTTGCACCCATTCTAAAATTAATGTCTATTCTATCTAACCGTAATTCTTGTTTTCGTAGTCTGAACTCACAAATACATTCTTCAAGAATTCTTTCCAGACTTTTTCTAATTGAGCAGCTTTTTTAAGCTGTTTCTTGGTGGGCTTTTTACCCTTTTTCTTTTTCTTTTCGGCCTTACGTTCGTCCTTAACAGGCTTTCCTAACTTCCTGCCGTACTTTATCCATTGATTAACCGTGAGATCCTCCAATCCATAAAGCTTGTCGTCTGTAGCATATTGGATTTCGTAGCTGAAGTCCTTTTCGCCCTTATTTATGCCTTCCAAGTCAGCATAGTATTGAACATATCTTTCGGGGGTGAAGGTTTGTGGAACATATGCTGGCCCTAACGGAAGATTTGCAGGCATCTTTGGAGGTAAAGTCTTGTCTTTCTTTAAAATATTTACCCAACTTTCTGTTTCTGTTTCATCTTCATCGTCATCTTGGTACTCGTCAAGCTTAGCAAACCAAGTATTTAATCCCAAGAAAAAGTTATCCCAGCTTTCAAACTGGTACTTGGCCTGCAATTCAAGGTTCAGCTTCAAGTCAGTGATATTATACTCCCATACACGCATACCAGGGTTGAAAGTAGGTACAATACTGGCTGATACATGGGCAATGGAGTATCGTTCACCATAACTGCCAGACTTGGCTCTTCCTTTAATACGTGAATAGTAGCTATCTCTCAATCCGTCCATGTACCGTACCTTATTCAGCGGAACACCTCCCTGGATCTTAATCAAGTGGTCATCTTCATCAAAATTTTCGTCAAAGACACGATAAAGATTCGACTCGCCCAACGGAGAAGTGAATTCATCTTCATCGTCTGATCCATATTCGTTATCTGATACAAGCAAGCCCATATCTTTAAGCAATTTTTCTTCACTCTGTAAAGATTTTATGCTGTTCTTCTTGGATTTCTTGATACTCTTGTATGCTGCAACGGAGTCCAAGGGAATAAAATGGTCCAAGTTCATGTGGCCATATAAGCCGCCAATAATCACATCCCTAAACTCATATGACCATACAATGTACTTTCTAAGACATGAAATATCATAGTTCTTTTCATTTGGAGGGACATGTCCTGATAACCATACCTTCATGTTTCTTGCTCTCATTTCCTTGAGAACATAGCCGAGCCATTCAAACAATTGATAACCCGGTTGCTTCTTTGAATCACAGTTGTCTACCAAAGGATTTGATTGAAATAAATATAAGGTATTGATGGAAAGCACTGCCAATTGATTGGGGATAACTTCTTGGAAGAAGTAGGCACCCCGGTTAAAGGTATGGAGCTGCGATGCTGGGATATAGTTTTGCCAGATCTTGAACATTTCTCTGGTCTGCAATGTTGGACCAGGTGAAAACAAGTTATGGGGAAATACGTCGTTGTTTCCGAGAGACGGAATAAGGTCAACTTTCATGTTTCGGAAATCGTCTGGCTCACTATTATCGTTCTTGAAAGTTTCGTAAAGTACATTGGAAACGTGCTGGTTCATTTCAAAGATATTCATTTCCGTTCTTGGGTACCGACGGTCGTTATCGTGTCTGACATTGTCTCCTGTCCATACAACAAAGTCAATTTTATCCTTGAGGTTTTCTTCTATCCATTTTATGGTTCCATTGAATAATGCTGGAGGTGCATCACAACCTAAGATTGCATCACCATACTTTCCAGCGTTTCCCTTTCCGTAATGGCATTGTTCTTCCGGGTCTGAACCTTCCTTATAGTAAGGGTCGGGATGGAAGTCGGTAATGTGGAGGAACCGACCACGGATAATTTGTTCACCATTTTCCAGGGTAACCAACTTAACAGGATTCTTGGGGGTAAGACCCAATTTCTTTATGCTTTCAATTTCAGTGTTGGATAATTCGATGGTATCAACCGATACAATTGAAGGCAGTGCGGCGGTACTGGCGAGCTGACGTCCATCTCCAAGGTTTCTGGAGACCAAGAATAGTCCCACTAGCAGGCCGATGATGGATAAAAGGTAGTCAAGCCTTAATTTGGGTGACCTTGATCCTTTTTCGTTCATATTCAACGGTTACTGGCTGAGATGGTACGAATTCTTGGATGATTATGAACCGTTCAATGTGACACCACGTGCAGGAAATTATAGTAGTTAAAATTCCACTAAAAATTACAGTATGTAACGAGAAGACAGAAACTGGATAACTTTTGACCAAAATAAGGGTGCAGGTCCAAAGTGAGGGTAGAGAGGTTTGCAACCAGAATACGGTAAAATGGGGTATGAGTGATACGCAGATAGTACTAACTTTTTTGAATTTTACTATTATTATTATTTATTTATTTATTTACTTGGAAGAGGAGAGGAGTGTACAATGGAAGGTGTTTCAGAACATGTTTTCCTACTTGGTATAATTGTTGACGGATCCGAGTACAGTACAAGAGAACCACCTGTGGTAGTCAATTAGAGTCCCCTGTGATAAAGTAGCATCGCGAAATTACCTTACCGTTTTCGGCAATAGCTTGGCTATTAGGAATGTCACCTTCCCAAATTAGAATAATAATCGCGTGTTGCGCCAGTGAAGAATCATGGTTCACCAAAAAAATTGCATTAACACTACTTGGGAAAATTTAGTCTCAGAATCCACAGGGCGCAGAAATGCGCACAAAAACGCGCTGAAAAGGTAAACAAAAACAAAGATTTCTTCATATATGCACGTAATTGGGTAACGTTATTGGCGTCAGTCCCCTGTAATATCGCTCGATTTGGGTGGTTAATGGATGTAATTAATTTACGAATGTAAACAAAAGAATTTCGTGTCAAATAAAACCGGACATTTGTCACACCCTTTATATATATATACTGCCCGATCCACTTCCCTGACCATATCCTTTGTCCGCTACACTTTCGGCTTTTTTTACCGACAAAACTAATATCCACAATCATGATGTACTTACAAACACCAAAGAGACCTAGCTTACCTCCAACCCCATCGAGCTACAAAACTTCTTTGCCTCCTTTGTCTTCGATCTTAGCCAGATCAGACATCACACAAACCCCATTCACAGGTTACCCCAAGTTACCATCAGTACTTGCCACACCTACTTCATCCAAATACTTGCCAAAGTCTTTGCCCAAGTATATTCCAGCTGCCGCCACCACCACTCCTTCCAAGATACCTGCTGCCAATGTATCCTTGGAAGCTGACACTAGCATCACCGAAAGAAAACTGAAACCAGCTCACACTCCAGCCCCAGTCCCTACCAAGACGTCGTTTGCATTCATCTCTCATTCACCAGCAACCTTCCCATCACAAGAACCTTCTATTGACAACGCTCCATTGGCAAGAAGAAAGAGAAGAAGAACTTCTCCAAATGAGTTGTCCATCCTCAACTCTGAATTCGAAGCTGGTTCCACCCCAAATAAGCTGAGACGGATCGAGATTGCAGCCAAGGTCAACATGACTGAAAAAGCGGTTCAGATCTGGTTCCAAAACAAACGTCAATCAATTAGAAAACAACTGAACCAGGAAAAGGAAGTCACTGAGTTACCTCCAACTCCACCAATATACTCTGTGATGCCTCCTACCCATCAACAATTGATGCCACCATTGATCTCATCAACTCCAACTAAACCTATCTTCAACAAATCGCATTCATTCATCGACAGTCCATCGGTAAGCCAGACATCGTCGCCAATCAAGGAAAGATCCTCCTCAATTCCGCTCTTTACCAAGCCTCAGCATTTCCATATTTCTGATGACTCGATGTCGATGGAAGAAGACTCTACACTTGTACTTAATGAAACCCAAAAGAAACAACCGGTATTTCTCAACTCGGCCGCATCTTCCACTATGACGTTCAAATTGACCCGCAATTCCAAGATCACACAAAAACTTAACAGTGCAGCTGTGGAAGACGAAAAAGAGAACACTAAC
Organism: Teunomyces tritomae; assembly: GCA_030568455.1. NCBI lineage: Eukaryota > Fungi > Ascomycota > Pichiomycetes > Serinales > Debaryomycetaceae > Teunomyces > Teunomyces tritomae. The sequence continues at coordinate 357,660 of JAJMFZ010000010.1, forward strand.
GCTTCTATGCCAAAGACCTCCGAGCAGGACCGGAAACCATTGGCCATAATTGACACCAACACTACTAAGAATGAAAAGAACGAATGTGTTGAGAATTTACTTTCTTTACGCTCAGGAAACTGGAATTAGAAACTGTACTATTATATTATAGAAACGAATTGACGAACCTTTCTTTGACTCAAGTAGGAGAGACTTATATGTGTAGTAATACGACAGTAATACGACCATACTTTTATTAGTTGGTTGCCTGAGTAACATCAATTTCGCAGCCTTTCCCAATTCGGACAAAACGCGAGTTTCCTTATTCTACACGTACTTTAGACGAAGCAGGCAGCAGGAGGTGTCTCCTGGTATTTTTAGTGGTTGGGGCGCGATTTCTAAAGCAAATATTATAATGTGGTCTGGCTTGGCTTTTTATTCCAATTAGGAAACAACTCTTTTGCAGAAAACGGTTTTATTATCCACACTAATGACTGTACGAGATAATTGGACCGTAAGTGGGAAAAGCTCAACCCTTTAGAACCCAATAAAAAAAGCTTATGGTAAAACCTTAAAGGGATTTGGGACTCGTTTTAGTATTAAACAAGAAACCTTAGCCTTTTATCAAATTATGTACTTTGTAACATTAGCATTATATTTCTTGATAAAGTTTTCATTTTTCGCAATAATTTGAGAATTGTCAGAATTATTTATCTCCCAATCATCCCTGAATAAGAATATTACAAGATAAGCACTTTTATTTTTAAATTGTACATAACAAATTGTAATAAATGCTATTACATTAGATAGTTAGAGACATTGATTTGATATATTGTTAATGATTGCTAGTTTCAATCGTTCCAACGATTCATGGTTTGAGAAGTTCGTTGACTCTTTTCTCAATTTTTTTTTTTAGATTTTCCTTTCTCGATGACCAAATAACCACCGGTGCCTCAATCAATTCTACGGTACTTTCTTCAATCTAAACTACTTCTCATTGGATGATTTTACTCTGAATGTATAGTCACAAGTATATTGCATTTTATGTATTATTACTAAAGATTAAAACCAAAGTAATTAAAATTAACGACCACGGGAAGTAGTCTTGGTGTGTTGACCTCTGACCTTAAGACCCCAGAAGTGTCTGATACCACGGTGAGCTCTGATCTTCTTCAATCTTTCCAAGTCATCTCTCAACTTAGATTCCAAGTTGTTAGCCAAGACGTGGTAGTCCTTACCGTCAACGTGGTCCTTTTGTCTGTTCAAGAACCAAGCTGGGATCTTATAGTGAGTTGGGTTTTGCATGATGGTGACAATTCTTTCTAATTCTTCTTGAGTCAATTCACCAGCTCTCTTGTTCAAGTCAACATCAGCCTTCTTACAGACCAAGTTGGAGTAACGACGACCGACACCTCTGATCTTGGTCAAGGCGTACATGATCTTGATTCTACCATCGATGTTGGTGTTTAACAAACGCAAAATGTGTTGGAACGAACCTTCTTCTTGAACAACTAAAGGCATCTTGAACTATGGTTTATGGGATTACGAAGAAAGACCAAAATGTATGTATGCTTTTCACTTGGAATTTTTTCGGTAGTGGGTACAATTTTTCATTTTTTCGGTGCAATTTTTTCGTGCACGAGAATGTAACAATTTGTCTGTGTGCAGGTACCATTCTAGGTCTGAGCCCTAACAACAAACACGTGATATATCGATAATCAACCCCCACCCAGGTTATGTATGCTAACTAATATATACCTTAGCTATCCAGAAATATACTGAGTCTATATGATCCAGTTAATAGAATCAGTTATAGAACTAGGTGTGAAATATCTTAAGTATGTGTTTCTCATTATAATGTTCCTTTTATCGAGCATTAAAACCTAAGGTTATGCCCTCTATATACAAGTATTAAGTGGAGTACTTACTGATCAACCATTGCAAGGCAGGCAATTCGATATAAATACGGTTTGCCTTCAAGATATCTCTGACTTCGACGGCGTCCTTTACCAAGACATCGGCCTTTTTGCCTATATGCTCTGTCGATGTGATCAAATTGCTTCTTTGAGCATCGGTAATGAATAACAAGCTTAATCTGTCCAAGTTGTGTTGGTCAACAAACTGCTTGGCAATCTCTGGAGAGTCATAATTGAAGTCTAACACCTCTAAATCAGTGTCATTTATCTGGTTTCCTCCAACTATGTATAATCTACCGTTTCTGTAGTGATCAGCCAATGCAGTTTGCACAGCACGGCTGTATATCTTGGTTGGCAATTCAGTGGACCAATCGTGGCCAGCCTTGATACCGTGGGCCTTTATTCCGTTGTCTCTTATTGGAGAATTGGCATCACCAACTCTTGCTCTACCAGTACCCTTTTGAGGATGCAATTTTCTGTTGGAAAACAATTTATCTCCCTTCGTAGGCACGTTACCAGAACCGACTCTCGCCTTATCGGCTTCGTAAACAACGGCACTCCATAAGAAATCTCTTCTTAATGGCGCGTCAAGAAACTTAGCTGGTAATGGGATAAATTCCTTTGGTTCTAAAGAAGGAAATGATCGTAACGAAGCCAAAGTATATTTTGGTGGCTGTGCAATGTTGAATACCGAAGCTTCCGTTGCCAACTTACGTATGGACTGTCTCAACATCTTGCACGGTCTTTGAATCGGTGGTTCTTTGTGGTTGGAAAGTGATGATTTTTTTCACTATGTCGAGTTGTGTTGTGCACGCATCAATATAATTTACTTTTTTTTTAAATCCTTTTTTTTTATATTTTGGGTGCAAAATATTCGCTTTGAATATATATTCACATATAAATCAACTATTATAAGTCCTTGGGTGGAGGTGGAGGTGGTACTTGATCATGTTCCTGTTCCTCGTCATCACTTCCTATCACAAAATCCGGTACATTATCCGAGATTCCGCCCTGTAATTCAATGTCGTCGCTCTTCAGAGCTGGAGTGTAGTTACCACGACCATCTCCATTACTACCAGTCAACTTATTAAAGGTTTTACTAAGGAAACCTTGGTCACCACGAGAAATATCTTCCTCGGACTGAAACCGTCTGAGCTGATCTGCCCACTGCACGTTCTTTTTTCTTCCTGAAGGGCCTGTTTTGATAATCGACGAAGGACGTGAACGGTACGAAGAATAGAGAATATAACCACCCCAGATCAATACCAAAATCACAACAAGTTGGATCACACGAGTAATTGAACTAGTGGTGCTCGAGCTAGGAGTGCTTTCACCGCTGCTGGTACTTGAAGGAACCTCACTTACCAGTGAAGCTGGCTCAGAAATAGTTGGGCTAGTTTCCGTGGAGGAAGACTCTGGTTCAGGCTCATTTACACTAGAATCAGGCTTTTCTTCCACAGTTTTGGTTCTTTTGCCAATAGGATATGTGATGATGGCATGTTTCTTTTGGTCTCCGGGGGTATCTAACTCCTTTTCGTCAAAGTTCCCTGTAATCAAATCAATCAAGGCTCTAGATACTTCGGGGACATCGTATGGAACCATATGAGATGAATCAAAAACATTGACAAAGGTCAAGTTTCTTTCAGACTTGATGTAACCGGCAGTTTTGTTGTCGTAGATCCAGTCCAGTTCCTTCAAATCTTCAGAGAATCCTTTTTGACCGTTCCATGTCATCTTTTTGATCATATTCTCAGTACCAATGTAGTTACAGATAAGATCAAGATTACCATTGAACAAGATAATTGGAATCTCTTCTAAAAGTCCTGGCAAAAGATGGATGGCTGGAAGTGAGTTCCTGGCCTTGAAAGTTTTGCCAACCGCACCGGAACATTCCTGCCATTTTACAGCGTGTTTAAGGTTCAACAGCAGAATAACACTTTGTTCTCTCAAAAAAGGCGTCACAAAGCTTAATTCAGCTGGCCAGTTGGACCCACAAGCAGGATAAGAATCCTTGATTGAAACATCGTACATGTTGTAACATTGTTCATTTTCTGGAGCAGTAAAATCAGCTGTGGCCAGTAGAATCAACAGCATCACTTGTTCACAAGTGCTTGAAGAGACTTCATAGTCATGGACCTCACCATCATTGTTGTTATCAATACGGCTGACGATCTTTTGACACTTTTCGTGCTGAGCAATAATATTGGGCCATCTTGGATTATTGGTGTCAATTATGCCGGCCTGAAGGGAGAAAGGCACGTAAGATAAACTCTGTTCGTTAGGTGAAATCCAACCGTTTCCAATCAACAAACCTTTCAAATTATACGACTCTTTTTCTCCCTTGTTGTGTTTCAAGATAGCATCAGCAATGTACGGAATGTATTGACCAGCATAACTTTCGCCAGCCAAGTATATTTCGTTGTATCTGTCTTCAGGAAAGAGTTCGTAGTATTTTTCCATGAACCGCAAGAAATGTTCTGCAATTTGGTCCAAGTCATGGTCATAAACATTGGTATAACTGAAACCAGTACCTGCTGGCTGGTCAACATAGACCATATCGGAAAGCTTGTGCCAGGATCCAGCGTTGTAGGTGATCTTCTTGTCTTTATCGACACGGAAGGGGCCAGATTCTAGCAAGGCGCCGTCCATAGAGGAACATCCTGGGCCCCCGTTAAGCCAGAAAGTGGTTCTATTGTGATTTTCCGGTAATCTGTTTATATCAGAATATCTCCAAAAGAAGTAGTTGGTTTCGGTTTCAGGGTAAAGCTCGAGTTGTCCAGCAAATTGCAAAGGAATCTCTTTCTTAGGTACATTATCAAAGAGTCCTGGAAGGGTTGTTACCAAATATGGAGTGCGCGGATCATCATCCAACTTGGACGGAGCAGCCAATACCTGCAATCCGGCAAGAAGTACAGTAGCTAAGTACAATATAAGCAGCATGGCGGCCAGATCAGCTTGGTTAGTGGATACAGCCTTTGGTTTTTTGCCGGTTGGTTCCCACGGGAAACCAGGCTATGTACAGGAAATATCGGCTGGGGAACATTAGTTTACGTGTCCAGGCCCCGGAGCCACCCCGCGTTTTACACCAACACCATCATAAAATGGAACAATATTAGGTACAATTCTTTTCTTGGGCATAATGATCTCCTTGTATATATATATATTGGATTCACAACACTCTAAGAATCTAACAATGACTTTACTTTCTTAAAATTTGTAAATTGAATAAAATCTCTGTTAATGTTACAATTTTCCAAACCTTCTTCTTGGATCTGGCACAACTATTTTCTATCATTTTAACTGTTACCAATTTATCGCCGTTTTTTACCATTACACCAAGGTTTTTTGTTCCTTTTAGTACTCAATATATATAAAAAAAATCAATCTATTTTAAATCCATAAAAACTCTATTCTGTAGTCTATTGACTCAATGGCTCAACGTCCCAGATGTTTTCAGCATATTCATCAATACATCTGTCACTCGAGAAGAAACCCATGTTGGCTACACTCAAAACAGACTTCTTAACCCATCTGTTCAAGTGGTCCTTGTCCAGAGAGTCTCCACCGTCATGTCCAAACACCTTTTCTAACTTGATATGAGCATCCAAGAACAAGTCAAAGTCGTCACTGACCAAGTAGTGATCGCCGTGATACTTGATACCTTCAACCAAAGCCTTGTATTCGTCGGGGTTACCAAATTGACCCGACTCAATGGCACTGAACACCTTGTTCAACTTTTCAGGCACTTGCACACCTTCGTAGATGTGTTTGTGTCTGATATCCTCGACACTTTCAGCCAAGTTACCAAACAAAAAGATGTTATCTTCACCGATTTCACGAGTGATTTCAACGTTAGCACCATCAACAGTACCGATGATCAAACCACCATTCATGGCGAACTTCATGTTAGAAGTACCAGAAGCTTCAGTACCAGCAGTAGAAATATGGTTCGACAAATCAGAACCAGGACAGATAATTTCTGCCTTGGAAACGTTGTAGTCAGGAATAAACACCACCTTCAACAAGTTGTCAATTTCAGGATCATTGTTAACAACATCACCAACCTTGTTGATCAAGTGAATAATGATCTTGGCCATGTAGTAGCCTGGAGCAGCCTTACCACCAAAGATCGAAGCCTTGGAAATGTAATGCTTGGCCTTGATTTCCTCGATCGACACACCTTGTGCCAACAATTCCTTGATGTGCAAGTAACGGTAAATGACAGCGAAAATATTCAATTGCTGTCTCTTGTATTCGTGGATTCTCTTGACTTGGACATCAAACAAAACAGTTGGGTCCAATTCAACACCAGTTTCTTCCTTGACAAGAGCAGCCAATCTACGCTTGTTGTCAAACTTGATGGCATCCCATTGCTTCAAGAACTCAACATCATCAACAAAGGCTTCCAACTTTTTCAAAGCACCCAAGTTAGTCAAGTAGTTGTAGTCTGGGTCATTCAACTTTTCACTAATCAACTTAGCCAACTTAGGGTTGGCTTGTCTTAACCATCTTCTTGGAGTGATACCATTGGTAACATTAGTGAACTTGTCTGCACCGAAAACCTTGACAAAGTCTTTAAAAATGGTGGTTTTGATCAATTCAGAGTGTAATTCAGCCACCCCGTTAACCTTGTGGGAACCGACAATGGCCAAGTAAGCCATTCTGACAGACTTGACATGGTTTTCTTCAATAATGGAAACTCTGCTCAAGATGTCACGGTCATCTGGGAATCTGTGTTCAACCTCCTTCAAGAAGAAAAAGTTGATGTCGTAAATGATTTCCAAATGACGTGGTAACAAGTGTCCAACCAAATCAACTGGCCATTTTTCCAAAGCTTCGGTCATGACGGTGTGGTTGGTGTAGGCAAAGACCCTAGTAACAATGCTCCAGGCTTCGTCCCAAGGCAATCCTTCCAAATCAACCAAGATTCTTTGTAATTCAACAATGGCCAAAGTTGGGTGAGTATCATTCAATTGGATGGCCATTTGTTCTGGAAGCTTGTCCCAACGACTACCATGTGATTTCTTAAATCTACGGATGATGTCATGCAACGAGGCAGCGACCCAGAAGTATTGTTGCTTCAATCTCAACAACTTACCACTTTCAAAGTTGTCATTAGGGTATAAAACAGCCGTGATACCCTCTGCCTTTTGTTGGTCAACCACAGATTGTTGGTAGTCACCCCTGTTGAACTTGTTAAAGTCGAATTCGGTGGTAGGCCTGGCTTTCCACAATCTCAAGTTGTTGGTGTTGCTGGTGTTGTAACCAGGAATTGGGAAATCAGCAGCGACAGCCAAGACTCTTTCACCTCCGTTCCAGACCTTCTTGGTCTTACCGGTGTTTTGGTCGGTGTCTTCGTAGACGTAGCCGTAAAAGTCAACTGGAATCTGGATTTCGTTTCTTTCAATAATCCAAGGATTTGAGTACTTGAGCCAGTAATCTGGGGTTTCAATCTGGTATCCATCGACAATCTTTTGCTTGAAAATACCGTATTGATAGTTCAAACCGTAGCCCCAACCGGAGTAGTTCTTGGAGGACAACGAGTCGACAAAACAGGCGGCCAATCTTCCCAAACCACCATTACCCAAAGCTGCATCGGGTTCTTTTTCCAATACATCTTCCAAGTTAAAACCTAATTCACTCAAGGAGTGTTCTGCATTGTCTCTAGCCTTCAAGTTAATCAAGGCATTGTCCATTGCACGGCCCATCAAGAATTCCAATGATAAGTAGTAGACTCTCTTACCGTTGTGGATGGTTTGTTTTTGTTGGGTATTGGCCCAATCAACTAATAAACCGTCTCTGACGGTATTGGAAGCTGCCTGGTAAGCTGCCAAGTCGTCGCAATTGTACATGTTTCTCGCCAACGTGGTTTCGACGTGTCTGACAAAGGATTTTTCAAACTTGCCCTTGTCATGGACCACCGAGGGTTCAGCGTCCTTCAGGTTCTTTTTGCCATCCAAATTCAATTGAGAGAATTTGTACCATGTGTGTTTGGCGGATTCGGGGATGGCTGCATCGAGCGCAATAATCTGGTTGGGGGTGAACCCGGTGTTAGTTCTCTTTAACTTTGGTTGAGGCAATTGAGACGGAGTTAAATAGTCACTCATTGGAAACGGGTGCTAGAAGGGGAAAAAAACAAGGTGTGTGTGTCAAAGGATGTGCTTTTTATGGGGTCAGGGAATTACGGGGGCCTTTTATATACAGCTGCAAAAAAGTCTGGTGTGGTTTTTTAGGGGTGGGCGCCCGCAGCGTCTGTGGGAAGTGTCGGAGAGTAGCACGCAAAAAAAAAAAATAGTTTGCCGCACTCCGCGTATCGAATGATTTTCCGGCCGGGGACAGAAATGGGTTGGGTCTCCCAAAAAAGAAAAAAAAGAGTGTGCTGGTACTGAAGGTGTGCCACCGCCGCTGGAGGTTCGTGGTCCGACAGCGCTTCTACAATTTTTATTATTATTTTTTTTTTTTGGAGGTGCCATTGCGGCCGGCAGGTGATGTGTTTTAAAGAGGGCTCCTATGTACCAAACCTTCCGTCTGGTGACACACCTCCAAGACTTCCCCACCCTTGGACTGAAAGCAATCTTGTCAATTCCTCAGTTTCTATTTTATTAATATTATTTTTGAACAATTGTGTTTTGGGTTGCTCCCGCCACTTCGGTCTCAACTCCGTGTGGCCAAGTCCGCAATATCTAAACAAACTAGCCAAAATAAGGATAGTATTTTTTTTTAAAGGCATACTGTAATTAGGATAGTTTCTAGAATAAGTTGCTGCGCACACCGAAGGGAGACAAAATCAAAAGAACAACCAACCCCAATTCGTATCTACACACAGATTGGAGCATAAATTGTGCTTGAACGGATTAACCCGCAAAAACTTCCCTGGGCCATCAATCGATATCTGGTAACATTCCATCCATTACGTTGGTGTTACTTCGGCCAGGGTATTTCCGTGACATGAAAATGCCATGCATGGAAACCAACAGTCTTCCAATTCCGTCCTCTACTGCAACGTTTCCTCTGCACCTGCACTTCCTTCCCCCCTGCGCAGGCTTCGGATAGCCGACAGTCGAGTCGGGACATTTTTGCTGCGAGTTACCCGTTTCGGACCTAAACGGCTACTCCATCGCAGAAATTCGGAATCAAATTGTCTCCGATTTATTGCACCACTCCACGTATTTCTCTAAACTGTCCCATCTTCCCGAATGGAGTACCGGTGGTTCCAGGCTCATGAGAAATCGTCCATAAACGCTCTCTGCAAGGCACTGCTGCCGTTTGTCGTCACTGGTGGCGGCAACGACTACGATCTCAAGCTCCATCACTTGGACCGTCATGAATCCGTGACTTTTCCCAAAGAACACACTAGTTCCATCAATGCTATTGATGTGTCTTCAACATCCGATTACCTTGTGGCTGCATCCGGAAACCAAATCTGTGTCCATAATCTCGTGAAACAAGACGTGCTCCGTCGTTTAATCAACTCCCCTGGAAACTCCGAGCCGTCCCAGACACTTTCTCGAGACCATGTGTTGGACTGTAAACTCATGAACGACTCGTTGGTTGTTACATGTGGTGTCAATCATTATCTTAATGTTTTTGATCTTAAATCATCGATGAAACGTCCAATATTCTCGGTTTCCATGGGTGACGATAACCTCAATTCGCTCTGCTTCAGTTCCGACAACAACCAGATCACTGCTGGAAGTTCCAATGGTTGGGTTTATACTCTTGATCTTCGTAAGAAATGCGTAGTGGGCGATTTGATTGGCCTGCCAGTTATCGACGTGACTACGGCCGATACTCAGACATTAATATTGACGCGAGAAAATATTGCGGTCCATAACTTTGAAACCAGAGTCAAGACGTTTGAGACGTCTATTTCACCGGTCAACTACAAGATCAATACTCTCTATCATAATCAGTCAATAATAGCTGGGACCGAACAGGGTTATGTGCTGGTTTGGGATTCGAAGTCGAGATATAACCGCAAACTCAAGGCCGAAACTAACGAAAACCAACTCAGTGCACTTCTCAATTGCACGGTTTACGACCAACAAACCAACCGGGTTATTTCCAGCAGTGCATCGGGCGCACTTCATGTTTGGGACGCGGTTATGTAAAATACCCAAGTAAATTGAAAAATGCGACGCGATTTTTCCATGAAATTTTGTAGATTCTCCAGTTCTCTAGTCAAAGTATCTTCTCTTCCTTTAAAAAAAAAAATAGACAATGTCAGATAATCATAATCTGGAAAAGGTGCCTGTAAAAGAATCTACAGTTTCAGAGACTTCAGGAAATGTGAAATTTGGGCCAAAATCGGTGGTTTTGGCCAAAGTGAAGGGGTATCCTGCGTGGCCCGCGATGGTTCTAGATGAAGCGATATTGCCGGCAAATATCCTCAACCGGAAACCCAAACTGGCACAGGTAAAGGAGGGCAGCAAACGAGTTTTGCCAGTCCGGTTCTTTAGCGACGATACATATATCTGGATTAACCCTACTGATCTCAGTGAATTGACCAGTGAAGGAATTCTGGCGTACTTTGAAGTTTCACGGACCAAGAGAAGAAAAGATAATTTACTTGAATATGCGTATGAATTGGCGAGAGATCCACCGGAAATGGAACTCTTTGTCAAGTACGGATCGCGGGCGGCTCCACCAACCGAAGATGAGGATATTTTTGAAGATTATATCGATACTCGCAAGAGTAAGAAGGCGAAAAAGGAAGTTGTGGATGAAAAGAAAGAGAAAGAGAAAGAGAAGGTGAAAGCTAAAGCGAAAGTGAAGGTGAACCAGCGTGAGTTGCGCAAACAGGAATTGGAGCAACAAAAGGAAGCTGAGCGGAAGCTTTTGGCACAGTATGATGATGATTGGGGACTTGATGAGTTCAAGGCTTACGATACCACAACAGGAAACTACATATTTGATAGTGCTGCTGAGCAGAAACGAGTATTTGAAGTGAAAGTGCCGCAATCGCTCGAGTATTTGGCAGAGGTACAAGCTAAATTCGATAAGATCAGTCATAAGTTATTGGTGATGTTGGTGATGGAGAATGATATTAAGGAATCGGAAGTTGTGGCACAATTGAAGCAGTTGGACAAACTTGTGGGCGACACGTTTCCACCGACACTTTTGATGCGGAGCAAATTGTTACGGGCAATGATAGTTACGGCGCGGGTTCGATATGATAAGTATCCTTACACAAAAATCAAGACGACGGTACAAAAGTTTTTGAAACAGAAACTTGATTTGGATATACAAGAGAATCCTGAAGAGAAGGAAGAAACAGAACAGGAAGAAGAAATAGGAACAGAAGAAACAGAAAGTAAAAGTAGAGAAGAAGAAGAAGAAGTGAAAGAAGAAGCAGAAGAATAATTTGTCGTCAATTAAACAATGTATAATAGTAAAGAAGTTTAGATAGAATATTCTGCAACTTGAATTAATATCACCAGTATTATTATTAAACTAACAACATATGTGGTTGATTTTTTGTATGGTTGTTGACTCGAGGGGTTCAAGATTGTAGGTTATTGGGAGGGGACGGGTACGGGTAAATTTCTGCACGGACCCAGAATTACCCTTCCTGATACATCGAAAATCACCGAATTTGGGGCGTCTCCCAATCCAGCAAAAATTGACCAATCCACAATTAAGCACAAAAAAATTAAATTTCCACCCAAAAAAAACAAACAACCATCCCCTTTTTGATATCTGACAGCAAGGACCCAGCACCTACCTAAAGATATTCAGCCCATTAATGTATGTATTTGATACCACACTCGCCTGATTTAGTCACTGAACACCCTTGGAACGTGGCTCCGTGCCGCCATGCTCAGCCAATTGAATCCAGCAGCCTTGCCGCTGGCCCCCCTGATCACAAGTTGTGTCCAAGCATAATCAATGAAATTACCAATTTCAATTTTTTTTTTTAGGTGAGAGGGTTACCAAATTAGGTCACCGGGCCCAAACGGCTTTGACGTCCCGCTATAACACAACATTACTAACGTGCAGATGTCGGAAGTTTCTGAACCTAAGTTGGAAAGCCAAGAACAGACGTTCGACGCCAGACCTGGCGCCTCTGCCGGCCAGGGAGTCCAACCTCCCGTTGGAGGTGACGACGACGATGACGACGAACCAACGGGTGGTAAGACCCAGAAAGAAAGAAGAAAGATTGAAATCAAGTTTATTCAAGACAAATCCAGACGTCACATCACTTTCTCAAAGAGAAAGGCTGGGATTATGAAGAAGGCCTACGAATTGTCGGTGTTGACCGGCACTCAAGTATTGTTATTGGTGGTTAGTGAAACCGGTTTGGTCTACACTTTCACCACACCAAAGTTACAACCTTTGGTCACCAAGTCTGAAGGTAAAAACTTGATTCAAGCATGCTTGAATGCTCCTGAAGAAGGTTTGGGTGATGATCACGGCGACCAGCTGGATGGAAACTCGGGTGAACTGCCCGACCAAAGTCCTGGCCCCGCCCAACAGCAGCAACAGCAGCCACAACAGGTTCAACACCAACAACAACACGCCCAGGTGGCTGCCCAACAGCATGCACAAGCTCAGGCCCAGCAGTTGCCTCCTGGTGCCCATTTACCTCACGGAATTCCTTACCCCAATGCAGGCCACCCACAACCGGGTATTCCTATTCCACCCAACGCATACGGAGACTCGTCGCAGGTTTACCAGCAGTACTTCTCTAACATGCAAAATGGCAACATTCCCAACCAACAACAATACCAGTAGAGGGTCGGTGGTTCGGTCGATCGTCTGACGTTTACTGTGCTCCTCCTACGAGTCTTTGTCTGTTAGCAGGCGTGTATTTTACTATGTTTGTGTCTGTGTCTTGTGTCTGCCTGTGTCTTGTGTCTGTCTGTGACTATGTCTGTCTGTGACTGTGTCTTGTGTCTGTCTGTGACTGTGTCTGTCTGTGTGTGCCTGCGTGTTTGTGCGTGTATGCGTGCGTGTGCGTGCGTGTGCATATGCGTGTGTGTTTGTGTGTGTTTCTTTTATTTTTCTCTTTGCAACAGGGGAGACGAAACGGGACAAGAACTGGTTTTATTTTATTATTAATTTCTGGCTCCCCATGAAAATTCCTCTGGCTCTAATATAACAATCACGTGGTTGTTTCCTTTCTTTTATGTATTATAAGTATTGATTAATGTTGAACCGTGTTGATTAAATGGACTACCCGGTTCTCTATATGCACGGAATGCAAAAGGTCAAAGTAAAATTATAAGTAAGAACTAAAAAAAAGACGGACAAAAGTCTAAGAATTCTGTCGAAGCTTTTTGACAACAAAATTAAACCCGGCCTCGCCTACTCGTGATTTAGATACCGTTGGGCAGCAAAAAATACCACCCTGCATAAATCCCTGCACAGTAATTAACATGGAGTAACTAAAGGCAGGATACATGGAGACAGCTCAATGCCATGAGCCAATCTCGCTAGTCACTTTTTACCGTACCCCGAGACCATTACATTGAACTAAAAAGCATGGACATGATCATAAAGTGGAGAAGCTAACAAAGTAGGGAGAAAGAAGAGGAGTTGGAGCACTAGTAAAAATGTTATTTTCTCTCCTTCTTTCCTTTTTTTGTCTCCTTTGTCTTTTGTACCCCTTTTTCTCTTTTAAGTTATGGATATCAATTACGTTTTTCTACTTCATATAACAATAGTATCACGAAAAAAAATATATATATACCAGAGTGCTAGCCTTGCCGTGTCTGGGCCCTGATAAAACCATCCAGATAACAGGAACTCCGTTGGGCATATTTTTTTTTCTTGATCAATAATCATCTACCTCGCATTATTTTTTGTTTCCTTGCTCTCTCGCATTTTCTTTTTCTTTGTTTTTTTTTTCGTTGCCCACCTGTGGGGATTTTTTTTGTTCGAAGAGCCCACACATCCCTAAATAACTACGAAAGATGTCTTGCATGCACATAACAAAATCAGACACATTATTTTTTAGCAGGTCACTTTTTTCTCCCTGGATTGTGTGAGCCTATTTATCAACAACTTAATTTCTATAAAACGGAGTCTGGGCCAGATAACCTCTCTTTCCTTTACTTAAATTTATTTCCTATTGAAATGTCCTCGTTCCATTTTGATTCAACGTATTCCGAACCATCAAGAAACATTTGGAGCCACACTTACCCTCAAACACCCCTCTTTAGCGCCAGACGCACCTCCAACCCCAACTTGAACCCAATCACAATTTCCAATTCTATAAATTACCCAACCACTTTCATGCCTTCCACCTCTCCAAATTCATCCCAATTCCATACCGCTCCCATTCCTCGCTCCGCAGAATTTAACCACCCGAGAGCCCCTGCCTTCCACCCCCACCAGCCCAAGATTGAACCACGTAGCATGTCTTTTTCTGAGGGGTATGGTACTAGACAAACCCCACAATCCACCAAAGAAGATTCCACAGTACGGCTTGTAAGAAACTATTTTGAGGCTGATCCACACGAACGGGTTAAAGTAACACTCCAGTTCTTGAACAGACGCTTTTTTGACGAAGAAAAGTTTCTCAGTGACGCCTACCAACTCCCCAGATTCCCCGAGGAAGATGACAATGCTCTTCGCAACAATCAGTTGGTATTGGTGGCATTCAAGGCCGGAAGAATTGACGTGTTTTACCTACCAAACACCTCAAAACTCACCCTTTTGAAACCAGGTGATTTGGTTATTGTAGAAGCGGACAGGGGCCGCGATTTGGGACGTATCGTTAAACTCAATATCAGTATTGACGAAGCAAGACTTTTGAAACTTTTACAATTCCAAGAACAACAGTCTGCCTTGAGTGAAAATAGTGATGGCCGTGCCGAATTATCTGTGGAAAATATCAATGAATCCACCAATTCTCCGACAACTTTATCACTCCCTAAATCTATTTTGGCAATGGCTCAACCCAACGAAATCTTGCAGATTCTCAATAAAAAACAGGACGAAGAGAAGGCGTGTCGTTTATGTTTAACCAAGATTTCTAACACTATTGGACAGTTGAACTCGTCTCCATCTTCTCTGCCATCGACTTCGTCTGCACATAGCGACTTGTTACAGATGAAATTGATTGATGCAGAGTATCAGTTTGACCGCAAGAAATTGATCTTTTACTACTCAACCAACAAGAGAATTGACTTTAGAGAGTTGGTTCGTGAACTTTTTAGAATCTACAAGACACGCATCTGGATGTGTGCCGTCAGCGGTTTACCGTACGTACCCGGAACCGAAGCAGGACATTCACGTCAAAGAAAGTCCAGCGCTCCAACAACGTATACTTCTTCTTCCAACCCACAAGCACCACCAGCACAACAACAACAGCAACAGCAACAGCAACAGTACCAACCTCAGCAGCAGCAGCAGCCACAATACCTTTACCAACAGCAGCAGCAGCAGCATCAACCTTCGGTTGGATTGCTCACAACTGGATACCCAAGACGTTTATCGTACCTGATTTCTGATGAAATGCCCAGACAGAATAATCAGTTTGTAAGTTACCATACGATGGACGAACCTATCCATTTTTCCACTAATGTGTTTGGGCCACCTCTTCACCACAATCTTCATCAGCAGCAACAGCAACAACAACAGAAGCAATACGCCGATTTCGTTGATTCTAGAAGAAGTAGTGCAACGTCTCGTTCATCGTACGAGTACGATGATGTGTTAATGGGAAATATATACGAGACAGAAATTGGCCCCACAGGAACCAATGATGAAGAGTATGTTTTACAGAGTTTGGTTGACTCGATAAACCACTGAAGGATAGAATCACTAGACACTTTTACTACCGGCAATAAAAAGAGGAAATACTTTTATACTTTACTTCACTCGAGAGAGACAATTTGGCTATGCAGGGTTAATTGCATATTAGAATAGGTTTATTTTTATGGTTAAATAGGTGTATTTTTATGGTTAAATAGGTTTTTTTTTCTTAATGTATGAGACGATGGATATTTCTTTCTTGGCGTATGAATTTTAAAAGCTTAAAGAAAGTTTTTTTTTTTGGCTGCGAAAAATGACTGGAAATATACATTAATTATTAAGGGTAAAAAATAATATCGACAAAAATGTAATCTACGCCTTATCGTCGACAGAGATCTCACTTTCTTCTTCAACCTGGTCAGGAGTACCAAAGTGACCATTCCATCCGTTGTTAACCAAGTAGTTCTTGAACTTGACATCTTCCTCCAACAAATCATCGTCTTTCAAGTGAGGAATGAAGAAGAAGGTGACAAGAATACCAGCAAGACCACATATGGCTGCAATGATAAAGGTCCATTTGTTACCCAAGTTCTTTTGAATTGGAGTAAATGTCTTAGTACCAACAACAGCACCAACCTTACCAATGGCAGCAGAGAGACCGTAACAAGTACCTCTGATAGGAGTAGCAAACGATTCGGACGAAACCAATCCCAAACCATCACCTGGACCCATGTTACCAAAGGACATCATAAGACCGTACAAAACAATGAATTCAGCGGTCTTGTGTCTAACTTTATCGTAAGCCAAACCAACAGCCAAACCAAAGATAATGTAACCTGAGAAACCAAGCATCATGGTATACTTTCTGCCAATTTTGTCGTTCAAGTAAGCACCGACAAAAACACCTGGCAATGAGAGAACACCCAATAATAAGTTCCATTCGGCAATCTTTTCCAAATTGTGTGCTTCACTTTTCTTAATAATGTTGGAAATAATACCACCGGAGAAGATACCATTAGGGAAGGTGACGAAATCGTACAAGAACCAAGCCAAACATGTACCGAGTAATCTTGGCCAGTAGTACTTCAATGCTAACCAATAAGGAACACGTTGCTTGATGGCAGACTTCTTGTACAACTCGGAGGTAGCCAATTTCAATCTGAAGTAGAAGATTGAGAGTGGCCAAACAACACCAATGGCAAACATAGTTCTCCACAAGGCAGTC
The DNA here is from genome assembly GCA_030568455.1 of Teunomyces tritomae. Lineage (NCBI taxonomy): Eukaryota > Fungi > Ascomycota > Pichiomycetes > Serinales > Debaryomycetaceae > Teunomyces > Teunomyces tritomae. Next base: position 374,481 of record JAJMFZ010000010.1, read on the forward strand.
AAGTGGTGGCCGCAAATACGGTTTACAATCAAGAAGATGATAAGGGCAAATGGACCACCAAAGGACAATGGCAAGTTGGTACACAAAATAAAGGCACCTCCTCTTCTCTTGACTGATTCGTTTGCGGCTTCAGATGCAGAGACAGAAGAAGAAGGATATTCAGCCCCGATACCAAACCCAGTAACACCTCTGGAAATAATCAACATCCATAACATACCTTCGACGGTTTTACCATGAGAAGCGGCACACATAATTGTACCACCGATGAGGAAGAGGGAACCAGTGACAATGGACCATTTTCTTCCAATGTAGTCAGCACACACACCAATAATAACCTGACCAAAGATTGTTCCAATAAGAGAAGCGTTGGAAACGTTGGTCTTCATGGTAGCATTATATTCCTTGGGGTACAAAATAGTGAAGACAGTATTGAGCATGGACATGACGTTGTTCTGGTAACCATCAGAGATAAGTGCAAACCCAGCACACAAGATCATCAAGACATCTTTGAATTTGGCACCACCAGCCAATCTTTGCTTTCTGGCTTCAGCATCGTACTTGAAAACATTTTGGTTAGGCTCGTCATCGGAAGAGTAAGCCACGACTTCTTGGTCGGTAATAGCAGACGGTCCCTTATCGTCTGTGATCTCGTATCTGCTCATGAGAAATGTTCAATAGACTAAAACTTAAAGTTGCTGTTTTGAGCAAGTAGGTATTTGGTGTCCACAGCTGCATATTTATACCTGTAACATATAAACGAAATTAATTTTATCCAACTGGATTGGTGTAGTTTGATGTAAAAAATATTTCTGTAACTAAACCTGTCTAATATGTCACCCATGTGTCGCTAGTAGCGCGCTACTCCCCAGGACATGGATTCGTTCAGTTATCTTTGCGGTTGAAATATCCCGATTCAGCAATAAACGTGGTCCACGTGTAGACTTATTTGCAGTAAATATATTCAAAGTAATAAATTTGACAGGAGGCGAGTAGTTGTGTCCGATTGAATACTCGCCTTGATTTCTACAGTATCATATGCCGATGATATGACAACATGAAGTCGGACAACTAAATTAGAGTGTTATCATTGGTGAAGGTTTGATGGGGAAAGTGGGGAAAATTCCATTCGATAAAAAACGAATCCTACACATAAAGGCACGGCTACCCCAGACTTTTTTTTTTAATTGGACTCAATAATATGATGTTTGAATTGCGAATAAAAAATTAGTACCGAAGCAGAGTTAGGAATGGGCCCACGAGAGCTTAAACAAGAACCGTTACGGGTAAACGTAAATGACGGAAAATAACGGAAACAGGTGCTGCATTTTTACAAATGTAAAAAACGTGATTGTTCTTAACTTCAGCAACCAAAATAATTTTATTTCTCATTTTGATTGGCTAATATCAAAAGCGCATCAGAAGACTGGTTCCAATGTCAAAGTTCAGCATCCGATCGACAAGAGGTAGTATTGTCGCTGAAATAAAGTGGAGGTGACAGTGGAGGCCCGACGGTTGCTGAGTGACTCCGCATGCCCCAACCAGGAAATTTATTGGGAGAGAGAGAGAAACCAAACAGAACAAAAAGTCCGACCTAGAGTACGTGCTTGACCCGATTTCGGATATTATTAGCCGCCGCCAAGGTTATTTTGCGATGCAACGCGAGATTATTTCCGATAAATTTTCGGTGTAACAATAGTTCCCCTTTTTTTCTTTTTACAGTATTTTATTTGTTCTGTTTACTCATAAAATTATACTGTTCATCTAGTCAGCTGTTGGCCAGGATGTAGTAGCAAGGGGGTTGCATCTACCTCTTGTAGGCATTTAGTTAGTGTAGTTTGAGAGTGCGGATATAAATGAAAGAATTGTATTGAAAGAACTGCATGGTGTGGGGCACGCACATCGTCCCCCCCCGTGCCGTTCACTGTGTACGGCCAAATGCCGCACGGGAATTGGGGTGGGGACGTCACCGAAACCTCGAGAAGTCGCACACACAACCTGATTCTGCCCAATGACAATTGTTTTTCTAGTTTGCATGCAGGAATATTCCTTTTTTGGCTCCGTTATGTGCCTCGCCACATACCGGAAAGCCACATCCCACAATAGTGGTGGTGGGAGGAGAATAATTGGGCTGCTAATTTCTTTTGGTATGAGTGACGTGGGATGGAGCACGTGATACATATTAATCAGTAAAATTATTAATTAAAGTACCGATCAAAAAAAGGATGTATTAGTAGATAGAGCCATGGCTTTTTAGATCTGCAACCACCCTTTTATCAAATATTAATCCCTAGACCTTTTTTTTTTATTTTTATATTAATAACATTATAAACTGTTTTGCTTACGTTAACTCCTGTTTTAGTCTAACTACCTTTGACAAACACACAGAATAATTCCCGTGATTTTACAAATGTTGTTGGTTAATAGAAAACAATCCAAACCATTGGTGGCGGAGAGAGAAACTCCGGACCCAAGCAACAAAAAACGGAGTATGCTCAATATCTCAGGTTTGTTTAAGAGATCTCCAACATTGAACAATCCCGAGTCCGGCGTTATTCCCGAAGATATCTCGAATCATCTTTCGCCTTCTTCAATCCTCGAGGATGCCAACCACATCACCATCTTGGAAAACTATGAGGCCAAACAGGGCAGAAACTATGTCCATAGTTACCAGGAACGCTATACTTCGTTCACAGCAGAATGTATCTCGCTTCAGAATAGCGAAATGACGTCACATCTCGAAGACTTTGATTTTGATCACCAACATCCTTCATCATTCCTGGCAACCCCAATCTCGGCCTCAGACGTTATTGAATCCTCAGCTTTCTCATTGACAAACGAAACTCACAATAATAGTAACAATACTACAAAAAACAAACTCCGTGGCTTGCTTCGTCGTGCTTCGTCCAATCACACCACCACGTTCAGCCACAATCCTCATAATAACCATCCTGAACCAAGCAATGATCTTGAGGAGGAAGACGATGATGAATTAGACGTTTCTGACTCCGAATCCGACCTCAACTTCGACCCAAAACTCGAAGAAAGCGAGGTTGACTACAAAGTCGGAGGTTACCATCCAGTCACCAAAGGTGAGATCTACTACTCGCAGAAATTGTTACATAGAGAGTATGTGATTTTACGTAAATTGGGCTGGGGTCACTTTTCGACCGTGTGGTTGGCCAAGTCGAGACATAATCCCAACTTGAACTATGAGTACGATGAAAATGAAATGTCTCCTACCTCCAAAGCACGTCACAACAATACCAACGAATATTACGTGGCTCTCAAGTTTGTTAAGTCTAATAAGAACTATATGGAAGCTGCCAGAGACGAAATCCGAATTCTCAATGCCTTACAAGATCCCGTGAAAAATGCCGAGTATCTCGCTCCAGAACATCGGGCGTACTTTGAATCAAAGTTACATCCAGGCTACAACCATGTCATGAAGTTGATGGATGACTTTGAGGTGGTTGGCCCACATGGAAAACATATTTGCATGGTGTTTGAGGTGTTGGGAGAAAACGTATTGAGCCTTATTGGTAAATACAAAGAGTTTTATGCCAACATTAACAAAGAAATCACTAAAAAAGCCCCACTGAGCGGATCAGTATCCACAACTTCGTCTTCAGAACCATCTGTGGATGCAATCAAGTTTAGTAAATGGGACACCAAACTTTTTAAGAAGAATACCAAGTCCAAATTGAGTCTTGGAATTAAGAAACCGGCGAAAGTTACGCCATCAGTGTACATCGAGGAACCAGAACCTATAGACGAAAATATCGGCAAAAAGCTCCTGACCATGAACTCCGAATCATTGCTCAAAATCATCCAGACTTCCAAATGCTGTGGGGGGATTCCCCTCAACTTAGTGCGACAGATTGTCAAGCAAATGTTTTTAGCCATGGACTATGTCCATCATTGCGGGGTAATTCATACCGATTTGAAGCCCGAAAACATCTTGGTTGACATCAAGGACATCAACAGCCTCATCCGTGGCTTAGAAATTGATAGATATTCGCGTCCAGGAAGTAACGGTGGCTGTAGCAACAGAACCAAGAGCATATCGTACCGTAATGGTTCCAACACGTCTATTACCTCGGGATCTTACAGAAAATCGAGAAATAGTAGTCTGTGTGACTGTCCAGTCAGAACATCAAAACCTTTGAGCTCCTCAATCTCACAAGAAGTACTCTTTAAAGATATTTCTTATGATGAAGGAAAGAAGAAGAAATGGTTTTCCACCACTCCCACAACCCCTACAATCAACTCTCCGCATGCAATGTCTATTAAAATTGCGGATTTGGGTAATGCCACATTCTCCCATACACATTTCACCAACCAGATTCAAACTCGTCAGTACAGATCGCCTGAAATCATCTTGAAATATAAGCAATGGGGCGCTTCCACCGATTTATGGTCGATGGGCTGTATTATCTTTGAGTTAATCACTGGAGATTACTTGTTTGATCCGTTTGACGGACAGTTCTTTGACAAGGACGAAGATCACTTGGCCCAAATCATTGAGTTACTTGGTGAGTTCCCCTCGGACCAATATCTTATTGACTGTAAATTGACCTCCAAGTTTTTTAAGCTCGAATCATCCACAAATAAGGTAGTGTTGAAAAACATTAACAACTTGAAATTCTGGGGCTTGGAACAAGTGTTGATTGAAAAGTATAAGTTTGATGCCGACGATATCCAAGTGAAACTTATTAGTGACTTGATTCTCAAGTGTTTGAGCTTCAACTTGGAAGAACGTTGGGACTGCAACTCGTTATTAAACCATCCATGGTTGAAGGTACTGAACTTTGACAACTACACCAAGGAACAGATGACTCGTGACTTGGAAAACTTACAACGTCAACCAAACGATGTTCCAGGTTACACCTCGGCTTGGGGAGAAACGGAGGACGATTCTCTTTAATTGTACACAACAACAACAACAACAACAACAACAACAACAACAACTACAACAAAATTATTTCGCTTCTTTGGGTATTGTTTTTATATAGTGATTATTTGGGAAGGAAGGTTTTTAATTCAATCATGAATGAATAGGTTTAAAAGTATGTGATTGTAGTTTTGATGCATTGAAAGTTTCTTCATCGGAAGATAAGTCGAGATCGGAGTCGTATTCGGAATCGATTGTAGAATCTCGTTCTCGTTTCTTTGGTAAATATGCTGGTTCCGTAATCTCTTTCTTTACTTTGAAATTTTTCACTTCTTCTGGTTTTTTCACTTCTTCTGGTTCTTCTGCTTGTTTGATTTCTTTCAGTTCTCCTGGATTTTTTACTTCTTTTACTTCATTTAATTCATTCACAGAATTTTCTTTCCTTTCCTTTCGTTTCAACTTCTTATCATCAAGTAATTCATGGGCAGATTTCATTCTAAAATTGTCTGTCTCTTCGTCTTCTATATCGTAATTAAGTTGGATCTTCTTTTTTGGTTTCTTTTCTGGTTTCACCACGGTTTCAACCTTCGTTGGTGTCAAATCATCAAAATACTTTGTTGAAACGGTCGTTCCAGTTATCTTTGCGGGATATAGCACTTTCCCATCCAGATCAACCTCTGAATCATGGATCTTGACCAAATTGTAAAATGTATCACCAACTATTCTACCAAACACAATATATTTGTTGTCAAACAGAGGAGTTTCAGTCATGGTAACCATAAACGAATCAACGCTATGATTATTCTTGTACATTGTATTTTCTCGTATACAAGCAAGTGATCCTTTTTTACTAAACCGGATCCGACTATGAAACTCATCTCGAAGATTATAACTAGCATCTTGCACCTCCAACTGAACATATTCCTTTGCTACGATGGTGAAACATTTGCCAACGTATTCGTTATCGATACATTTCTGAAGAAACGCCCGTGAAACAACAGGAACTTCTTTAGCCCAAAGTTCCAAATCTAAACAACCTTTTGTGGTCTCCACACGAACATTTGCCGTGGTTTTCGGTTCCGCCATTTGGTAGATATTCGAAAGCTTAAAAAATGGGCTTTCTTTACGATTGTTGATGCGCGCACGCCAGAATCGAAAGAAACACCTTTACCAAAAAAACAAGTTACTTCACCGATTCACTTTTATCACCTAAAAAGTTACAACAACACACAAAATGGGTTCGTTGAAATCGTTCATTAAAGCTGTTCGTAAAGCAAAGACTATTGCCGATGAACGTAATGTTGTTCGGAAAGAATCGGCTGCGATTAGAACATCGTTTAGAGACGTTTCTTTGGACCAGACGACAAGAAGAATCAATATCTCCAAATTGATGTATTTGTACATCATGGGAGAAAAGACCCATTTTGGCCAGGTCGAATGTATCAAGTTATTGGCATCGCCTCGGTTTGCTGACAAGAGACTCGGTTATTTGGCCACAATGTTGTTTTTAGACGAGAACCAGGAGGTGTTGACGTTGTTAACAAACTCTTTGGACAACGACATGCAACATCCCAACGCATTTATTGTGGGTTTAGCTCTTTGTTGTTTGGGAAACATCGCCTCTCCAGAATTGGCCAGAGATTTACACGCCAACGTCGAAAAGATCATCACTTCCAACAACGTCTATTTACGCAAGAAAGCTTGCATAGTTGCGGCAAAATTGGTGGAAAAAGACGGCGATCTCGCCGAATACTTTGTGGGAAAGATCCCTCAATTGATCTCCGATAAGGCTCCATCGCCATTGTTGGGTACTTGCCGTTTGATCCAGGCAATTTACCGTGCCACCGACGAATACCGCCCGGAATTGATAAAGAATATCCCCAAAATCGTGGTCCACTTGAAAAGAGTAGCTACCAGCGGTTACATGCCCGACTATGATGTTAGTGGAACAACCGATCCGTTCCTCCAAGTGTCACTCTTGGAAACTCTCAGAATTCTTGCAACGGACCCACACTGTCCGCCACAATACTTGGAACAGATCAACGATATCTTGACACAAGTTGCCTCCAACTTGGAAAGTGGCAAAAACGCTGCTCACGCCATATTGTATGAGTGTGTCAAGACGATTTTCGCCATACAATCAGACCAATCGTTGAAGATTTTGGGAGTTAATTTATTGGGTAAGTTCTTGTCGACAAAGGACAACAACACGAGATACGTTGCTCTTGATACTTTGTTGACGGTGGTCAATATAGAGCCAGTGGCCGTCCAGAGACACCGTTCCACCATTGTCAGTTGTTTGTCCGATGGTGATATCTCAATCAGAAGAAGAGCGTTGGAATTATCGTTTGCCATTGTTAATGAGCAGAACATTCGGGTGTTGCTTCGTGAAATCTTGCAATTCTTGGAAACCAGCAACGATAATGACTTGAAGCAGTTTACCACATCACAGTTAACTATTGCAGCCAGCAAGTATTCACCCAACGAAAAATGGCATTTTGATACCTTGATAAGAATGTTGCGTGTGGCTGGTAACTTTGTCACCCCTGACATTGTATCCAGTATCTTGGCTTTGTTGTTGCAATGCACCGACATTGAGTTGAAAAAGCATACCATTTCCAAATTATTGGGATCGAGCATTGAGGATATCACCCAGTACGGTTTGGCGTTGATTGCTATATGGGGTGTTGGTGAGTATGCCGATCTTGTATTGGGTACCAACGTTACTATCAACAGTAAGGAACAAATAATTACTGATAAGTTGATCCTTAAATGGATCAATGACTTGACCAATAACTCCACCTTTTCCGAAACTGAAAATGTCCAGATTGTTTCGTATATATTGACAACGGTAATCAAATTATCGATCAAGTTTGAGGATCCACAAGCTATCGAGAAATTGAGATTGATTTTACATTCCAGAACTTATGATACCAACTTGGAGATCCAGATCAGAGCGGTGGAGTACCAAGAGATCTTTGCCCAAGACGCAGTGTTAAAGAAAGGATTGTTGGCGCACATGCCAGCACCTCCAATTAAGCAAAGAGAATCCATTTCATTGAATAACAGAAAAGCGGCTCCAGTGGCCAACAGTTCTAGTTCCATTGGCCGTGCTTCTACCACAGACGATTTGTTATTGGATTTAATGGACGAAAACAACTCGAGCACCACTACAAACGGCAATAACAACGACTTGTTGTCGGATATCTTTAAACCAGACACTTCCAAACCGGCAGCCAACAAGAATGCTGATATCTTGAATTTGTTTGATGCACCACAAACCTCACCAATTACAGCATCAGAATCAGCTCCAGTTCCTGCTTCTGAACCGGAAATTGTTGCCTTTTCCAACGAGAATATCAAAATTACATTTATTCCTAAATCGTTCCCACAAAATGGACTGGCGATTGCTGAAGCCAAGGTGGAATCCAACACTGCCACGCCGATCCAACAATTCCAGTTGCTCATTGCCGTTCCCAAGACACAGAAATTGTCCATCACATCAACCAGTGGCGATTCATTAATTCAGAACCAGACCAGTATCAAACAAGTGTTACGAGTTAGCGGAAAGGCTGGAGCCAAAATAAAGTTAAGAGTCAAGGCCAAATATGTTTTGGGAGGAGAGAGTGTGGAGAACCAGTTTGACTTTGGTGATTTCACCAACACGTTGTAAACAGATCTGTGATCTATAAATTAGGATTATTAAATAGAATAAACTAATCCAGATATACTATACACTATAGACAAGAGAAAAAGCCAATGTTTTACAATGAGTAGATTCCCGACAACGATTTCAATCGGTTGAAGCGGCCCAAGTTATTGATTTCACGGGCCTGTAATGCTTTGAGGGTCTTGAGTTCCGATTCAAGCAACAACTCTTCTTCGTGTCCCTTGACGTCTTCTCTTTCACACTTTTCCAACAAAATCTTGTGGTCGTCCTTAAAGTTTTCAATGTTGGTAAGGATCTGACCCATGCTATAGATCAAAGAATTGTTGAGGAAATTGTAACTAACGTTTTCTCGGTGGCGGAAAAGGTAGAATGTCTTGGAAGCAGCACGGTCTGCACTTCTGGGAACTTCCTGAATCTCAATCACATTCAATTTAAACAACTTATAAAGTTCATTTCTCACGGTTTTTTCTTTGAGTAAAACAGCGTTACTAATCGATTTTTCGTCTCCGAGTTTTAAGGCTTTAAGACATCTCAATACCCTAAACGAGTTGTGACCCAATGTGGTTTTCACAAGTGTTTCAAAATTATACTGTTTCAATTGTTTAATTAGCGATGTGAATGGAACAGTGTATGTACCAGGAGTGATTTCAATAAGGAATTGACTGGTGGTGCCGGATGACAAGAGTTTTAGGTGTTGTTGGACTAACTGTGACGAATGTGGATCTGAATCGTTCTGACTGATATCTTCAACAATATCAAAGCTATTGGCCCGTTTGAATTCGGCCATCAAGTCATCATCAGCAGCTTCTGTCTTGATTCTCTTGGATGCCGAATCATCTTCATTCACCACTCTTTTCTTGGTATTGAAAGTATGAGATAAAATCGAGTTCCGTAAATCGAGTTCTTGAGGTAATACTCTTATCAAGTCACGTACAGTAAATACTATCTTTTTATCATCGACTAACTTGTTTTCAATGGAGTTGAGAAAGAGTCTTTCTTCCTCTGGATCATTTATTAAGCCAGAGATTTCCAAAAAATGGTTTTTCAACTCGGGACTTCCCTGTTCAATGAGACGTAATGCTGCCTCATAAATATGTGATGTTAGCACTCCAATCCGCGACTTGGCCAAACTCACAAATGCATTAGTACGAAGATGTTTCTGGAACCGTGGCAAGTTGAATTTCACCACCAAGTTTCCATTTAGTCTTTTGATACCATCTTGTGTTGAATATAAATCTTTGGGGCTCATTCCTGATTCCATCAAGTCCATAAACTTAATTTTGGTTCTTTCTTTAGCTTCAGCCACCCGTTTGATTTCTGAGGTAGTAGAAGTTCTTGGAGTATTCTTCAAAGTCTCTTCATAAAGCTTTTTCCAAATATCATCCACTGGATTATAGTTGAAAGGCTGAATTCTGGTGATCCATTTTTCAGAGAATAACTTGAAAAGTAAGTTTTGTTTATCCAAAATGGTTTGAGCATCAGAAATATTACCCAAATAATCGTCGATCTTAATATGGCCATTAACCAAGATATTCTGAATGATTTCTGCTGACTCTTCACCGTAGCACGATTCGATATGGTTGATGATCTCACCTGCGTGCAAAAATACCAAGACTCCTGACTCGTCAAATGAGTAGAAAACATCACGTTCATCTTTCCAGTAAAAGATACAGTTCATCTGAATCAATGATACTAACGTACTTTTCACTACTTTTACTGGAAGCTTGGTTCTGGCTGCGATGTCTCGTGTTGTGAGTCGACCATACGAAATCAAACATGAAACAATTCGTGCTGCCGTGGTGCCCAAATGATTCTTCACAAGTGAAGTGTAAAGGTATGACTTTGGAGATTGAGTCTTGGAAGACTCTTGCATCACCTCGTCCATGTTTTTTTTGGCCACGAATAGAGATGGATTTTAAAACCATCTAGGCGATGCAATCGAAAATTTTGGTTAAGACAAAGTGAGAGTGAATGAGCGAGCGTTTGTGTGCAGGACAACAATTTGAAAATCTGGCGAAAAAGTTCCAGCTGCGCGCGAAACCATTGATCAAGTGACTTTATTAGATACTCTTTCAAACTATATGTCGTTAAAGAGCAACTTGAAGGCTGCAAAGTTGGCTATTGAAGCCAATGATCCTGAAGCAGTACTTGACTATGTTGAAAGTGCCCTTGAATACGACAAAAACAATTACTTTGCCTACATTTTCCGGGGCAAAGCGTACCAGATCCTCGACAACCAACTGCAAGCAATAAAGGCGTTTGTGAAGGCAACAAAGTTGGAACCAAACAATATTTTGGGATGGAAAGGTTATCTACAAGTTGCCAAATGTGGTTCAGACTTTTCGTTATACTTTGAAGTATTGACTCAAGTTATACGCATCCAATTAGACCAAGAAACTTCCATTGCAGAAACCTTAAAAGATCTTCGAAACTGGCTCGATTTCCAGAAATACAAGTCCAATCACGAATTATACGAATTATACTTACGTCAACTTATACCGGGAGCCGAATTGGGTTCATTGGTTGGTTCTGAGCTTGGGACTCCCGAAACAAACTTGAAAACGTTGATTGATTTGGTGAAAAAGAGGGTGGATTCCAGCATTGCAGAACGAAAATCCAAGAGAAGAATGAATTTTCCTCGTATTTTGTCTATTGAAGACAAGGTCCAGTTGAACCAAACTGCATGGCAAAGTTATAGTACCTGTGACCTCGATACACTTTACCTGGAATTCTTGAATATTACCCAAGATGATGAGCTCAGAGTCAAGTATGAAGACGAATATTTAAAATATAAATACGAAGTGTTGAAATCAGCCCCTGAAAAGGGAACTCTTTACCAGGAAATCAAAGAGATGATCGATGGAATGATTTACCTTAATACTAAAAGCTTGTTCTGCTGGAACTTGTACTTTGACTGGACCGATGCCAGTTCTTTAGAGGAGTTGGATATTGAGAAAATCATTTACTATTTGAAAACTTACCCAAACGAAGGATTGGCAATTGTTCTTTATGCCTTTGTTATGAGTGAAATATCACCTTTTGACAAACAAACAATCATTAAAGCCCTTGATTTGAAAAATAAAGATAATACCAAAGAATCAAACTTCGATGAATTGGATGATGACGAAGAAAGAGAACAAGCAAAGTTACTTGAAGATGAAGCTGCAGCTTCAGATATCCTTTTACCAGGAGAAGTGTTATCTCTCATGTTGAAAGGATATGGGAAAACCACAGAATCTATCTTGGCCAACAGGATTGTTTGTGAATACTATATTCATTTGAGAGAATACGCCGAAGCTTCAGATAAATGTCGAGAATCAATCAAATTATTGGCATATTTACATAGAACTTTCAGTATTGAGTTGGTTCGTACGAAAGAAAGCTTCTTATGCTCGTTAGCCATAATTTACACATACTTTGAAGCTCCCAAGAACTTCCCACGTGCCTTACAGTTATACGATCGTGTGTTGGAAGGAGACTCCAACAATGTCAGAGCCAAGGTTGGTAAAGGGTTGATTTTAATTGAAAAAGATGACTTGGAAGCAGCACAAAAGCTTTTCCAAGAAGTAGTCAATCTTCATCCTGAGAACGAGCTTGCTCTCCAAGAATACAGTTGGTGTTTAATCTTGTCTGGAGAAACTGCAACTGGACGAGAAAACTTGTTAAAGTTATTGTCCAAAAACAAGGGAGTAGACTTGCACAGTGCTGAGACCAGAGCAGTGACAAACTGGAGAATAGCCAAGAGTTATCTTTTAGAAAAGGATCTTGATGAAAAATTTGTCAATGAAGCGTACGGACATTTGATTACTTCGTTGAAAGAATCCAATAATAACGCACCATCATATACCTTACTTGGGGTAATATTCCAGGACCATTTTGGTGACAAGCCTAGAGCTCAGAAATGTTTTTATAAAGCATTTGAGTTGGATACTACCGAAATCACTGCAGCCAAGTATCTTGTTGAGGACTTGACAGCTAAAGATGAATGGGAAGTTGCTGAAGTCTTGTGTAATAGGATAGTCTCGTCGGAAAGTTCAAGAAGAACGTTAATGAGCAAGACTTATAAGGATTCCGATAAGTCATGGCCCTACCGAGTGTTGGGATGTTCTGCATTAAACAAACAAGACGATGCCAAAGCCATTGAATGGTTCCAAACAGCATTGCGTATGACTTCCATGGACCCAAATTGTTGGGTCGGTTTGGGTGAGGCATACTTGAACTGTGGCCGTTTGGATGCCGCAGCAAAGGTATTCAAGCACAGTTTAGAATTGAAAAATGATAACTGGGTTGTTAAGCACTTGTTGGGACTGGTTTCCTGCCAAATGGGAGAGTTTGAAGAAGGTCTTAAGTACTTGCATGAAGCACTTGAACAACAACCAAACGAAGAATGTATTTTGAGTGCATTATACGAATCTTACATTGAATATGCCAACTATTTGATGGATGGTGGGTTCTTTGGTCGAGCTTTAGCATCAAATGATCTGGCATTAAAGTATATTCTTGCTTGCAAACAAGTGAAACATACGTCTCAAAGTTTATGGAAATCTTTGGGTGAGTCTCTTAGTATCTTTTTGGTGATTCAAGAAAAGATTGATGCTGTACCTGTCGATATATTGAAAGGAATCTTTGAGTCTGTCGATTTAAGCTTGTTTGAAGAAGAGGATGAGTCGTTCGAAACTGCAATTCAATTATTCCACAATGAAAAATGGGCAGATGCTTTGGCTGTGTTGATTATTCTCACCTATAAGGCTAGTATTATATATCTTCCAGCCAAGCTGAGCAAGTACTTGCGGTCCGTTCTGTACTTCAATCTTGGTCTTGCTTACTTGAACGGAATGACTGTCACTGAAAGTTTAAAATTCAAGAGTTTGGCCATCCTTTACTTGAAAAAGGCCATTCAACTCGAAGGTAATAATGCAGCGTTTTGGGTTGCGTTGGGTAACGCGTATGTTTCGAGCCATCCTCAAATCTCTCAGCATTGTTTCATCAAAGCCATTTCTTTGGATTCAAAGGATATTACGGTTTGGGCCAACTTGGGCACTTTGTACTTGAGATATGGAGATATCGAGCTTGCAAAGGAGACCTTTGCAAGAGCACAATCGATGGCTCCACAAGTTTCCCGGTCATGGTTAGGTAACGCCTTGGCAGCGGAAGCGGCCGGTGATAATGAAGAAGCATCAAGACTTTTCATTCATTCATTTGTCTTGTCCAATGGACGGTCTCCATTAGCACAATACTTGTATGGATGGAATATAATCCAAAAGAGAGTTGGAAAGGGAAATGATCCAAGAGAAATCGAAGCAGCGCAAGAATTCAGTGTGGCCAACTTTGCCATGGAGAAGTACCGCCGGTATGCACCAAACGACGACACCGGTTTACAGATTGCGTTGACGATCAGTGAACGGTGTAAGCAATTCAAGCAAGCTGCCGAGATTGGTGAAAAGTTATGTGCTCTTTATGAAGCCAAGTATGAGCAAACTGAGAGTGAAGTTGTTTTGAATAATTTTGCAAAGGCCAAGACTCAATTGGCGAGAATTTATTTGGGTTTATCACAATATGACCAAGCAATAGAATGTGCCGAGTTTGCTCTTAGTTTGGCGGAGGATAGTGACAATTCCTCGTTGATTTCACTTTCCTCACGGGTTGTTATAGGGTTAAGTTTGTTTTTTGGCAAAGATATTAATGGAGCGTTGGAGCAGCTCAAGGTTATTTTGGGAGAATTCAGTGATTCGAAACGGTTGGTGACGCTTATTGCTCAAATTTTGTATGCATACGGCACGGAGCAAACGAAGCAAGCAGCATTGGATCAATTATTTGCATTTATAGAAGCTCATGGATCATCACTCATTGTTGTGCTTACATTGGGAGCGATGTCAATTGTGGACAATTTGGAGGAATATTTTGCAGCCATTAAGGAGGAATTGGAAGGACTTCCACTTAATGAGTTGATGCATGATTCTTTCCGTACGGTACCCAGACTTCTTGCTGAGATTAACCAGCGTCTTGACAATTCCGACAGCGACCGGATCTGGAAATTGAATGCATTATTGTTTCCTTCCGATTACAATGTGTGGAAGAATATTAATACCGAGATGGCGTTGAGTGTGGCGGGACTTGGATCCACAAAGCTTACAGCATCTCAGCTTAGTGAGGCGTATGCTGCTACGGAAGATCTTCGAGCCTTAAAGCGGGCTTTGTTATTGCTGCCTGGTAACACCAAAATTATGGCTCAGCTCGCCCAAACTACATAAGTAAAAATAGAACAACTTTTTAATCTAATCGTTATCGCAATACGCACGCTTGTTGACACTATCTCCTGCATATACCAGATAAGGGGATAATGAATGGGGGCGGGTTCCTATGTTGGGTCGGACGGTCTCCTTAACAACACTGGTAGGCATTACGACGGATAAGTATCTCCTTTTTTTGTCGAATAGATTTAGTTGTGAACAACACACTCTTTTTCTTTTTAAGAGTAGGAATCAATTTGGATACTTCCGGACTTCTGGTTAAAAAAAAGACTCTTTAGTATTTGTACTTTTGTTCCCGCAGAAAGAAGGTCCCTTATAACTAATCTTTTGGCGGCAAAAAAAAAATACCCCAAAAGAAAAAACAGTACAAAACAGAATAAATTCTAGTCATTAGTGGCTATATCAAAGTCAAGGAGGCAAAATATACAAAGTACCAGTTACTCCACTTAACCCAAAATAAATAAATTTTAAAAACAAGAGAGGAGGATTACTATAAAGAGGCACAATCTAGATCATCGTTTCTGGGACAACCAAGCCTAATACTCCTAAAAACTCCCATTTTCGTGTGTCACCAAACACCCACGATACAAACAATACATGTATATTTAAGCGACAGTATAAATCACCACACGCCCCGGACATATTCTTAACACCCCTCAGACACAAACAAAATCCACAATATAACAAACAAACAAACAAAAGAAAAAAAACAACTACAACAACAACAACGACAAAATAAAGGCTACAATTGTCCACTTGATCTCAGTTCATCTCACCTGCTCTTACTAGTGAGTTCTTCCGTGCTTCTGCTGAACTGGCACGCAATTTTATTTCGTGTACTTCTTTTTTTTATTTGCGTGGTTGCGGTTGCATTCTCGCTTTTCTTTTAAGTGCGTTTGAGTCACCGCGAAAGAGTTTCGCGCGTAGTCACACTAGATAAAAAGCCATAGTCATCCACCGTCACCAATCTCCGAATTCATCCACACCATGCATTCACAACTGGACCAAGCTCTCAAAATGGGTGCTTATCTGGTCCAGCTTGATCCATACATCAAGAAACAGAACGCCAAACTCACTCAAGTCATCCAGAACTTCCATTCAAAGGCGGCCCAAGTCGTGTTGCAAGCGAGATCAGCACCCGAGTCTCCGTCAGATACCGTACTTTCGCCATCAAACACCAAACCAGAAACAATAAACAAAATCAACAAATGGTTTAACATTCACACCTACAATGAACTCCCCAGAGCCGACTTGAAACTCTGGAAATCGGCAGACTTATCTTCCATACCGCCCATGATAATAGAAACTTACTTGGATTTAAGACAACTCACCTCAAACCAACAAGTCATTCTTCGTGACGATAATGGGGAATCATGGCCGGTGACAAAAACTGGAAATAAGAAAGAAATCGTCTTGGAAAGATGGCTTGTTGAGTTTGATTTAAACGATGTCTCCGGATCCATTGTTGATGAGTTACCATTGATTTACAAACAGGCAATCATACTTTTCAGAAGTCTCTATGGCTATGCCCGTTTAATGCCTGCTTTTAAGCTTAAAAAGAAATTGAACTCAAAAAATAGTAAGCTTGCAATCGGCAACAAGATCTTAAATGGCAAGCAACCCATCAGCTCCAAGGGAAGGATCGGCTTATCTAAATCAATAATCCCATCAAATATGTTAAACTCTGAGTCACATCTTAATCTGAAGCAATTTCAGCCCATCCAGACAACATTGGGAACTTTGAAGGTATCTATTTCTTATAGAAATCATCATGATTTCTGCATTCATGACAACGAAGAAGTCTTGTCAAATCAATTTATTAGCATGGATGAACCAGTTCCTACCGAGAATGTTTCATCTAAACACAAGCAGGAAACCATGGAAGTCCTGGAGACTTCTACTATAGGCACATCATCCTCGCTTCATGTGTCTACCAAATCACTTTTGCCAACTGATAGCCAGACACATCTGCACACAAAGAGAACATCAATTACCAGCATTGCCTCGATGTCGGTATCTCCTTGTTCGTCTCTTAATCATTTACGTGAAGCATCACCCAAAAAGGCAACTCCTCCCACCAAGACGGCGATTCAACCATTTAGAGTCGGATCGATTAGCACTTCTCCACCAGGCCAGTCACATACTCCAAACTCTTTGGAGAGACGTATCAGCATAACCAGTAACAAATCCACTTCCAATGCATCGTTGGCCGCATTACTTAGAAATCCGAGAAGCAGCAATTCATCCTCACACACTACGTCAAATATTCCTATTGGAAGTGCTACTACAGTTGTGAGTGGAGGAGGTTCATTTCCTCGGTCCTTTTCCTCGTCACATGGATCTAATATTCCAGCAGATGACAATTTATTTACTACAGATAGTACCACGAACACTCCACGGTTTTCATCATCGTTTGGTTCACGGGCAAGAAGGTTTTCCAACACCAGTAACCGTCCGAGTCCTGGAGTTGGTTCAGCCAACGATGGATCCATTCTTGGAACAAGTGCTGGTCTGACGTATTCTTCTGGTGCACCGTTAAGCGGACTCTATATCGATGACGATATTAGTGATTTTGTCCGGATGATAGATAGTAAGACTGATCTTCGATTCTCGTCCAATTCGGTTGATTCGAAACAGGCAGTTCCTGACTCGTTAAACCGGTTTCATCTATTGAAGAGCCAGCACCAGCAGTTAGGTGATAGTGTGAATGCAAGCATGATCTTGCACCAGTCTCCGGTCGGAAGTAGTGGTACCGGTATCATTACTTCGCGGCAGTCCAGCCGGAAGTCTTCGCATTCTGCGTATTCCCCTCCGGCCTCAATACCCTCGGGTTCGTATGATAATTCACATTTACCATCGATTAGTTCCCGTTTGAATCGGTCACCCAGTGTTACTGGAGATACTTCACAGGAGAAGAATTCACGCAAGGATAGTTTTACCAGCCACGGAAATGCTTCATTCTTGAAGTCGGGCAGTAAAGCTCTGACTCCCATGGCTGCTGCTGTCTCTGATGGACACAGTACCGAGCGTAGTGTGAGCGGCCTTGCAACTACTCCTTCAGCATATACCCATAAGATTATTCATTATGCTGACGTTTTTGATGACGATGATGAGGATGTTGCTGAGACTCGGTCGTCTAAACAGTTTCGCAGCCATAGTACGAACGGACAGAGCCAGTCAGCCAGGAGAAATATTTCCGGGCTTCATTCGTATCCTACATCACATAATGTGTCATCTCATAACGTTGCTGGAGATGATTACGACGATGATGATTTATTATTTACTATGAGTGATATGAACCTTGGCAAGTACTAGCAGGACTAATCGCTGTTGCGAATTTGAAGGCTGGTTTGTGTTCCAGGTGAATTATGTCACAAAAGCCAATTTAGGAAGAAAGATTGACCGTTTGAGACAAAATAAAAATAATCCAAAAATAGTTCTTTAGACCCACCAAAAAAACAGTTTTTTTTTTTTCTTCTCATGTTATTTAATTTACGACTTGTATTAATTGTGAATCTGCAAAACTAGGCAAGACTAGCCCGTTCCGCAAAGGTCTAGAGCCAGCGATCTAATAATTTCTCTATTTTGTACAAGCATCGAAAATAATACAATAGAGAGAATTATTTTTCAAATTTTTTTATTGATAGGACAATATGAACTGTATTAATTATTATGAAAGTTAAATGAGGGATGATGAATCTGTTTGAAAGAGCCCTCGCAAATATACTATGATGCAGGGATTTGCTTAATATTTTTTTTTTGGAGGAATGGGCTGATGATGAATAGCTGCCAAAACAAAATTCATCTTTAAGCTTCTGTCTAAAACGATAAAGCTTGTTGTTTAGTGATCAGCATCTTGACCTGGGTTACAGGTTTCGTAATCCAAGAGCTTGAAAATCTTCCAGATACCGAAAGCAATGGCAGCACCCAAAATTGGACCAATCCAGTAGATCCAGTGGTAAACTGGGAAGTGGTGAGCAGCAATGGCTGGACCAAGGGATCTGGCTGGGTTAAGACCAGCACCAGTGTAGTAGACACAAATCAAGTGACCCAAGAAAAGAGAGACACCAATGGCAAATGGAGCCATGAAGGTAGCCTTGTGCTTTTCAACGGCCATCAACAAGACAGTCAAACACAAAATAGTAGTACCGAAAGCTTCAATGAAAAGACCTCTGGTCTTGGAGCATCCACCACCCAAAGCGTTGGCGAAAGCAACTGGACCTGGAGTCATGGCAGAAGCAGCACCAGCAGCAGCCATACCAGCAATAATTTGAGCAATCATCATGATAAGACCTCTCACTGGAGGAACGGCTTGAGCAAGAACCAAAGTTAAAGTGACGGCTGGGTTCAAGTTACCACCAGAAATTCTAAAGAACATAAAGACAGCCATCATGACACCAAAACCGAAACCAAAGGAAATCATAATCAATTGTTGTGGGTCAGAACCTCTTCCAACCTTATCAATGTTAGGGTCCTGGTTAGCGATTTGAGCAATCATGAAAGCAGTCCACAAAAAGATAAAAGTACCAAAGAATTCACCCAAGAAAGCGATCAAGTGGTTCTTGGCTGGGGAACCCATCAATTTGCTAGTTCTCTTGACATAGGTTTCTTGTTCAACTTGAGCTTCAACGTCTGGAACAACCGGAGTTTCTTCTTCAACAGTCATTTTTATATAAGTTTTTTAAAAAAGATATTAAAGGGAGTAAAACGAAATTGAGGTGACAATAACGAAAAACGATTGACTTACAATACAAGGAGGAAGAGTTTCTACATCCCACAGGAGGCATCCCTTTTATATACATTTTGAACAGGAGGATTTACTTTAGAAATTTGAAATTTCTTTTTTTTCAACTTATTTCATGCTTGTTGATTAAACTTCTTTATAAAATATTATTTTTTGGAAAGAAGAATTTTTATTTCCTTAATCAGTGAGACATCCCACTGCAAGTTGAGTTCTATGTACTAATGTCTCTGAGGCTTCTGGGGCTTGTAACCAGCCAGCAATCAAGATGTGTGATTGGTAAAAGTCAATCTGGAACGAATTATCCCACGATTTATCGGTAAATTGACAACAACAAAAGTTACAATATTGTGTCAGTTAGTTCACCTGAAGGGGGGCTTTTTCTGTATGTCACCGAATGGCGGCGTCCATGTGCGGTTATTTCTCCCTTCATGCAGATGTAGTTTTCTTCGGAGGAAAAAAATCTCATTCCTTCCCGAAGTGGATTGCAGGACCTTATTATTAAAGAATTTCACTATACAATAAAATATAATTCACAGGGCACGGTTCAATAATCTCACCAGAAAGTGGTGCTAAATTCAATTGGGAATGTGCCACTAGTGACCGATAATGCCCCACCATTTTGTCATCTATATCTTTTCAACGGTGTAGTGGTCACAACCTGGGGTTTTCAGGGAGTGATAATGAGATCTTTGTGTTTTATTGTTTTGCTTGGTTCAATGACCTAATTTTTTTTCCTTCCTAATATTTTCCCCACCAGTCATCGCAAAGCATGAACGGTCAGTCTGCAGAAAACCCCTGTATTTTGAATTGTTCTTATTTGGGTACGTGCCGTAAAGAACATTTCAGCCTTCTTTAGCTGTTATTACTGAAATGGCAGTCATTGTGTGACGCATAGGATGGTATACTTGGCACATTATACAATAGCCGTATTGATGTCTATTGTATATGCCAGTTGCTCTTGTTTTGCATTATGCTGGCTCACACATTTCGAAAAGTTTCAATTGAGCGCGGGCCTTCCAGTTCACAGATTTTAACCCGGAATGGAAGATGAAAAATGTTTCATGCCGCCTAACTAGTTTCAAAATTTTCGCATTTTTACAAAGTAGTTGAAAAATTATATCATTTGATTCACCAGTACGACACCGTTAATATAATTATTTGCTAAAAATGTGGGTAAGAAATCTTCTCTATATTTTTACGAAAATATATCAGTAAAGCGGACTTGTGATCAAGTTTCTCACGCAATGCCAAATTAATCTCGTCTCGTGCAGATACTTTATGTTTTTGGCACAGCCCAACTTTAGTTGTTGACAGTCTAATTATAGCTTCGTTCCAGGTTTCTAAATCTCATCCTCTCTCTGACTGAGTTAGCTGACTCACCCTAAAATATTCATTATGTACGGCATATAGTGTATGACTGTACATATTGAGATTGTGAGGTGAATTTGATATCCCCAAGAAAGTAGTTGATCTCCGTCTTTCTAACATCACACAAGAGATTGGGATCAGAAATAGAATCGTTCGATCTTGAATTAAAATGGAAACCTGGTTCATCATAATTGTAAATCGGTTCATCTGAGATGTTTTATTGAACAATCGATCTAAACCTCAAAAGGTTGTTCTTACAGCGAGTCCAATGCTTCTAAAATCCTTATCAGAACTCGACTGTTTATGAGAGAAGGTCCATTTGAGTCTTTAGACTCAGGAATTTTCTACTGAAAATTATCTTTCTTTGAAATACTTTGAGCGTTTCTTGCCGTTTCCACCCTTGGAGAATTGTTTTTTCCGCTATTCCTCTGGTTACGTAGAATATTGAATTGGAACAGTCGTCAGATTTGTATTTAATCTTTTGTTCCAATAGTGACACAAGTAACTCCCTCAACTCTTCGTACCGATATTTCTTCGACTAGTTACTATCATAGGTTGAAGCAGCATTTGCAAGATACGCAGCTACGAAATTTTGGGTGTCTTTAGTGTATCTGTGCCGCTCCATGAGTGACCCGCAGCAGTCGTTGATCGATAAGATAATTCGAGTTAATCTGTGATTTTCATCATGGCGTCCAAACTTTTGAATTCTATCAATATCAGAATCTTTGACCACCTACAATGACGTGATCTCATCTAGAATTTTAGTTATCTTTACAGCCGTAATACTGTGACGAATCTCCTCAAGTGTCCGATAAACGTTGCATAATTTTTTGTATTGAAGTTTACCAGATTGTACCAATTCACTGTCCACTCCTTCGGCAATAAATTGGAAACCATATTTCTGAAACGACA